>OX422213.1:361544851-362144851 GCA_949130495.1 Sambucus nigra | reverse complement strand
TCCCGATTTGCGATACATCCCGGTGGGGACAGAATGTACCAGGATATGAGGCAGCTGTATTGGTGGAGTGGGATGAAAATGGATATTGCAGAGTTTGTATCCAAGTGTACCACTTGCCAGTTAGTGAAAGTGGACCATCAGAGACCACCAGGTTTGCTTCAGCCGTTGGAGATTCCTACGTGGAAATGGGAAGGCATTTCTATGGATTTTATCACTGGGTTGCCCACTTCGCAGAGGGGGCACGATTTTATATGGGTTATTGTGGATTGGTTGACGAAAGTAGCCCACTTTTTGCCCGTCAGGACTGACTACACAGCGGGACAGTATGCTCAACAATTTATTGCAGATATCGTGAGATTGCATGGTGTGCCTCTTAACATTGTGTCAGATAGAGACAAGACATCTGTATCTCATTTTTAGGAGAGCTTCCAGGAGGCTATGGGTACCGAGTTCCGGTTGAGTACAGCGTATCACCCGCAGATCGATGGGCAGACTGAATGCACTAATCAGATGCTTAAGGACATGTTGCGCATGTGTATCCTTGATTTTGGGGGAGGTTGGGAACAATATCTTCCACTGGTGGAGTTTGCTTATAACAACTCCTATCAGTTCACTATTGGCATGGCCCCGTTCGAAGAATTGTATGGCAGACCTTGTCGTTCTCCAGCTTATTGGCTAGAAGTGGGAGACAAAAAGCTACTCGGGCCAGAGGTGATTCAGGATACGTCGAGAAGGATTGAGATGATTCAGGATCGCATACAGGTAGCACAGGAGAAACAGAAAAACTATGCCGATGCTAGCAGGTCTTTCCGAGAATTCACAGTGGGGGACCAGGTTTTGTTGAGAGTATCTCCGATGAAGGGAGTAATGAGATTTGGGAAGAAAGGGAAGTTAGCTACGAGATATATAGGACTATTCCCTATTATAGAGAGGGTCGGACCAGTGGCTTACAGACTTGGATTATCGGAGCACTTGCATCGTATCCATGATGTGTTCCACATTTCGTCACTGAGGCGATACCTTCGGGATGAGTTGGCACACACTCACATTGCGATTGAGGAGATTGATTTACATCCAGATAGTTCATATATGGAGAAATCGGTGGCTATCCTAGGTTATAGTCAGAGGAGGTTGAGGTCAAAGGTAGTTCCACTTGTCCGGGTACAGTGGCAACATCACAATATGGAGGAGTCTACTTGGGAGCGTGAGACAGATATGCGTGAGAAATATCCAGATTTATTCATACCAGGTATGCCTTATTTTTTCGAATTTCGGGATGAAATTTCTTTATTAGGGGGGAAGTATGTAATACCCCATATTTTGATGATTTAAATAATTATGGGATTAATTATTACAGAGGGATTAATTGAATTTAAATGTGAATTAAATTATTAATTAATTCGGATCTAATAAAAATAAATATTAACTAGCGTGCCAAGGGTTAATACTTATTGATTTAATATTACTGTGCGATATGTAATATGGAACTATACACTTTGATAAATTATCGAGAGAGAATAATACGACAGTTTAGTGAATTAGTTAGATGCGCGTGTGAGTCGTGTCTGGACTAATTTAGTGGAATAAAAATATCAATTATTTTTAGTAACTCGTATGGTAATTTCAAGTGTACCGTTTAGTTTGGAAGGGTCGAGATAGTCGAAATAGTATGCCCGGGTGTTTAGTTTGGGTCCCGAGGTAATTTTAGGCCTAACCGCCGAGAGGGCATTATGGTAAATTGGATTTTTAGGCTTAATTAATGGACGAAAATTAAGACTTAAATTATCAGCCAAAGAAAGTCCATTATTGTTAGAAATCTACCGGAAGTAAGAACGGCCATAGGAAGTGTGAGGGAAAGTTATTTACAAAAGAAGATGGCCAAATTGACACCACCTTACACAACCACCACCACCACCGTGTAGATCGGGACAAGGGGAACACACCCATACCAACAACGTCAAGAAATCAGACGACTAATTCAAGGAAAATGTTTATAACTTGCTGTATTTTGGTATCTATCATACTCATGTTAGCATAGGATTTTTAGGAACATGTTTTGGTTCATAAAAATGATGAAATTGAGGAATTTGGATATGTAAATTGATTATGAGATTTGTAAAATTGAAACCCTTCATGTATGTAGACTAGAGATCACATTTTGATGAACTTATGTGTAGAACAAATCTGGAAATTATGTGTTCTTGAATATGAATTTGAAGAAATAGGATTTTCATAAATTAAATTGGGGTTTTCATGTTTTATGGATGATTCCTAACGATTTGATGATTTTAGGATATTAAGATTCTTGTATTATTGATGGGATTCGAATTAGAACTGTTTGTTTGGAGTTTGGGATGTTGAATTAGAGGTTTTAAGTTTAAAAATGGTGGACAAACGCTGAAAATCTGGGTAAAAGACGAACAACGCAATCTCGCGCGAAGTCGTCGAAGTCGTTCGAGCGAGATTGCATCTCGCGCGAAGTCGTTCAAGCGACATGTGGCAGTTGTTCAAACGCCATGCCTTCTGGTTTGAGCGACAGAGTGTACTTTTAGGAATTTCTTAGAATCCAGTTTTGAATTTATTGATTTATGGGAGTGAGATAAATTACCCAATAATAAACTTAAGTAAGACAGAATTTCGGGAAAAGTATGAGGGATTAAGTACTTCAATTATTTCGGCACAGAGAGAATGTACCTTAGAGATTATGAGAGGGATAATAATCTCAATAATTGTACTACGAAATGTTAAAATCAAAATACGTAAGAGGAGTATATATGTAGGTGAGAGGAATACCTATAAATTATAATAGGACCTGTGTATGCCTATTATGTGATATTATTATTAAAGGCACTAATGGATGATAACCCGGGGGTGTAAGAATCTTATTATTAAGTGTACTAATGGGTGATAACCCGGGGGTACAAGAATGAAATATAAGTGTACTAATGGGTGATAACCCGGGGGTACAGCATTATGGTTAGGCGCGCTAATGGGTCATAGCCCGGGGGTGCAGTATTATAATATATGTATATAGGACAGATGTGACTATATGTATATATGTACGTAAGTTGTGAATCAACCTACTGTGTATAGCTTGTAGAGATGGGCATGTAAATTTATAAAGAAAATCTTAAGAGTATAATCGATTCATTATGAAAACGGGAAAATATCCTAATTAGCTATTCGACATAGGCTAATTTGATAACGTATTGTATGGGAGATACGGGTTTACTAATGGTGAGAATAAATACTATTAGGATGAATTAAGACTAGTTATATTGGGTGGTATAACTAAGGAGAAAGTTAAATACACGCTAGGCGTGCACAATAGAAGAGAGGTGAGAATCTCATGTGAGAGTTTGAACTAACATGTACGTGATGCTTGCTTTACTGCAATTTTTAAATACTTGCTTAAACAAATATTTTTACACATCGGGCTCTGACTCGTTTCTTGCATCTCTTCTCTCTCTTTCTATATATATGTATTATACCAGGTGCTCAGCCACAGGGATACCAGGCTTAGAGATTGGATTCCTTGGCGTGCTGCAGCTATTGTGGAAGCTGTAGGTCATCGTATTAGACTCCTCCATTATTACATTTCCATTCTTTATAGACTCTCTATTTAGGGCATGTGTCGCCCATTCCTTACACAGTTTTTTAGAAATTATGTTAAGTTTACTTTCCGTTCATTATCATTTGGATTTGTGGCTACTATGGTTTTGTTTTTGGAGTTTTGAACTGGAAGGTTTTATCCAGTTGGTGACGCCACTAAAATGGCAGAGTCTAAATTTATTTCAGCATGTGATTCTAATTTCGTATTTATATTAATTAATTATGCGTGGATGGTTTATATTAAATTTCTTGGTTTGGTGATTAAATGGTTTTAATTAAAAAGGAAAAAAAATGTTTTAACACCTAGCTTAATTATATTAGGTGATTAAATGGTGATGAAATGAGTTATTATGTTTTTCGACAGTGATGCTAAGAATGAACCAACCGAACATTCTATTTTAAATTCTGTAAAGGACTGATCACCCGATATTTAATTGGGCGGGGTGTCACAGGGTGTTACAGCCGCCACTCTTAGTCTCTGAGAAAACCACATGAACAGCATGACAGGTCTCTCCCATAAGAAATCAACTCGACCCTCCTTCCACGCATCCAGTCCATTTAGGGTCTCTGCTAGTATAATCTCAGCTTAATTACAATGGTAATATGTCCACAAAACTCTCATGGCTGCCTAAGGGTTAGTCGTCATATCACCTATCACTAATAGAAGCCTGGCAGTCAACGCCATGGTTATAACACCGGTAAAAGTATTATCAGTGAAATTCCTCTAGCACTCATAGTTAATTTCTATGGGAGGATGATATTCCCTTCATGCACCAATGATCGGTCAGCTGAAGGAGAAACATGGAGCAACTCTGCTAGTGACATCTGAGGGGAATAGGATAAATTCGACACAGCTGCTACCACACTTGGGTTGATACCCAGTATATCAGAAAACTCTTCATAGGTGGGATGGATTTTTTCCAGGCCAAATCAAAAGACGTGGTCTTCGGGGTACCAGAACTGTACCGTAACTTTCAGAAGATTCTAGTCTATAGGGTAGTTACGCAGACATGACGCAAGTGAAAGCTTTATAGTTTACGTTATGGAGGCACATGGCCTCTAATCCTTTGAGGTAGGTTCAGAAAGTTTCGAACATCAGAAGTGCACACAAATACATCTATCTCTGTATGAGGGAGCGTGGCACCGATACCATTTCCCCTGCTGCGAACTCGAATGTGATAAAAGGGGTAAAAATATGGTTAAATGTAACCTCCTTTGCTACCGTCGTCGCACCTACCCCCGTGGTATGGTCCGAGTCCACCGGTACCCCTCCCCGATCCCGCTGCAGGTGGTGGCATGTTGTCCACATCATAAATTCATGATGGTATCAACCAAATGGTCGCAAAGTCCAAGTAGTTATAGCCCGCCGTCAGATAAGTGTATTGCATGTAAGGCTCACCTCTATTATCGCCACCCTAGCCCCATCAGACATCTCCTTCACCCGCCTTGTATACTCTGAGGGAACCGACGGTGGGACCTCCACCTCACCCTCCATAACCCGCCGCACCACTTTCTCTCCCAGGTACTAGGCATAGCTAAACTCGTGCGCTAGTAGCCTCCTCATCTGGGCATGCAAGCCCGTGACCCCCACTGCCCCCGAAATTAAGATCCAAGGGTAAAAAGTCATCTGTTTCCCTAGTAAGAGCCAGTAATCTACCAAAGTGCAAAAAAATGTTTGAAGCCATAAAGAAGACAAGAGGAGAAACCTAACCTGATTACTTGTCAAGGCGTTCAACACCGCCTGCACATCCTTCAAAGACATGGATTTGTTCGAATGTCTATTCAACTTACTCCACCTGTACATCTAGGAGAAATTCCTCAGCTCACTCGCCTTTAGGGATATCAACCCAATGTTATGCTCTACCACCTTATAAAACCACGCTTGCAGAAGTAGATGGACAATATCACCACTCGTCACCACCACAAACCCTCCCAATAGAATTAGAATAAATAAGCTGGCCGTTTGTCTCACCTGCTACCCATCGGTCTCATCAATCTGCCTGGACATCAAAGTCTCCTTCATCAAGGAGATGCGAACAGAGTCTGCTAACACAATCCTCCCTATATCACCCAAGGCAGCCCGCACCATCGCCTCTGAAAAGTACAAGCTGTAATCCACCACTATCTGTTGTCCCTTGCACTCCATCCCTGTTAGCTGATGAACATACAAGGGAGTGATCGTCATCTCCCCAATGCCCAGATGGAATGTGTGGGTTGTATCCCACCACCTCTCGCCCAATGAACATATTACCACCGTGGAATGCAATTTTTCATCCAAAGACCCTGCTAACAAGCCAAATTTAGTGGCCTCCACCATTAGTCGAATAGTTGTAGGAAGGTGTTCCTAGACTTCCTTTATTCTATTCGACCCTAGGGAATGAATGTTCGACGAAGCTATGTTAATTTGTACAAAAATCAAGAAAAAACTTTCAACATCCCAAGGATAAAAAAGAAAAGAAAAAGAAAAATGAAAAAAAAGGGCAAACACTTATGTAGCCATTAGGTTTCATCACCCTTGCAAGACAATGATGTGTCGGCTCCCTCAACAGAACCCTCTCATTTAGAACATGATCAAAGTTGTCATAAACATTCTCGTTCTCCAACACAAGCGGCATAAGAACGTGCTGTTCCAAACCCTCAGAGTCATCAGCATCCATCCAATTATTATTATCTGTGGTAACCTCCATGAGTTCTTTTGAAGAAAATAGACTTGAAATATATTTCCAGATAGATAAAGTAAGAGATTCAATTGAATGAAACTTTGGAAAAAATGAGGAGGGTCATCCCTTTTTATAACGGACTAAGGGTATGCCGATTGACAGTCCTCTGGACTTGCTTATCGACAATTCCCTTTCATCTCCTCCAAGAAGCCTACCTCCCCATAGGCCTGTAAACGGATCAGATTCGGACCGAATCAGACAAATCCAAATCCATATCTGTTTATGTTAAACGGATTCAGATTTGAACCATTTATTAATTGGATCAGATCATGCGAATCCAAATCCATATCTAAACGGATTCGGATCGGATCCGATTATTCGTTTATGTTAAACTTGATTTGCAACATTTTTATTTTCAACTCGTATTTCATAAATTTATTTTGCAAATGTTCCAAAAAACAGATAATGAAATAAAGAACTATTATAATATATATTTAAAATATTATTAAATATAATATATATTAATTAAACATATATTATATATATATATTAAAAATATTATACGGATCGGATTATTAACGGATCGGAGTATATGAATCCAAATCCGCTCCATTTAATAAACGGGTAATCGGATAATAGGATTTTAGGCATGATCCATATCCGCTTAAATGGATCAGATTCGGATTCGAATTCAGATAAAATCCGATCCATTGATAGGCCTACCTCCCCAGTTATGCCTATCGACAACCCCCTAAAATTTTGTCACCAAAATTCCAAAAAATCTAAAACTTTCCCGAAAAATTCATAAAGAAATCCCAGAAAGTCCCCGCATGGTCGACTACATAGCAGCTCCGAAAAAACTCATTAAAAAAGGATCGAACCATTTATAAAGTCCTCGTCAATCCCTAACGAAACCAAAACCCAAGTGCACATGCACTCGCGATACCCAACCTCTCCCCAATGGAACTAAAACCTAAGTGCGCATGCACTCGCAATACCAACACCCTCATCAACGAGGTCATAATTGAAAAAACACTCCTTACAAATAACTTTTTAGGTTCGCAGAATCGGCCTCGGCCCGCTGAATTGGTCATTTAAACTCTTTAGGTCTGCAGAGTCGACCTCGACCCCCTGAATCGTTCATTTAAACTCATTCGATCCGTAAAATTAACCTAGGTTTGCAAAATCGACCTTGACCCACTGAATTGGTCATTTTAACTCTTTAGATCCGCAGAATTGACTTCGACCTGCTGAATCAATCATTTCAACTCTTTAAGTTCACAAAATTAACATAGGTTCGCAGAATCGACCTCGACCCACTGAATTGGTCATTTTAAATATTTAGGTCAACAGAATTGACCTCGATCAGCTAAATTGGTTATTTGAACTCTTTAGGTCTACCGAATTGACCTAGGCCTGTAGAATTGACTTTGACCCAGGTCTGCAGAATTGGCTTTGACCCGTTGAATTGGTCATTTCAACTCTTTAGGTTTGCATAATGGACCTAGATCCACAAAATTGACCTCGATCCACTGAATTGGTCATTTCAAATCTTTAGCTTCGCAAAATCAACCTTGATTCACTGAACTGGTTATTCCAACTCTTTAGGTCCATAGAATTAACTTGGGTTCGCAAAATCGACCTCGACCCACTAAATTGCTCATTTCAACTCTTTATGTACCTAGAATTAATCTAGGTCCGCAGAATCGACCTCAAGCATATGAATCGGTCATTTTAACTCTTTAGGTTCGCAAAATCGACCTCGACCCTCTGAATCGCTCACCTTAACTTTTTAGGTCCACAGAACCGACCTCAACTCTTTAACCAACCATTTTCAAATCTCCGATAGGGTCCTCAACCCTTAGAGTATTCATGTGTATCTTTTGATGACCTTCTCTTATTCCAATCTTGCTCGTCAAGTGGATCTATAGACATACCATCCTGGTACCCCAGAAGTACCTTCAGGTCCCTAGCACTCCTCCTCCCATTATAAGACCCTAGGTCATAATCCAATCCCTAATCTAGAGGCCTTTGGGCTATCGAGCCTTATGTGACCTCAGTCAACTCTCTAACTTGAGAAAAACTCATCAAAACCTTGTAGGTATCTAAATCCTTTTTCCAACGGTCCATATTGTGCGTGAATAGGCCTCACGGTTCGCACCTACTCACCTTTTTACTCCAAACACTAATCTAGAGGCCGACGAGCGCTCCTGAATCCTGATTGACCTCAGTCAACTCTCCAAACCGAGTGAAGCTTATTAAAACCCTATAGGGCTCTGAATACCCTTTCCAACATTCCAAACTGTGTGCGAGTAAGTCTGATGGTTCGTGTGTACTTATTTTTTTCTCTGAGAACCCCCCGTCCAAAGGCCATTGGGTGATTCCGATCCCCGTTTGACTTTGATCAACTCTCAAACATGGGAGTGGCTCAATGAATTCTTATAAGGCTCTGAATACCCTTTCCAACGGTCTCAACTGTGCATGATTCGGACTGACGATTTGCATTTTATTCCTATTTTTTCGAAAAAGTCTATTTCGGGGAGCCTATAGGCATCCTAGACCCTCTGCCTATCGACAAGATGTACTTTTCTTCTCCAAAAAGGGAGGGCTATGCTAATAGTTAGGCTAAGGACCATGACGACTACCAACCAACAAGACCCTATTTTTTTACTATTTAAGAAGACCATGACGTCACTTCTAGAGGTCTCTCTCTGAAGTCAGAACACTCCTATCGAAATCAGTGCGCTGAAATTCTATTTTTGCAAACATACTCTTCATTTTCTTAAATCACTCTACTCCATTTTTACCCCACTTTCCATCCTTACCTCAGTATCATCCAACTATACTAAAATCATCCTCCTACTATTGCAAAATCATAATTAAAGTTCTCTAAAAGGTCTACCCCTATTCATTTACAACACTCACTCAATTAGTAGCAAACGTTTACTTTTCTTTCCACTTTATTTATACCTTTATTTTATTTCTGTACATAAAAGTAATCTCACCTTCTACGATTTAATACATATAAATCTTATTTTCATAAAATATAAAAAACTCAAAAAGTGGGTTTTCTTATAAATCCTAAATTAGAATTTCCTTATTTTCACACTTTTTACGTATGTGCAAATTTTTTAAAAACAAACTAAAGGAAGTTCTAAATTAATATTTATGGGTTAAACCCCACCCTTGCGTGTTATCGAATTATGTGGACCTTGATGCCCTTTGGTCTACGTAGGTGTCCCGATCCAATCTTGGGATTTGAGTCCTATTTTTTCCCTTATTCATTTTATATTTTCTTGTATTTATTAGTATTGCGAGTTTGCGTACTCCTATATACTTGTGTTTCGGTCACTATAAACATTCACTTATTTATAGTGATTTGTGATTTGACAGACACTTGCATTATATTTTAATGTCATTTCTTTTGTACACTCCTTAGCATGATTTCACTTTGTCTTTCCCATGACATAAGTCAGATGATTCTTTTCTCTTGTTATTCACACCGCACACATGTACACACGTATCACATTTTGGAAAAAAAGGAGAATATTATCATAGCCCATGAGAGACCTAAAGGGCATAATGGATGCCAAAGACCTTTCCATTCTGTTACTTAGTCCTTGGACCCTCGACTCATTTGGTTTCGTACGCATTAGTTTATATTTTGATGTTGTTCCCTCAGGACGACTACATTTCTTTTGCCTATTGTGAGAAAAATAGGTTGGCGACTCCATTTTTTGTATTTTTCTTCTTTTGACGATGGTTGATTTATATCCTAGGCTGTCCACGAAGATCAGCGCGAGTGGTGAAAAGAGGACTCCCATATCCTCCGATCCCCTCACGCGCGGAGAGAGGGGTTTCTTCGATTTTTTCTCCCCTCTAATTTTGGGACCAACCCGGGCCGGAGGAATCCGACCCGAATGGACACATTCATATTGTTTAGGGTTCATTTATCAATATGTGTAACTATGGGGCCCATTTTGCAAAACTTGCATTTTGAGAGGCAGATTCATAATTTTATAATTTTTCCATTTAAGGGGTTGATTTGTAATATTCTTGGCTTAGGGGTTGTTTTGAAATATTAGCAACTTATACCAAATAATAAAAGTTTATAACATTAAACTCATGCATTTTATATTTTTCATGTCCATTATTTGGTATTTTACCTAACCTAGCCTAATTGTTAAACAATATTCATACTCAATTTAATAACATTTTAGGGTTTAACAAATCATAGATATGCAACACATTATGAAAATATCTCAATAATATTTTTTTAAACATATATTTTGAAAGTATACATGTTGTTCAAGAATATTAAAAGCATTTTTGATATTTCTTCACATGAAATAATGACATTTGCAACAAATATTATTCATGTAAAATAACATAATATTTATATGAGCCCGACTCTCGTGCGGACCTAATTTGCGGACCTAGTTTGCGGACCAGCTACCGTCCAAAATTTTTCTGGGTACCACTTCATCTTTTATATACTATTGTCTTTTTATAAGATTTTCAAGAATTTAAATTTCTACCCCAGTAGATTCTAAAGTCTATTAAGCTTATTTTAAAATCTTTTCTTAATCTAGAAGCATAAATGTAGAAGTTTCAGGGCTACGTGTCAGGATTCTACCATCACTATCGTATTGGAATTCAGAATAGTGAGGATTATCTATATAAATATTTTCCTTTGGATATTTAGAAATTTCAAGACGTTTTTGAGGAAAATATTCTAGTATTAAATATCTTATGCGATACTGAGGTTTTATCAATCTAGTTTCTTTATATATTTGATTAACAATATAAATTAGGTTGTCTTCTATAAATTCGTCGTCACCATAGGATGACAAAAATCAACGATATATTCTAGGGGCATCTGTCTCTACGTTTTTAAGAAGAGGACGGATTTCTTCTGCTCTAATTAAAATAGTTCTTGTTTCAGCTAACCTTTTTTGTTTAATGTATTTTAATACGTCTATAGTATTTTCAAGTATTCTAGTATATTCTTGGTATTTTTGTGGTCTTGAAAGTTCTTCTGCGAACTCTTCAGTTCTTAATTCTTGTCTAAAGAGATCACGAACCCCTGTTCTAATTATTTCGATTATAGGTACTTCTTGTACTAGCCACTCAATAATTTGGTTTATATATTTATAAGTACCACTTGCATATGTTAAAGCTATTTCTATAAGTAATTTATCTTGAGGGCCTGTAAGAGTCCATTCTTGAATTTCTCTTGTTAAGTCTTGATTTGTTTGATTAACAAACGCTAAAAAGTCTGTAGTTATCTGAAGGCTCATGAAAATATTTTAAATTTTAATAATATGTAAAATATCTAGGGGTTTGGTTCGATTTTATACCTTCCTTCTGGTTTACAATATCTTTATTTTCTTTCCTTCGGCTCTTCAGCTTTGTTACTATTCTTCTCCGGTTTGGGCCTCCTGCAACCCTCTCTTTATGTGTCGCACCTCAATCCACTAGAGTTGGACCCGTTTTCTGCCTGTACGCCACCACACCTAACGCCCACCTGGATAATGCCTCTTGGCAAATCGACACCTGACGGCGGTTCAACAGTATAACATCTACGTGCTACACCATATGTTCTACACAATAGTCCTCTATGAACAGAAAGTTGGAGACGTTTGGATAATAATAACAACTTAACATAAGAGATTTCTGAAAAAAGAAAATACTTTTATTGCATAGCATAAATAAATACAACTCTCCCCTATCCCCTAACTATGAGAGGTTTACTCACTCATGTACATATTACTCTCTCTGTGTCTCTAATATTATCTATCCCCCCTTTGATCTCCCCTCTTACAATACACTGGATGCTCCCTTTTATAATCACAAGGGCCTTTACATTTGACTGGCAACCAGAGGTTAAAAGCTAACCGGTGAAATAAATAATTAAAGTCTATACTATTTTCTTTACCTAAAGTAGATTCATCATCTTTTTCAGAGTCTAAATAATTTTTTGTTGTCTTCCTAGTAATTATGTCTAGTGGCCCTGGTCTTCATCTTTTTCAAAAAGCAAAGTTGTCACTATGCTCAAACGAATCCTTTGCTTTTCAAAAGTCTAAATTATTTAGTTATCCATTTTTAACAGCTCGTTTGATAAGGTGGTACCATTCTCATTTTATTCTGTTTCTTCTGTTGTCTTTTCTGTAT
This sequence comes from Sambucus nigra, assembly GCA_949130495.1. Lineage (NCBI taxonomy): Eukaryota > Viridiplantae > Streptophyta > Magnoliopsida > Dipsacales > Adoxaceae > Sambucus > Sambucus nigra. The sequence continues at coordinate 362,132,405 of OX422213.1, read as the reverse complement.
GGTCTTGGTCTGGTAGAGCATTATTATTGAAGAATTCCTCAATGAGTCCCACCACTATAAGGCCAGCTGGGAAATCTATCTGTACCATTTCCTTAGATTCTTTCTTGAGCCTTCCATTGAATGGATCATCATCTTGGATAGTGAGGTCTTCTTTATGGTATGCAGTGTACCATCTGTCTTCATTTGTTAATAGTTTAATGATTTCTATCGTCTCCATAGCTTGGGCAAATCTGGAGTTTGGACTTATCAATAATTAGGTCTTGAGTTTTTTCTTCGGATAGGATCTCAACGTCTTCAAATGAATAATTAGAAAATCTAATGAGTCTAAATCCTTCAACTCTCATTCCTCTACAGGAACTTGGAGCAATCTGGTAGATTCAGGAAAATAGGGGAAGAAATTCTTCTACTTTCTTGATGTCCTCATAGACAATTTTTCCAAGAGCAATAGAGTCTTCTACAGTCTTTCTCTGGGCGAGTCCAATGAACCCGTGGTCTGTTAAAGTTATCTGAGCCATATATGCTTTTCCAAAAAGATAAATTTTTGGAATGTCTTTGAAGAAACCCCTAATCATTAAGGCATCTCCATCAATCTCGAATAATAAAATATTAAAATGTTTAATAATGTAATTAACTTATTTCAGATGGTCTTCTGAAATTGGAAGATTATTATGATCAAACGGTATAACAATCTTAGTCTTCAAGGTCTTTTTCTGATAACAAAATTTATTAGCTGGTCTAATTTTAGAAGATTCTCTAAGAGTCTGAGCATATGGTTGAGTCTGAGGTCGAGTAACAATACTACTAAGTTGAGTAACTGGAAGTCTTTGAGTTCTCATGAATCTGACAACAGCTACCAAATTCTGCTTGAGTTCTACCTATATTCTATTCTTTACATTCCACCATAGGGCATCTATAAGAGTATTTTCATCGTCTAAAAATTCTAGTCTAAATTTGATCAAGTTTGGGTATATTTGATCTGGTCTATATTGGGGAAAATACATCTTCCCAATAAGTCTATTCTGGGAAATGATTTCATGTCTAGATTTTTCGGGAGGAACTAGAATATCATCAAAGTTCTCCAGGATTGGTCTTTCTTGAGAGTCCTGAATATGAGTCTGTCTTTGCGTTGTACCAACATTTGGTCTTACACGTCTAAAATAGTCTGTAACGTCTTCTTTGTTTAGTCTATTTGTTCCAGAGGAACTCATTGAGTCTAAGTCTTCTATTTGCAACATAAAACATGAAATTATAATAATGTTAGCAAACATTGGCTCTCTTGATATAATGTCTGGAATGGTATTTTTACTTCCTTTAATATGTATAATAGATAAGTCATAACCATTAAGCAATTGTTTCCATCTACTGAGTCTATTAGTCCTAGATTTAGACAAATCTAAGTCTCTGGGTTTTACTGCATAAGAAGAATCAGTATAAATAGTAAAATGTGTAGGTCTTAGAAAAAGCATATATTTTTCTATAGCCCTTGCTATTGCTAATACTTCTTTTTCATGGGCTATATATCTTATTTCTGGATCTATAAATGTTCTAGAACTATATCTACAAAGTTTCTTCTTTTTAGTCTGATGATCAATGGCAAAGTATACTGCTCCCCATTGTTTATCAGAGGCATATGTTTCTACTATGAATTGATCTTCAGCATTAGCTAGTTCAAGTAAAGGGATGTTCTTGATTGCTTCTTTAATCCTTCGTATAACTTCAAAATCATCTTTAGTCCAATTAAAAGGGTTAGTCATGTCTGTTCCTTTTAATTTGGAAATTAGGCTTTGTCTTTTTGAAGCAAGGTCTTTAATAAAGTCTGCAGCACAATTAAGCAATCCTAAAAATGATTGTAATTGCTTTTTATCTTTAAATTGGTGTGGAAACTCAAGAATATTTTTGGTTATGTGTTTTGCTAAGGATATTTTTCCTTTATTAATATGCATTCCCACAAAATCTATTTTAGTCTGAAATAAATGCATTTTCTTCTTAGAAATAACAATACCATGTTTATCTAATTCTAAAATAATCTTCTTAAGATGGTCTACATATTCTATCTCAGTTTTGCTAGCTACAAGAATGTCATATAGGTAAACAAGAAAAAATTCTGAATATGGTCTAAATATATTATCCATTTTTCTTTGGAATACTTGAGGAGCATTCAAGTATCCAAATGGCATTACTAGGCATTGATATTTTCCTTGGGGCACACTAAAGGATGTCCAAGTAATACCATCTGGATGCAACTTTATTTTTCAGAATCCTGATTTACAATTAAACTTACTGAATATAATTATGTCTTCAATTAGATTAATTAGGTTATTTTTGTCTGGTATCTTATAAGAATCAAACTCACAATTCTTATTAAGGTGTCTATACTCTATGACCATTCGTCTTTTTCCTCTTTTTCGGTCAGACTCATTCTGAACATAGAAGGCAAGACTATTGTGTCTACTTTTTCTTTCTCTAATAATGCCTATCTTAAGCATTTCATCTACTTCTTTTTTAAATTCTTCTCTATCTTCTTGTTAATATCCTTTCTTATAAGTTCCACCATTAATAGTGGCATCTGGGTTAATAGGGATAATTTCACAGTAACTTTGGTCTTTATCCCATTTAGCAATGGGATTTTCTCCTAAAGTAGGTTCTACTAATTGCCTAATGTTTTCTTTTTATGCTTCTATATCCATTTTCTTTTGTTTGGATATAGCTTGGACCTTTAATAAGGTTTGTTGAGCTTGATCTAAAATGTTTTGTTGTATAAGAGTTACTTGCTTATAAAACTTTTGGTCCGGACACTTATATTCGTTTTGTAAGGGTTTAGTTATTTCTAGGGCTTCTTGTTGGTTTATATGTCTAGGTCCACCATGCTCAGCTGAAGAACTCTGATGTGTTATTGGTCCATAATTGGGTTTGACTTGCATAAGGTCAAAGGTAGTCTTGTGATCTATTAGAGGGGCTTTAATATTAAATTCCTCTTTATCACTAATTAATATCTTATCATTATACTGTGTATAAGGATGATATTTACTAATAATGTCCTATCCTAAAATAATGTTTCCTGTGAAACTAAGATGAGGATCCATTATCCAAAATCGATGATTAACAGTTTAGTTAGTTTGATTTCCTAATTTGAAATAAATAGGAATAATCTGAAAATATAAGGTAAATGGCTCTACATTAGCTACCTTACCATGGATTTCTTGATTACTGTCTAGAAAATAATCTTCAGGAAAGGCATTAGCCTTATTGATACTTTGTGGACATCTCGTGTCTATAAAGGCTGAAGGTCTTTTAGGATAATCTTTATGTTGTATCAATAACTCTACAAAACAAGCATGTGATTTAGTAGATATTCCTAAATTATTCTTTTCTAGAATTGATATTCCTTTTTTAGGTTTGTCTATAAGTTTAAATGGTGTTAGGTCTTCTGAACTACTATCAGAGCGGTTATCTTCTAAATTATTGGAAATTTCCTTTCCTTTTAAGTCTTCATTTTCTTGTAATCTTTTGGCTATATTTCTATCAATGTCTTGATAATATGTTTTAATATCTTGACATATTTGAGCATCATACTGGGTAGTATAAATTGCTCTAAATCCAATCTTCCAACTATCTTCATGGTAGTGTAATTGACAAATAACACAAACCATAAGTAATTTTGTTTATATAATCTCAAAGCATTCTACACATCTAAAGTCTTTCTTGCTGCATTTCATTTCAAATGTACAATAATGTTCTTCATCATAGTAACATATAGGGATATATGTTAGTAATTCAGGATTACTAACTGTCCGTCTTTTCTTTAAGAGAGGTCTCAATATACATTTATACCAAGCTTCTTCAAAGTCTATATATTCATCATCTTGATCATATTGATTAATTTGCATCATATATAAATATAAAGTATCTTGGGAGTCTTCATACTCATCAGCGTCACTATTATAATCTTCAGAATCACTACCTGTGTATGCACTATAGATACTAGTATTATCTTCATCTTCTATCTCTGATATTTCTATAGCATTTACAATGTCTGATTCTTCTTGATCTGTAAACTCTAGTATTGCATTAATAATCTTAATACTTTCTTTGTCTTTCTTGTTAGGACAGTCTTTAGCCAAGTGTCCTTCTTTGCCACAAGTCCAACATTCTTTAACGGAAGTCTTAGATTGAGCTACTTATTTTTCTTTCCTATAATTAGGAACCTTCTAGTGCTTAATGGTGTTTTTCTTAAAATATCTTCTTTAGTAAAATCTAATTTTCTTGGTTTTAGAGTTGCTATCTCTAAAAGTAGTAGATGGTCTAAATATATATATTTTTGGAAAACCTACAGGTCTAGCCTTAAACTTCTTTTGTTTCCAATCTAGCTTCTTTTTGAATTTCTTAGTTTAACTGCCACATCCCCATTGGATTGGAGCAATGTCTCTTTCATCTTTAATTGGAGGAATCTATTTGAAAGTCTCTTCTATTAACTTTCCTTGGGTTATATCTCGTCTTTTAGATATGATAAAGTCTTTAGCAAAATTAATTCTTTCACCAAGGGAGTTATTCTTAACTCCAGCTACTCCTGGACAATGTGACACCCCACCTAATGAAATACCGGGCGATCACTCCCATATCAAATTAAAACAGGAGTCTCATATGGTTCATTCTTAGCATCACTGTCGAAAATCAATTTAATTACTAATAGCCTATTAGGCCGGCGTCAAATTTTTAATAAACTAATGTTTTTAACAAAATAAAAGAAAATACAACAGTTTATATGCAGTTTATATGCAGCAACTGAAATGAAATAAAAGAAAATAACCGAACACTCGGTACAATGATACAACCAAATCGAATGCCGCACAAAAAGGAGATAAAAGAATAAATGAGAACAGTTGGGCCATAAGCCCGAATATTTCTACAATACCTCCTATCTAGATGTCAATGATAGAAGCGTCTAATACAAACCTGCTTGCATCCACAGCTGCTACAGCAAACGTCTGACTCGAAAGAATCATCATCTAGGCGTCCCTGTGTCTGGACACACACACACACACACACACACACACACACACACACACACACACACACACATATATATATATATATATATATATATAGCAAGAGGGAAAAAATATAGAAACGGGTCAGAGCCCGAGTTGTGAAAATATTTTGCAAGTGCATAAATACTTTATTTAGGAAATTATGTTTTATCTCATATTTAAATTGGTATCGCACTCCCATGAGATACCCCTCACCCCTCTTCTAATAGTGCACAACTATCGCATACCTTTTTAAACAACCTAGTTAATCTACCCTGCCTACTAAGGTATTTTCCTTATCTTCCAAAATCCCCAAAAATCCGAGTACTAAGGACTAAGCTTCTCCCCATTCCCAGCATTACGTTACGTTTGTGCGTGGAGTGTCTCACGAAGAGAAATCCAAACAAGGAAACTCCCCGATACACTACTACGTGACAATGTTGATCATCGGGATCCCTTAAGCGTTAAGTACATACCACATTTATACCATCCCATATATATTAATAGTTCTCATTAACTTATGATCCATATTCATATAAATCCGGATATAAATCTACCGGAAGGAGTATATCACTTTATTCATTATTTTTCCTTTTATACAGGGTTACGTTATATGATTTCTCATCTCATATATATAAATAATATACTACACGCAACAAGTATATTAATCATCCACCGAGCTATAATATTAAGCAACCGTGGATTATCTCAAGTACATATATTTTAATCTCAATACATATATCCATTTCCGGCACCTATATGCTTAAAAGCGGTGCCCACATACTCTGCTATCCAAATCCTAGTACATCTCGTACAAAAAGGATTACCCGTTCCACATCACTCAGGAACTGCAACAATATAAATCACAGGTATTGGAGGAGAACATAGTTCACGTACCTATAGGTCACACACATACCTATGCTCCCATAAGCAGCAGACTTACCAACTCACAAATAAGCCTTTCACAGCCCTATGTTCTTAAGGTACCAAATCTAAAATCCCCCCGAAGGCAACACAGGATAAGATTGTCCTCTTCCGAACGCCAACCTCCCATGATAGCAAGTATGGTAGGTATGTCATACACATAATAAATAGTCATATAGGTACACATTCCACCTATATAAATATACCATCAATTAGGTATTCACACAACCATATTATAATTATAGGTATTTCTCTCACCTATACATAATTCCCCATAGGTAATTATTTAACCCACGTATATAATAACATTCGGTCATACGCACAACCCGTATAATAAATTTCCCACGTAGTATATTTATATCTCGAATATCCTACGCGTTTATTGATTTTAAATCATTACTCAATATTTTATATTCTGAACTTTTCTCACCGCATGATGATAATACCAACAACACCGATATATTTATCCGTCCCATAAATAACAGTAGGCATTCCTCTCACCTATAATAATTGTCATAAATAGACGTATCGGATAACTGCTCAATTCTCTTTAGCCCGTATCCTAAATTTCATCTTAGTTGCCTCGTAGGATTTTAGTCAATCAAAATTGGCATATAAGAGTGTTTTCTACGCGCACAATTACATATATAAAATTTTTCCCACCGAAACATCACTCCGAGTGTTACTCCTCCCAAACACCCCTATTTGGGTAAATCTTGGGGTTTACTTTCATCTAACCCAAGATACACATCATACTAAAAATAAATATTTAGAAGTCCCCTCACTATTTTAGGAACCCCAAATATTTATCTCCAAAGAATTCTAGCCCTTTTTTTTCCAATTTCCGAGTGCATTTCCGAGTTGGTGATTTCACTCCGGAACTGCTATCTTTTAAAAATCATAACAATTCGAAAAAAAATCAGAAAAATACACGGTTGGCGTCCATGCGATCGTGTCAAAAATATATACAACTTTCATGTTTTGACTGAGAGCTGAATCCGCTCTCTTCCTGTTCGAATTTACCCCGCAAGCTACGGAGTTACTATTCATCATCTTCTCCAAAATCCCAACCTCCGTTTTTGTTGTTTCTAATCTCATCCAACAACTCCATAAACATCTAATCTATGTTTTACCACTAACACATCATTTAATTTGGGGTATTAACCATTTCCCTTAGATTTAAACCCTAAAAGCATAAAAATCCCAACTTATGATTTTAACCCATTTTAATCCATTTCTTCACTCCATTTACATGGATTTAACACTTGAAATTATTAAGAATTTACATTACATCAATATGTAAACTCATATTCAAATTTCCCCAAATTTATTTTAAGGTTTTACCAACCATAATATGAAATAAATGCACAAAATGAAATAAAACAAGTACACACTTGCCTGGAGGATGAAATCCGATGACCTCGAGTCGAATCCGGCGAAGTTTGGCCCGGAAATCTCTTCTTCTTCTTCCTTCTTCTCTTCTCTTCTTCTTCTTGTCTCCCTTGTATCTTCTCTTTCTCTCTCTTAAATCTGATTTTGGGACAAATATGAGGGTTTTCTCTTATTAAACCAGAAATTGGGTGTATATCCAATTGTTAAATGACTCGTGTACTCATTTACGAGTCCCTACTAGTCCGAAAATGTCCGGAACCCAAATACTATCCCCGGGTACTCTATTTTGACTATCTAGGCCATTCCGAACCCAATGACGGAGTCAAAATCTCCATCCGAGTCACTTAACTAAAATTCACTAATTTGACCCAACACGTTCAATACGCGCATTTTCCAATTTAAAATATTTTTCTTTGTCGCTTTACCCAACTGCGACATATAATAAAAATAATCCTCTCATATACTTAATCTCGAAATATAATCCACGTAAATATTAATCTGTCACTCGAAAACTAATATTTACTATTCACTTTATAATATCGAATTTATTTAATTTCACTCATTAATCCCATAATTACTATTCATAATAATTCCTCAAATTACCAAATTACATCCACAGTGTAATTTAAATACCTTTAAAAGTACGGGGTATTACATACTTCCCCCCTTACAACAGAATTTCGTCCTCAAAATTTAGATATAGCCTGTACCACTACTCTAGGATCGGTATATACATTACGTCCTAGCTTAACCAAATTTAGATATAGCTTAACACAATGGTCTCCCACTATATTCCACCCATCTCAAGGCGTATGCTCATATATATATATTCTCATCATCGCTATGCATATATATACTAATCCTTCACCCCCGGGTTAACACCCATTAGTTTTCTTAATAATCATATCACATAATAGGCATACACACCTCCAATTAAAATTTTAGGTATCTCCCCACCTATTTGCATACTTACCATACGTATTTTTATTCTCATTGCTACGTATTGTATAAATATTCGGATTACTATCTCTCTCGTAATCTCCAAGGTACATTCCCTATACCAAATAATTAAAGTATTAACTCTCATATACTCTTCCGGAATTTGGTACTACATACACTCCTTTCCTTAGAGTAATCTAACAATACAATCATGTGGAAGCCACTCTTCAACACTCGTTCGAGTCAGCTTTCGCTCTACTTTCTCACATTATTTGGTATCCTTTTCATTAAGAGGTACCTTTTAAATGGCTTTACACAGCATTCCAACCCATGTCGGGTGTGCTAGCTCTTGTTGCACATAAATGCTTGAATTATCGTCATTCTCACACGACATTCAATTCGTTATACCATATACCTTGTTTATAGATGCCCCTCGGGAATATATTCTACACATTCATTTTTACGTCCTTCTATCTCGGATATTTTTTTTTAAAATTAACTAATCAGGGTACTCGTATCCCCTATCATTCGTGTATATCTGCACAACCATTGTAAACGTTTTGATACCTTACACTCACTCTAAATAATGGGCATAATTTCATCAGCCTGGTACTAACACCTGGGTATTCCTTAACCCGAATAATTTGAAATTTAATCTCCCAATACTTGGAAATTCAATCCTTCTCAAGATTATCTCATCGATCTCCTTGTGGTTAGATCACAATAGCCTTCCTATATCAGTTTCGATAGTCTTATTTCCCTTACTCCGTGGTAGTCCTAAGATTAAGGTGTTTCTAACACACATAATATGAGTACTATTATAACTATATCCCTAGTTCCCAAGACCTCTCTCGACTTCCGACATTTGCTTGGTTTCGTGCCTGGGACATCTCGCAAAGTGAAATCCAAACAAGGAACCTTCCCGATACACTACTCCCTCGCTTTGTCGGTCATCGAGATATAACAGTCTAAGAGACACCAACAGGACATTCTAAATCCTACCTTGTTAACCTACTAATGTACTTCTACCACTATATCCTTCCATCTTGTACAAATGGAAAGTCCAACTAATTAGGGCACCTACTCTCTGCAAAAAAATATTATGAACATCATACCTATAATGTATTTCCTCTGAATTTTCCTTATATTCAAAGTTTGGCTATAGGTCTCAAATTAATTTCATTTATCTTACCTCACCCACATACTTACGGTGAGAGGAAAATTTTAGTTCTTCTTCATAGCACTTATATCTCTATATAATTATATAGTCATCAAATGGCTCTCACTCTATAGTGTTTCCTCTAAACTAGATGACTTATCTTCAGAACTCACATTCTTGCATTTTCTAACATTTGTCCACTCCCGACGTCGTTAAGGTTCACATATGGAGTGTCTTGTTATCTTCAAATATACAACCGGGATAATCCCATCCCATCTACCAACACAACATGGTCAAAACTTTCAATTATGTCAAGGAGCTATACCACAAGCGCTTGCACTAGCACTAAGTCCTTCGCGCGAACACCAACAAGCTTAAACTCCCAGCTTAACTATAAATCCCGCATACCTTAAATTATATCCATAAGGTCCCCATGCACTCAAATCATGCTAATGAAACATCTCCTCATCGAAGTTCCATCTAAACATATAATCAAGGCGAGCTCATCCATAATTTATCTCGAATTCCATTCTTTAATATGTCCGTATATATATGTTTCACATATCATATACATATATATACAATATACTATACACATCAAGTATATCCATACTTATATATCATACACTATATAAGTATTATAACCATCCCTCAGAGCTATAACTTAATGGATGCAGTATCTCAATGCTATCATCTTCTAGGGAATTAATTACACAACATCCTGGGTACTAGTGATCGGACTATCACACCGACTCGGTAAAAACCGTATCATGTAAGTATAATAATCACACACATATATACTTAACATATCTCATATATACGTCTGAATATGCCCGTATATATATATATATACACACACACAATATATATAATATTGTTCAGCTAATCGTGCATATTCTTCACTCACTTATAAATTTTAAGTTACTCGACATTCGTACAGGCTTAATACTCATTTAAATAAGCCTACGAGAAGTTCAGAACAAAAATCGTGCCTTAAGAGTAATTCTGGAATCTCGTTAGAAGACCCAAAATTCTCGTCCTCGAACGACATTTCCAACATCGAACGAACTACCTACTGGAACCTCATTAGAATTCTCGTTCGAACAAAGTCTCATTCGAACGACCTAGGCAGATTTCTAACGAGATTTCTGCAGATGCACTGTTCATCTTCCAAAATTTGTTCTTCCCATTTTTCCTTCTTCCAATTCAATCCAAAACTCATTCCAACCCAAATACAAGGTTCCCAAACCACTCTAAGTCACCCTAAAACACTTCTTAGCATAGTTTAGGGATTAAATCCTTTCAATCTTCAAGTCAATCCAACAAATCCATAAATTTTCCCATGAGTTATATTAACATAAATCCAGAATTGTTTTCTTCATCTATAAAAATTCCATTTTTATTTAGTGATTAACATATAATTCACCAAATTTCACATTCTTATTAAGGGAAAAAAAATCCATCTGTAAGATTAATTTATGAGCAATACGTCATGCTCCCCCAAATATGGTGATTATCGTCCCCACCATTTCAACATTGCTCTCACGAGTGAAAAAAATTTCCTCAAATTTTCACATATGGGTAATTCCATACCGAACTCTAAGTAAGAGCTTTTGAGTCTTCTACTTGTTAATTCAAGTTTAGCACCATTCTCAAGTACAACGATTCTTGATAATTTTAACTACTATATTTTAGTTGTCATTGCAGCAATCCGACAATGCCACAAGGAAAATGACCTTTACCATGGTCCTCATTTCCAATATCAACTTATAGCTCTAACTAAGCCTCGCCTCCTGCTTCCCACACAACGGACTTCCCTAGTCGCCCTTCGTCGATCAACACACAAATCCCGAACGAGCGCACAAAAGATTTACAATAATTTTACATAATGGAAGGAGAACAAAATCTCACATGAGGATATCAACAATCCTAATCATAAGGCTCTATATCAAATCAAAAGCAACGCTGAAAGCGTAGTACGTCTGCACAGATTCCTAAGGACACTAGAACCTGATGCTCTGTTACCACCTGTGACACCTCGCCTAATGAAATACTGGGCGATCACTCCTATATCAAATTAAAACAGGAGTCTCATATGGTTCATTCTTAGCATCACTGTCGAAAATCAATTTAATTACTAATACAATATTAGGCCGGCGTTAAATTTTTAATTAACAAATCTTTTTAACCAAACCATTCAAATAAAAATCACAACAGTTTATATGCAGCAACTGAAATGAAATAAAAGAAAATAACCGAACACTCGGTACAATAATACAACCAAATCGAATGTCGCACTAAAAGGAAATAAAAGAATAAATGAGTACAGTTGGGCCATAAGCCCGAATATTTCTACAATACCTCCTATCTAAATCTCAATGATAGAAGCGTCTAATACAAACCTTCTTGCATCCACAGCTGCTACAGCAAACGTCTGACTCAAAAGAATCATCATCCAGGCGTCCCTGTGTCTTGACACCAATATATATATATATATATATATATATAGATATATATATATATATAGATATAGCAAGAGGGGAAAAATATAGAAACGGGTCAGAGCCCGAGTTGTGAAAATATTTTGCAAGTGCAAAAATACTTTATTTAGGAAATTATGTTTTATCTCATATTTAAATTGGTATCACACTCCCATGAGATACCCCTCACCCCTCTTCTAATAGTGCACAACTATCGCATACTTTTTTAAACAACCTAGTTAATCTACCCTGCCTACTAAGGTATTTCTCTTATCTACCAAAATCCTCAAAAATCCGAGTACTAAGGACTAAGCTTCTCCCCATTCCCAGCATTATGTTACGTTCGTGCGTGGAGTGTCTCGCGAAGCGAAATACAAACATGGAACCTCCCCGATACACTACTACGTGACAATCTTGATCATCGGGATCCATTAAGCCTTAGTACATACCACATTTATACCATCCCATATATATTAATAGTTCTCATTAACTTATGATCCATATTCATATAAATCCGGATATAAATCTACCGGAAGGAGTATATCACTTTATTCGTTATTTTCCCTTTTATACAGGGTTACGTTATATGATATCTCATCTCATATATATAAATAATATACTACACGCAACAAGTATATTAATCATCCACCGAGCTATAATATTAAGTAACCGTGGATTATCTCAAGTACATATATTTTAATCTCAATACATATATCCATATCCGGCACCTATATGCTTAAAAGCGGTGCCCACATACTCTGCTATCCAAATCCAAGTACATCTCGTAAAAAAAGGATTACCCGTTCCACATCACTCAGGAACTGCAACAATACAAATCACACGTATTGGAGGCGAACTTAGTTCACGTACCTATGGGTCACGCACATACCTACGCTCCCATAAGCAGCAGACTTATCGACTCACAAATAAGCCTTTCACAGTCCAATGTTCTTGAGGTACCAAATCTAAAATCCCCCCGAAGGCAACACAGGATAAGATTGTCCTCTTCCGAACGCCAACCTCCCATGATAGCAAGTATGGTAGGTATGTCATACACATAATAAACAGTCATATAGGTACACATTCCACCTATATAAATATACCATCAATTAGGTATTCACACAACCATATTATAATTATAGGCATTTCTCTCACCTATACATAATTCCCCATAGGTAATTATTTAACCCACGTATACAATAACATTCGGGCATACGCACAACCCGTATAATAAATTTTCCACGTAGTATATTTATATCTCGAATATCCTACGCGTTTATTGATTTTAAATCATTCGTCAATATTTTATATTCCAAACTTTTCTCACTGCACGATGATAATACCAACAACACCGATATATTTATCCGTCCCATAAATAACAGTAGGCATTCCTCTCACCTATAATAATTGTTATAAATAGACGTATCGGATAACTGCTCAATTCTCTTTAGCCCGTATCCTAAATTTCATTCTAGTCACCTCGTAGGATTTTTGTCAATCAAAATCGGCATATAAGAGTGTTTTCTACGCGCACAATTACATATATAAAATTTTGCCCACCGAAACATCACTCCGAGTGTTACTCCTCCCAAACACCCCTATTTGGGTAAATCTTGCGGTTTACTTTCATCTAACCCCAGATACACATCTTACTAAAAAAAATATTTAGAAGTCCCCACACTATTGTTTGGAACCCCAAATATTTATCTCCAAAGAATTCTAGCCCTTTTTTTTTTCAATTTCCGAGTGCATTTCCGAGTTGGTGATTTCACCCCGGAACTTCCATCTTGTAAAAATCATAACAATTCGAAGAAAAATCAGAAAAATACACGGTTGACGTCCACGCGACCGTAACAAAAATATCTACAACTTTTGTGTTTTGACCGAGAGATGAATCTTCTTTATTCCTATTCGAATTTACCCCGCAAGCTACGGAGTTACTATTCATCATCTTCTCCAAAATCCCAACCTCCATTTTTGTTGTTTCTAATCTCATCCAACAACTCCATAAACATCTAATCTATGTTTTACAACTAACACATCAGTTAATTTGGGGTATTAAACCATTTTCCTTAGATTTAAACCCTAAAAGCATAAAAAACCCAACTTATGATTTTAACCCATTTTAATCCATTTTTTCACTCCATTTACATGGATTTAACACTAGAAATCATTAAGAATTTACATTACATCAATATGTAAACTCATATTCAAATTTTCCCAAATTTATTTTAAGGGTTTACCAACCATAATATGAAATAAATGCACAAAATGAAATAAAACAAGTACACACTTGCCTGGAGGATGAAATCCGATGACCTCGAGTCGAATCCGGCGAAGTTTGGCCCGAAAATCTCTTCTTCTTCTTCTTCTTCTTCTTCTTCTTCTTCTTCTTCTTCTTCTTCTTCTTCTTCTTCTTCTTCTTCCTTCTTCTCTTCTCTTCTCTTCTCTTCTTCTTCTTGTCTCCCTTCACTCTTCTATTTTTCTCTCTTAAATCTGATTTTGGGACAAATATGAGGGTTTTCTCTTATTAAACCCGAAATTGGGTGTATACCCAATTGTTAAATGACCCGTGTACTCATTTACGAGTCCCTACTAGTCCGAAAATGTCCGGAACCCAAATACTACCCCCGGGTACTCTATTTTGACTATATCGGCCATTCCGAACCCAATAACGGAGTCGAAATCTCCATCCGAGTCACTTAACTAAAATTCACTAATTTGACCCAACACGTTCAATACGCGCGTTTTCCAATTTAAAATATTTTTCTTTGTCGCTTTACCCAACTGCGACATGTAATAAAAACAATCCACTCATGTACTTAATCTCAAAATATAATCCATGTAACTATTAATCTGTCACTCGAAAACTAATATTTACTATTAACTTTATAATATCGAATTTATTTAATTTCACTCATTAATCCCAGAATTACTATTCATAATAATTCCTCAAATTACCAAATTACATCAACAGTGTAATTTAAATACCTTTAAAAGTACGGGGTATTACAGACAATTCCTATATTCATTAATTAGGATTTATCTCATGGCTGGTATCTTTATAAAATATTCATCTTTTGAGGTTTCTCCAAATTCTTTAATTTGGTAATATAGTTGTTTATAATTATTGCTATATTCAATTATGTTATCTAGTTTGCAAATACTAAGAAGAGCTAACTTAGTTTTTGCTAAGTCTTATTCATTGATTTGAGTTAAATGTCCAGTTCCAATGAATTCTGATGTAAACAATTGAATATATTCTTTAATCGATATTTCTTCTAGGTTTTCTTTCATTTTCTCAATCTTAGCTAGGGATTCTTCATCTGTAGCCTTTCTTTAACTGTCTAAATAATCTTTTGCAATACCTCTAATGGATTGCTCAGCATATTGCTTATATGAAGTTGCATCCCATTGTTCATTAGATGCAATAGACATATTAATTTGATTAATCCATTCATCTAAGATTTTCTTCCTATCTTAGACATTGCCTAGATTAAGGTATATCCCAACTGGATTTATGGCTTAACTAGCCATGGTTTTAACAGGAGTAAAAATCTTATCACTAGTTGGAAAGTCTTTTATATAATCAGGTTTGGTCTTTACTAAAGTATTTGAATAAATAGGAATATCTATTTCTATTGGTTTACTAAAAAGTCTAGGAGCATCATCTATCCTACTATCGGTTCCTATCTCTTGTTTATTAGGACATACTTGTGTAGCTGACATTAATCTTTCTTCTCCTTCTTCCAATAGTCTTAGGTTTCTAAGAAGTTCTTTAGTAATTTTAGATTCTTTTAATTTTAATAAATGGTCTTGGGCTATCATGTTGAATCTAGCTCTGTCTTGGATCCTAACAGAATGGTTTCTATTAAGATGTTCTTTAAATGTATTCATGTCCAATTCTGAGGGGTTATGTCCAAAGTTTTGGATTCTAGCATTTTCTCTAACTAAGTTTTTTTGTTCAAATGATCTTCTAAGTCTAATTACTGGGGCTTGTCTTAACAAGCTAGAACTAGCTTTCCTATTACATTCTCCTTCTGAAGGATCATTGATAATGGCTTCTCCCATATCTGATTTCTTCAGTGTGGATCTTCTTATTGATAACCTTAGGAGGACCAAACTGGATAGTAATATTTCCAATGACATCGTCTTGATTAATAAACAAAGGTTTATTCTGTATAGTCTTAGTTTCTTGAAATTCTGGCAATTGCTAAAGGGTCTTAGTTTTTTCTTTCATAGGTCCTGTATTCCTAATACTGCAAGTATGATTGTAGTCTGAATTATTGGTTCTAACTAATATTTCTTCATTAAGTCTACCGCTAGGAATTCTCGATTGCATTCCTTCACAGGGAAATTAAGAGAATTTCACATAGCTTTAGAATTCTATATTTATATTAGCATCTGGGATAATATAAGTCTTCATAGCCACTAGCATATAAGATTAACTTAAAATGTTTGGTTGTGTCTAAGGTTACTGTAAATGCCGGAATGACATTAAAGTATCCTATATTATCAAACATTTCTAATTGGGTTATCCCAATAAGGCTTTTCTTGAAATCTTTATATCGTTTATCTATTTAACAACATAATATGTTGATATTATTTTGATGTCTATGCAATCCTTAGATTCTTGCTTGAAAGAGACCAAAGGTTAGGAACTGGAACTTCCTATTAGTTCCTCTTGATCTTAGCCATTATGAGTCAAAAACTTGAAGCTCAATATAGGACTTGTCTAAAACATGATTTCTACAATAATAAGTCATGCTATAATTAGGAGTCTTAAGAATGGCGCATTCTTTTAACAAGTCTAAGTATCTAACTGTTGAAAGTTGTCCATTATGTATGGAGTCTTCAATAGTTTTCCAGTCAACTTCTCCCCATTCTTGCCATTGGAGAGGATTGGTGAAATTTCTCTCCTTCTACCATGTTTTAACATTGGAGGATGAATCTTTAAGTCTTTGGAGCATAAAATTACTATGTTCAATATTTGGAATAGGGCAAACTATTTTACTAGTCTTATCTACTCCATTTATAATTCTTCTAGTTATGGTCTTTCCTTCCCTAATTTCTATATAAGGAGATTCTCTAAATTTACAAGTGGTTACCTATTTTTGTTCTAGTCTTTTTTTAATTCTTTCTAAAGAGTTTGAATAATATTTTTGTGTTTTTATCTGACTAAGGATTTCTTCTTTAAATATCTTATTTTCTTTTCGTGCATTATTGTTAATATCTTCATTATGTTTAGCAATAGTATTAACCAGAGAATTAGCAACTTTTATAATGTAGTCTTTTACTTCATCTTGTTGTTGCACAGATTCTTGTGTCATTATAGCTTCTATGTTTTTTACAATTTTTTCTATTTTATCTAATCATGTTAGGATAAATGGAGAGTCTAATTCTGCTTCATAAGGTTTATTATATATAACCTTAATTCCCTGAATAATTTCTTCATATTTTTCTTTGGCTTGAGCCATATTTAGTCTAAGTTCATTAACAATATTATCCATTTTGGATAGGTTATGGCTTTCCATATTGTTAAGATAATTTGCTAAATTTTATTGGAATTTAACAAAGTTTGTATAAAAGGTGGTTACTCCTTATGTCTTAGCCTTTAAATCTAATTGTAAGTTTTTAACAAAGCTACTAGTATAGCCTTGAGTATCTGCTATTGATGTTGAGATTAAATTTAATCTCTTGAGTAAAAGTCTTGATGCTTTAGCAACATTAACAATCTTATTTTCATTTATCTTATAATAAAATCTATCATCATTTATTTTTTCTAGAATTCTTTGGTAAAAATCTGCTAGGATCTAAATGAAGACGTTTTTAGGTACCTCATTCTAGTCTGATCTACACTCAAAGTTTACACTCTCTAAGGCTGATATATATTCCAGTGTAAAATAATAGAGAAGAACAGTGTGTTGGTGCTATGTTTTATAACAAAATAAAGTTTTTCTTTAGCTCTGTATGAAAGGAAATGACCTCATGAAGTTAACGAGAGTGGTAGCAAATATAAGGGGAGAAATGGGTGAACAACTGAGGTTTTGACAACACACAAGGTTTAATCTAATTTGTGTTTAAAGATCTAAAAGAAGTTGGTCGGATGTGTGATTTACGGGGTCAAGTCTTTAGATGGAAGAGATAACCCACAAAATTTTGACAACGCAACAAAGTAGACTAAATTTCTAATGAGGTCCTGAGCACCTGCTGCGACTGCGACTTTATCCTAGCGCGACCACAACTAGCCCAATTATGTCTGTGACTTTCTCTTACCACAACCGCGGCTAACCCTTTAACCCATACCGCTACCGAGGTGAATGTACCCACTTTTGTGACCTGGGATACAACCATCGCGGCTGGTTCACGACCCCTAGTCCTCTCCCTCTCGCTTCTTCAATACACAAGCTATAAGTGGAGATTCTAACTCTATAAATTTCTTCCAATAATGCTACAAAGCTATTCTTTTAACTTAACTCTCAATAAACTAATTCTTTGTAAACTATTAATACAAGTCACTTAAATTTTTTAAAATGTCAACCCTTTAACAAATTAACACTCTTTACCAAGTGTAACTCTAAATGATTATTTTAACCTTTCTTACTATAAAATTACTAACATTATGTTTTTAACATAAAATTAGACTATTTCTTCAACACAACTTTAACAATCATATTAATTATTCCATACGAATTAAACATCTATACGAATATTGACATAATTAACCCTATAAATTGCTATAATGCATAAAACCAACATGATTTATCATAAATACCATTTAACCATTATTAAAAAATTAGGTTATTATATTGTTTCATGAAAAAAGGTATCGACGACCTGATAGGTTTTCTCATTAGTCGCCATCTTCATTCGCACATTGGATATCTATATCTTTCCCCGTTTCTCTAAATGAACATGATTATATTCATTGAGAAGCTAGTCCTCTACTTGGGTATATTTCTCAAAATGAACCGTGAGATCGTCCATCGACGATGCTGACTTCTTAGTGAGAGACTAATAAACATGATCTGATCGGGAAAGCCCAAACTTGAATGGATAAATTTCCAAATTCTCATTGTAATTATCATTTTGTTGAAAATATCCTAGTATCTTTGATCATACTTCCTTAGGGACTCCCTTCTCCTTCTCCTAAGGGTGATTAGGGAATTAACTTCCTTATTTGTCTTGTTATTTAGTAATGGAACAAGTAGTGAAATGCTTCGCCAACTATTTAAAATAAGAGTTTGACCTTGGGATTAGCTTCTAAAACCACCTAAGCCCGATCTCATCCAATGTTGATTGGGAAATACAGCAGATTAGGGTGTCGTGGTGGCTCAATAGGGACATAGACTACCTATAATGACAGATGAGATGGGTTGGGCCAGTCTTTCCATCACATGTAGTAATATTTGTAATGAATAACTTCTCCGGGGCTCCAATTTCTTTATATTAGGGGTGAAGGGAGAAGCCAAACTATGGCCAAGCGCTTTTGTAGCAAGTTCTTTTGGGGTTTATATTGGGTTAGGGTTTTAGTTCCCCTGCAACTCTTTCTTAATGAACTTACATAGGTTGTCATCCGTTCAGATGAACTGTTGATATGGATGGATTCAACTAGGAGAACTGATTGACTGCCTTAACTAGCAATATATGAATGAATGAATGCCCTGAGACTGATGAAAGCATGCGATAAATGGGCTTTAAGATTTGGATACTTTGACAATTTGGTTAACACGAGGAGTTCCGCGTTATTGGATTCTCCTCTTTTTGTGTCATGCAAGATAATGGGATCTTGACTCACATCCTTCAAACTATTCGATTAACTGCATCATCAACCTGACTATTTCCTCATCAAATTCATTTAGGCTATCTTAATATATGTTAACGAGATGTGACATTGGATTCCTTGTAAGAGGCTCCACATAAGGAGTGTTACGATGGTAACCAGGGTCATATATGTAAGGAGTATGTCCACATGATCTGGCATCAGTGAGAGAGGGAAGATTCTTAAATGATCCTATTCCCTTTTTAACATTTTTATCTCAAGTTTCACTTGATTTCTAGCATGGGAATGATAGGATTGATGTGCACTCATAATGGTAAAGAATTGGTATGATAAAGTGTTGGGATTTAGAATTTACCCACATACGATGCCAAATTCTAGGGGGATCAAATCTATAATAATGATAAATACCAAAAACACCCATAAATATGAATGAAATAAACAAAAAGACACAAGAATATATGTGGTTAGGTAGGTCGGTCCTGCCTGTATCCACGAGGAAGGTAGAGAGTGATGATTTTATTAGGCAAAGAGGAAAACGACTTAGAGTTCTAAAGAATGCTAGCTAAGAGTCCAAGCCATGGGGACAATATTGTTCAATATGTGCTCCCTACGACATGGGTGTTTAATTTATAGATATAATAGTCATATTTACATAAACTACTACTTTGAGCATTGCTTGAAGATTCGACCTCTATCTTCAGCCTTATTTTTTAGGTTGTTGAGTTATAGTGAGATTGTATTATGTCATATTATAAAAATTGTATAAAAGGTCATCCTTATCGAGTGAATATGACTCACAATGACATTAGATTCTTTGAATGCCACGTGTAGTTCCATATGTACACCCTGACTCATAATCCATTCAAAATATAATTATGAAAAGGCCCACATGAGAACTCATTATAAGCTATATAATTTACATATAATTATGGTCATTTGATAACATTACACGATGATAACACGCATATTTAAGACATACCAATGATAGTTTCTTACAAATTAATATAATCCTGCACTTTTTAACTAATTAATTATTTATTATAATATTTTATTTAAACACAATTTATGTAAGAGCATACTCATTTGTCTTGTTTTGTTTCCAAAACACACTTTGCATTTTAGTCCAAAAGATATTCTAAAAACTTCATGTTCATGATTTCAACATCGGACTTCAGAATTTCATTATCACAACATTTTTCAAAGTAAGCCATATTTGAGACTTTTATGGTAAAGGTGAAATGGATTTAAAGAACTTATTTCCCATGGTTAAGTTTATTTAGAGGACAAATATTTTAATTTAACCTTGAGTTTTAATGATTTTCCATATACCTAATACAATATACTTTTCTTATAAAAACACATTTTAGAAAATTCATCTTTATGTATTTATAAGATTTAATTCATAAGTTGGGTCATCTACCTTGGAAAAATTCTCCTTTTCCTTTCGCGACTTTCATCATTTTAGTTCATCGCAACGAAGGGAGTCTTCGTTTTAGTGAAGTTTTACTTCGTTGCCAATGACCCCTTTAGTGGTTGCCTCCCCAAAAGTCTTGAAGACTTCGCGACTTGCGTTGTTGGAAACTCACCCAACGAACCTCGACTTTGCTACAACAAACTGGTCAATGGTTGCTATCCAAATCAGGATCTAAGATTTTATTGATTGGATTGCCTCATAAAATGTGTAAATAAACCTTTTTTCCATATCGTCGTGATAAATATGCCGATGGTTTGTTTATATAGAGAATAATCACCCATGGTCTTATGAAACCTTGTTTAACAATCTTGAAGTTGGTTTAATAAGTTAATATTTTCTTTATATATAAGTTAAGGTTTTGAAATAACTATTTTCTATAATAATAACAAGAAGAGAGCAAATGCTTCTTTGTGCGTAAATGTTATTTGCAATATTTTGAAGAGAAAAACCCTATAAATTGTATTTGTACTTCAAACTAAAGTTTCGTTTTATTCTTGAATGTTTTCCTCTTATAGACACCACATTCTAGGATCCCCTAAGTTTCTCCTTAGGTCCCTAGCACCTATTTATTTCACTACAAACCCCAAGTAGCACTCCGAGTACAGATCTAGAGGCCATTAGGAACTCCCGGGCCCCGATTTGACTCTAATAAACTCTATCTTCAGAGCGAAAGCTCTTAAAATCTCTGAAGGGCACTGAAAACCCTTTCCAACGGTCCACCCCAAAAATCGATCCGGAGGCCACCAGGCGCTCCCGGGCTCCGTTTGACCTAAGTCAAGTCTTCAGCTCGAATGAGACTGAATGACTCTTCTAAGAGCACTGAATACCCTTTCCAACGGTCCACCCATGCACCATTCGGACTTATGATACTGAGGAATGACCCGTTTTACTCCGAGAGGTCACCAGGAGCTTTCGAGCCCCAGTTGACCAAGGTCAACTTTTCAAACCAAGAGAAACTCTTTAGAATTCAAAGTACAACTTCTAAACTTTCCAACGGTCCTCCATGTTTGTGATTCTGACTTACCGTTCAGACGAACGATCCATTTTTGTCTGACGATCTCCCGTCCAAAGGACCGACGTGAGCTTTCGAGCCACATTTGAACCAAAGTCAACTCTCGGACCCCAGAGCGGTCCAAAGAACTCTTAAATGTCTCTGAATTAAATTTCTAAAGGTATGCCCCATGCATGATTCAAATCAATAAATTACGTTCTACGACTATTTTTCCAGGAAAACTTGCACGAGGCTGCCAATTGGCAAGTCCATATCCCTCCCAATCGACAGTGTGTCTAGGGTCACCTACCGATTGGAAGGACAAGGGTTGTGCCAATCGACACCCCCATGACCCTATAAAAGGAGGGAATAACCTCACTACCAAGCAGAACAACATATCAGATCCATCGCATCACTGATCTTAGTAACATTCTCTCGAAATCAACGAAGTTTCTCCATGTGAAGTTCCATTCAAGTTTACATTCCCATCCTTTTCATACCCAATTTAGTAACTCGTGTTCTCTCTCATCCAACATACATATCATATTAAAGGGAGTTCACATAAGATCAAATATCAAGCTTCAAAGAAGGTCCAATTCCTTCCCTCTCTCTATAAATTCCTTGTTTTTGCATAAATTTCATTACATTCATAATCTAGTTCTTTTATATCTACATTTTTATTAGTATATTTCACATACTTTTATTTTCTATAAAAAAACTCAAAACAAACAAAAAAGGGTTACACCTGTAGAGGGGCTTGAAGCTCAAGCGTGACATCTTGGTGAGGCAGCTCAGCGTGGCAACTCAAGCGTGACACCTTGGTTAGGCAGCTCAGCGTGGCAACTCAAGCGTGACATCTTGGTGAGGCATCTCAGCGTGGAAACTCAAGCGTGACATCTTGGTGAGGCAGCTCAGCGTGGCAGCTCAAGCGTGACATCTTGGTGAGGCAGCTCAGCGTGGCAACTCAAGCGTGACACCTTGGTTAGGCAGCTCAGCGTGGCAACTCAAGCGTGACATCTTGGTGAGGCAGCTCAGCGTGGCAGCTCAAGCGTGACATCTTGGTGAGGCAGCTCAGCGTGGCAACTCAAGCGTGACACCTTTGTTAGGCAGCTCAGCGTGGCAACTCAAGCGTGACATCTTGGTGAGGCAGCTCAGCGTGGCAGCTCAGGCGTGACATCTTGGTGAGGCAGCTCAGCGTGGCAGCTTGGGGAGGCAGCTCAGCGTGGCAACTCATATTTTAGCTTGTGGTTTTAATCACATCGTACTTTCATTATTGATTTCTGTAAGCTTTAACGATTGTAATGACGTAACGATAATAACTGAAGGGTTTGTATGAGGTCAAACGGTACTTGCGAGAGACCAGGCTTGGCAGGGCCTGGGAGAGCTTTCATGCTCTATCGAATGACCTCACCGTGGGAACTTTAGAGGGACCTGGTTTGGAGGATTAAGAAGTAAGGCACCGTTGGGGCTTGTCCTGACCATCTTAGATACACCTGGTAAAACACCGAAGGACCCTGACCGTGGAACCTTAAGTGGAGCAGCTTGGAGTTCCATCGGGCATTGAGTTATGGACCAAACGACCCTCTACTTAATGTCACATCTACTGTGGGTGATGTCACTAGCCATCTAAACGTTGTCAGACATGCACTTGAGTAAACCACTGTGGTATTTAGGGCTGTCAGGCAGTTGGTGAGCCACCTCTGCGACAACAACCCCCTAACACACAGTGGATAGGCAAAAGGCATGTCTTGGCATTTAATGTTTATGACATGGAGACAACTAGTGCATCAGGCATTTAATGTTGTGACATAAAGTATGAGGGATGTCTTTTCATAGTCTTTAATGACTGAGTTGCCTCGGGGGTGGTGTGGGGGGCTATTTAAGGACCCCAACCACCTTTGAGGAGAGGATCCTGTTTTTGGAGAATTAAATAGAGTTATTGCAAACTAGAGAGCTCATTGACTCACCATTGTCATTTATTACGAAGCTTTTAATATTGGACAGAGATTCTTAAGGGTGTTTGGTGTGTTTCTACCTGCCTATCAAGGTGTATCTAGGGTGCTCACTTCTCCCTCCCTCTAGCTAAGCCACTTCTAAAGGTCCATTAGCATGACCTGAGTTATACACGAGAGATTTGAGAGTTTAAACTGAGTTCATCTTCATTGAGTTTGTGTGTGCATTTCCTATAATTAGTCTAGGGTTTTGGCTAATTTAACTTGTGATTACCATACTCAATAGGGGTTACGCCTCCATATTTATAATCTAAAGTACCCTCTTACATTTGGCGACTCTGCTGGGGAGGCATCCTTCTAGAGAAGGAGTATGGCGCAGGATAACGCTACTAGGAGACTCAATTTCGATGACATACAGCATAATGAAGAACAGGCTGCGAGGGAGCAGGAGGCCCTAAGAGATGGGGCTCCTCGAGTAGAGGTACCGCTGGCTCCAACAACGATAGGCGTCCCAGGGGCGGCACAACCTTCCACGAGCGCGGGGCTAGGACCGGCCCAGATGGCGGTCCTCATGAGCAAATTTTACGAGTTTTTGCAAACCCCAGTAGCTTCAACTATACTCGGAGGGCTGGAGACTAATGCCTTCGTAACACCGGGAGTGGCCCCAGGGGCCCCACCAGGGGCAGGCATTACGGGAGCGGTCCCAGCAAGTGTACCCTCTGTTGTGAATCCCACTGTGGGCGGCTCAGGAGTTTCAACGGCGCAACCGATAATGTTCACTCCGGTTGCAACGAGCGCTCAACCGTCTGCTCCGTTGCAGGTGGCCCCAGTAGCCTCGCCCCTGGAAGAGATGAGAAAAGAGATGCAGAAGGAGATGCTGAAGTTCATGCAGTCTTCCTCGCAGGCCGTGGGCGAGGTGGCTTCGATCTACGATGACTTTCGAACACCTTACCCCCAGGAGTACAACGACGAACCCTACCCGAAGGACTATATTACCCCTACCTTTGAAAAATACTCAGGGAAGGGTGGGAACCCGAAGGAACACATTAAGCGTTTCGTTGAACACTTGGGGGCGCATTGCAATGACAAAAAGCTTAGGCTGAGGGAGTTTTCCAAGTCCCTGACTGATAAAGCCTACACTTGGTACTCTCACCTGCCTCCCAATAGTGTCTCCACGTGGGAGGAGATGCACGTGTTGTTTGTCCGAAAGTTCTTCTTGGCAGAAGATGAGTTTACCCTAACCCAACTTGGCAGGGAGAGGCAAAGGCCAGGGGAAGAGGTAGTGGCCTATATCCGAAGGTTTAGGGAAAGGTCCCTCGACGTGAGGGAAGAAGCTAAGGAGGCCAGGTTACTACAAATTTGCGCTGAGGGATTACTTCCTGAGTATATCTGTCACCTGATCAATGAGACACGCGAGGGAACTTTTTCAGCTTTCTTAAAATCTGCAAGAAACATATCGTTGGTGGTGCGACCTAGCCCGGTAGTAGCCCCCATGATGTTCAGACAGACGATACAACCCATCGGGGGAAGGTCTCAGGCCCCACGGGTAGGATATGTCGAGAGAGAAGATGGGGGCAAGGCTCAGAGGAAGGACAACAAAAGAAAGTTCGGAAGGGATAAAGAAGACCCGCCACCGTTACCTTGTACGGTGGAGGAGGCTATGAGTTGCTATAACGCAATGGTCCAAGGCGGAACGGTTTACGAGCCAAAAGGCGTCCCGGTGGAGGAGCCCGATGCGGCAACTAGGGCCAATCCCAAATATTATCAGGTTCATCGAAAGGTCCAGCATCCAACAGAAAGCTGCTTCACGCTGCGAAGAATCATAGACAAGTACGTGAAGGCGGGAACGCTGCAAATCCCCCCACAAAACGTTAACAATAACCCGCTCCCGGCGCATGGGGCCAATGTTGTGACGGCCTACGATAAGGAGGCAGAGCGAGAGGGGAGAGGGGCAACGATGGAGTTCGATAAAGCACTGGAGTATTGCACTAGGGGAATGGCTAACGTAGTTCTGGCGTATGATGAAGCAAGTGCTAGGGACGTAGAAGACGCCTATAGCGTTGAGGGCGAGGAAACGGATCCAGTCATAGAATATAGTGCAGTTTCAAAATCCCCTAAGTTCGCTTGGTTCTTCGATCAAGTGGGGATACCAAAGGAGAGCAGACTGGAAATAACTCGGGCGATCCTTGACATCGCGAAGAAGGACGCGGTTCCCTTGCTGAAATGGAGGGGACCCATGGCGAGGCTGGTGAAAAAGTTCCTATCTGAGGTGACCTTCAGCGATGCAGATAGAGCTGTAAGGTTCCCTCATAACAGGCCCTTGTATGTGACGGCCAGTATCAACGGGGTTAGTTTTGCAAGAACGCTTATGGATGGGGGTGCTTCCATCAACATTATGCCGATCAACTCCTTCCACGCAGCTGATATCCCAGAAGAAAGGTTGGTCCCCATGCCTCTGGTAATCTCAGGGTATGACAACCAATCTTCCAAATCCATTGGGTATGTGAATGTGGGAATTGTAATGGGAAATATGAGTTCCCACATCAAGTTCCATGTAATAGAAAGTGCAACTTCCTATCATTTACTAATAGGAAGAGTATGGATGCACAATCAAGGTTTAGTTCCTTCAACATATCATCAATGCGCCAAGGCGAATGTCAAAGGAACAGAAGTGACCATTAGGGCTACAAAAAGGCCTTTTGCTATCGAGGAAGCTCACTTCGTAGATGCGGCCTTTTATACGGAGTTGGAGGAGGATGCTAGAGTCCTAACGAGAAGAATGGAGGGGGCATGGGTTCCCTCGATCAGAGATAGAATGGGGCCTCTGAACGAGCAAGGCAAAGAAGCCGCGAGTAACGAAGGGGTGAGGGCTGAAGAAACCCATCAGGTGATCCCTCGACCCCAAGGTACCACGAAGTAGCTCAAAAAACAAAGTAAGGCTTAGAATGGATCCTGTGGAGCATGAGGTCCAACGGCAAAGCGTGCTCAGTCGCTTTTCAGGTGGAAGAATCACTGAGGCTTCGAGAGAAAGAAAGAGGAAGGCCGTGGCAACAGTTACCAACAGGCAATGCAAGAAGGTGGTCACTGAAGAGGGGAAGGTGGTATACCGTTTATAACGATGTGAGCGGGCGGCCGAAGAAACCGAGGATGGGGCTGAACCGTTATATGAGTGCTTCTTGGTAGATCAACAGGGACAGTGTATGGTGATAGACAACTCCAACATACAGGAGTTCGTGGAGGAGGTCGCCGAAGAACCAGACTACATGGCAAATCAACCGAAGCCCCAGGCACAAGAGTTGGAGCAGTTGAACCTGGCAGGAGAAGGGGAAGACCCAAGGCCCATCTTCATCGCGAAGGATCTCGGTAAGGAGAAACGAGAAGCCTTGGTTGGGCTAATCCGGGAGTTCATAGATGTCTTTGCATGGAAGTATACCGAAATGGAAGGGCTTGATGAGGAAGTGAGCTGCCACAAGCTAAACGTGATGCCTTCAGCCATCCCGATAAAGCAGGCAACAAGGACTTATAAACTTGAGTTGGACTTGAAGATTAAGGAAGAGGTTCAGCGTTTGTTGGCAGCAGGATTCATCAAACCAATACAGCATCCCCTTTGGCTATCTAGCATTGTGCCAGTAGGAAAAAAGGACAAGAATCAAATAAGGATCTGTGTGG
Source organism: Sambucus nigra (assembly GCA_949130495.1). Taxonomy (NCBI): domain Eukaryota; kingdom Viridiplantae; phylum Streptophyta; class Magnoliopsida; order Dipsacales; family Adoxaceae; genus Sambucus; species Sambucus nigra. Next base: position 362,104,615 of record OX422213.1, on the reverse strand, counting down.
ATTTTAGAGATTTGAACAGGGCTTGCCCCAAAGATAAGTTCCCTCTACCCTCCATTGATAGCTTGATAGATGCCACGGCTGGGCATGAGATGTATAGCTTCATGGATGGGTACGTAGGGTACAACCAGATCAAGATGGACCCCGTGGACGCAGAGAAAACGGCATTCAGAACCCCGTTGGGCAATTTCATGTACAAAGTAATGCCGTTTGGACTTAAGAACGCGGGAGCTACTTATCAAAGAACAATGATGGCCATTTTTCACGATTTCTTCCACAAATTTGTTGAATTCTATGTGGATGATTTGGTCATCAAATCGAAGAAGGAGGAGTCCCACCTAAACGACTTAAAGAAGGTGTTTACTCGATGTAGGAAGTATAAATTAAGGATGAACCCATTGAAGTGCGTCTTCAGAGTAACATGTGGGAAGTTTCTAGGCTTTGTGGTTGATCGACAAGGGGTGCAGATGGACCAGGATAAACAACGCGCGATCTTAGAAATGACGTGCCCAAGAACGGCGAAAGAGCTGAAAAGTTTCCTCGGTAAAGTCTCCTACCTTAGAAGATTTGTACCAGGATTGGCCGAGGTAACACACCCGTTGATGCAGCTGCTGCGAAAGAACACAAAGTTCAGGTGGGAAAAGGATCACCAGGAGTCTCTCGATGAGTTGAAGAAGCTGCTCATTTCACCACAAATCATGGTTCCTCCACAGGCAGGAGTACCGTTGCAGCTGTACCTCACCTCCACTGCAAGGTCCGTTGGAGCTTTGCTGGCGCAAGGGATTGACGGGCAAGAACGGCCAGTATATTACCTCAGCAGGATCATACATGGGCCAGAGATTAGATATAGCAGCCTAGAAAGGCATTGTTTGGCCTTAGTCTTTGTAGCACAAAAACTTAGACATTATATGCTGTCTTTTACAATTCACATTGTAACTAGATGTGATCCTATTAAGTATTTGTTGGCTAGAACTATCTTGATTGGCAGGGCAGCTAGGTGGTTCCTTATTCTCTCCGAATATGATTTAAAGTGTGTGGTTCCTCGTGCTATCAAGAGCCAGGCGTATGCTGATCTATTGGCAATCTTTCCATCGGGAACGTTTGAACCACCTAAAGAAGACGTTCCGGGAGACGACTTACAAGCCAACTATCTGGATACAACCGATGAGGAATGGACAATGCAGTTCGATGGGTCTTCGGCTGAAAAAAAAGGAGGGGCGGGGGTCATCCTTTCAAAAGGAATGGAGGAAATTTGCCTTTCCTACAAACTAGACTTCCCTTGATCCAATAACGAAGCAGAGTACGAAGCGTTGGTACTAGGGTTGCTGGAGGCTCTTCGAAGGGGAATTCGTTCACTCTGCATCAAGGGTGACTCGAACTTAGTAATTCAGCAAGTTAATGGAGAATATGCGTTGAAGCACATGAGTTTGGCACCGTACAGAACGATCATTCAAAGGCTCCTCAGCCAGTTCCATCGGACCAAAATCAGAAGACATCCCAGAACGATGAACCGACATCCAGACGCTTATGCCACTATTGCTCAAAAGATGGTCATGAGGAGCGATACGACTATCGTTACGATCCAACGAAGAACAGCTCCTTCGGTGGTGCAGTCAATACTACCGATGGAGGGAGACGCGGATTGGAGAATAGACATTAAGAAGCAACTGGAGTCTGGCGAGGGGGCGATGCGGCTAGGAGAGTTGGCCCAATATTTTACATGCCAGGGAAATCTCTATTTTAGAAATACAGGAGGATGGTTGACAAGATGCGTCGGCCCCGAGGAGGCTGAGCAAATATTGAGGAAAACGCATGAGGAGCATTGCGAGACGACTGAGATACCTCTATATAGGAGAATTCAAAGGGAGGGGTATTTCTGGCCTAAAATGAAGCAGGATGCGGCAGAGCTACAATGGAAATGCAACAAGTGTGAACTATTCTTTGAAGCAGCTGAGTGCCATTTTATTGAAGCTCAAACGGACTGGAGGCAGCCCTACATCGACTTCATTCTGGAGGGAGTTGTCCCAACGGAGAAAATAGATACAATGGGTCTAAGGCGAAGGGCTCCAAGGTTCTACGTCCAGGAGGGGCAGCTTTATCGAAAGGGGTACTTTAACAGGCCCTTGCGATGTGTCACAAAGGAAGAAGCAGCGGAGGTCCTCAAACAAGCGCACGATCCAGCACACATAGGAGGGGCTAAGTTGTATGATCAGTTGATGACGTTGGGGTATTATTGGCCAACGATGGAGAAAGACTCTGCTGAGTTCGTTCGAAAATGCAAAGCTTGCCAACTTCATGGAAATATGATCCATGCCCCATCGGTGGACTTACACTCTCTGTCAACACCCTATCCATTTCATACTTGGGCGTTTGACCTAGTGGGGGCAATACACCCTTCTTCGAGAGGCAAGATATGGATACTGGTAGCAACGGAGTGTTTTACAAAATGGGCCGAGGCAATACCACTCAAACGGGCAACGACTGGGGTGGTGAGCAACTTCATCAAAGAATACATCATTTGCCGTTTTGGGATCCCAAAAGTAATTCTCTCAGATAATGGGACCCCCTTCGTCAATTCTGAAGTAACAATGCTCACGGACAAATACTCCATTGTTCATCACACTTCAACGGTGTCATACCCAAAGGGAAATGGTCAGGTCGAAGCAACTAACAAAACCCTGATTAATATTTTGGCCAAAATGATGGAAGACTTTCCAGGGGCGTGGGATGACAAGATACCAGCTGTCTTGTGGGCCTATCGAACAACCAAGCGAAAACCCACAGGATACACGCCGTTCTCTCTTGTCTATGGGGCTGAGGAAATCCTCTCGGTAGAATTGGAAGTCCCCTCTGCCCGTTATGCCTTGAGAAGTAGCATGCTCCCTCATAGTAGACATATACAGCTGGAAGCGTTGGATGAGCACAGAGATAACTCGATGCAACACTTTCAAATATATACGAAACAACTCTCCAGAGCATATGACAACTTGGTGAGACCAAGGAAGTTCGTGGAAGGAGACCTCGTATTGAAAGCGGCAGTAAAACACATCAGGGGACTTCCTCTACCAAAGTTCGCAGCCAACTGGGAGGGACCTTACGTTGTGAAGGAAGCGCATGACTCAGGTTATTGCTTAATTTCGAAGATAGAAGAAGACAAGCCATTTAAGATTAACAATAAGTGGCTGAAGGTTTATCATGTGTAAAATAACCAAGTTTGAGCTGATGTTATATCGTTATAAGTATACAAGTTTTGGGTGACATTTTTTTTTTGAATAAAGAATTGCAAAAACACAAAACTCTATAGCACACAACAACAGTCACAACACATGAAGGGATTGAAAAGTATGCGTTCTTCATTCATAAACAATAGAGTATTACAAAATTTCCTTTGGAAGCTTTTGCCCAAGAATTACATAGAGAAAAAGAAATAAAAGATCTGTACACAAGAGGTAACTACCCTAAAAGAAAAGATAAATCCGAGGAAGAGAAAAAATCTCCAGGCAGGCCCGAAGAAGCTGCTGTGAAGGAACGTTGGGCGTTAATGGAAACCTCCAGCCTCGTTTGCACTTGCGTACGTTCGATCAGGAGTCTCTCACGCTTCAGTTTGGCCAGGCACAAAGCTTCTTCGGCATCTTTCACCTCTTATTCCACCGCTTCCAAAAGAGGGGCCAACACGACCAACCTAGCCTCCTCAGCTTGCTGGTCCTCTTGGTGCTTGCGCAATACCTCCCTCTGGATGATCAGTTGCTGGTTTTTCAAGGTCTTCAGATACATAGTAAGCCAGTCAAAACGGAAACCATCACGTCCCAACTCCTTCAGCAAACCTAGAAATTGGTTGAGAAGGGATCTGGTAACACTCGCAGTGGGGGTACTCACAATTTCAGCAATAACGATCGCCATGCCTTGCAGTCTGAGACTCATCACATGAATATTTGAACGCAGGCAATCCGGTGTGAAGGTCTCAGGATGGCGATCCACCAGTTGTTCAATCACCAGGCGATGGTTGACGGGCATTTGAGGAGACTGCCGAAGCACCATGAGGCAGAACAAGTGAGGAGCTAGGTTGGGAAGAGGCAATTCACACCCAGATTCGCTCTCGGCTGCAGCACCAGTCGTAGAACCTTGATCATCATGAATAGAATTTTCCGAAGCATCAGGTTCTCGGAAGGGCGAGCCTACAGGTGAGAGGACTGAGGGCGAATCTTCCCGAGCAACCTGAAAAGAAAAGGCCAAAACTTAACAAGTGTTTTCGTTGTTAAGTCACCGTTATAAGGTGCAGTTTGTGATAATAAAACTTAACAAGTGTTTTCGTTGTTAAGTCACCGATATAAGGTGCAGTTTGTGATAATAAAACTTAACAAGTGTTTTCGTTGTTAAGTCACCGTTATAAGGTGGAGTTTGCGAAAAAAAAACTTAACAAGTGTTTTCGTTGTTAAGTCACCGTTATAAGGTGGAGTTTGTGAAAAAGATAAAACTTAACAAGTGTTTTCGTTGTTAAGTCACCGTTATAAGGTGCAGTTTGTGATAATAAAACTTAACAAGTGTTTTCGTTGTTAAGTCACCGTTATAAGGTGGAGTTTGTGAAAAAGAAAAAACTTAACAATTGTTTTCGTTGTTAAGTCACCGTTATAAGGTGCAGTTTGTGAAAGAAACTTAACAAGTGTTTGCGTTGTTAAGTCACCGTTATAAGGTGGAGTTTGTGAAATAAACTTAATAAGTGTTTGCGTTGTTAAGTCACCGTTATAAGGTGGAGTTTGTGAAAAAAACTTAACAAGTGTTTTCGTTGTTAAGTCACCGTTATAAGGTGGAGTTTGTGAAAAAAACTTAACAAGTGTTTTCATTGTTAAAGTCACCGTTACAAGGAGGAGCTTAAGAACAATCTTACATAAAAATCATAAGATGGAGATAATGGAAAACCTTAACGAAAGATAGCAAGGAAAATATACCTCAGTCACAACGGGAGCCATTGAGGCAGCCACAGGGACAGGAACCGTTGGGGGAGCGATTATTGCCTCAGATGGCATAACGGGGTCCCTTGGTGCAGAAGCCTCCACGCTTGTCCAAACATGATCACCCGTATAGGGCACAAGGGCCAGCATATTGGGATCATCATGAGAAGACACGGGGCCCTCAAACAAAGCCACGTCAGGAGGAGGTGTAAACACACCAACCTGGGCCCTCATTACGGGAGTTGGTGCAAGATCAGGAGACAACTATGCACAAAGCCAAGTGTTAGAAAAGAAGAATGGGCACTGAAATTATGAAGAAATATCTTGACGTGTTACTTACCTCGGTTAGGGTGCTAAACAAAGGAATGACAGGCGGGGGCCTTAGCAGCACCGTTGGAAGAAGAATGCTCGCCAACAACGAGGACACTTCCACCTGGGATACCCAACACATATCACAATTCAGTGAGCCAAATACGAAAAGAGTATGACCGAAAGGACTACAACAAACAAATTATAGATCACATCATACCTCGGGCTCATTCTCTACCACAAGTACAATGGGCAGAGGAACCTCAGGTGAGGCCTGTGACTCAGAAGGGATAAAGGAGGTTATCTCGGGATGTGCCACTTCGGGCAAGATTACCACTTCCGGCGAGGAATCACTCGCACGATCAACGCCATCACATCCCACAAAAGCTTCCCTCGCACGTTGGCTGGCTCCACGGCGAGAATACGTGAGCCCCGTCATGGGGGAACGGGGAGGAGTTACATCGGTATGAGGTGCACTGAAGCGTCCCCCCACAAAACGGCTCACGGGAGGACTGGAAGGGTCTGGGTTTTCTATTTCAACCCCCTGCAAAACAGTTGTCAAAGAAAGGGGGGAGGGATAAGTATACACACAAGCAAAGACAGTCATCCTCAAGCAAAAAGGAGATAATAATTAAGTCAGCCATACATACCTCCGATTCAGAAGAAGAACGAGAGGGCACAACCACGGGCGAAGTGGGAGGAGTGGCTGCAATTGAGGGGGCAGGGGTGGATTGCACCTCAGGGGTCAGGTGTACTTCAGGAGTCCGTTTCTTCTGGGACTTGGTGCCCAGAGTCTTCTTCCTCGAGCTAGCTGCACCAATGCTGACCCCTTGAGGAACCCTGGAACTTTTCCTCTTTTTGGCCGTTGGCTCTGAAGGACCCACCACCACCGTGGGGAAAGCAACGGAGGAAGGGACAACGACTGCATGCCGTTGATACTCAGCATTTATTCGGTCCAGTTCTGCCTGGGCCTCCCTCCTCACACGCTCAGCCATCTCAACGGGCATGGGAGGAGGAACGAAGGCTATGGGAAGAGCTGCCACGGGAGTTTGGGGCCTCGACTTCGATTTCGATGTCCCACTCTTGGCCGTCCTTTCTTTCTTAGCAAGAGGTTGAGAAGCTCCCTCATCGGTAGTAGCTGCAGCAGAGGGGGCAGCCTTCTTTCCAGCAGCAGTTTTTGACTTAGGCGTGGCAACTGGGACCATGGCACAAAGTGGGGGCAGCTCGTTGGGAGGTGCTTTGTGGGTTGAACTCAGAGGGAACTCTATCCCAAGCACAGAGTTGCCCTTTAGCCCCAACTCTAGGGCAGAAAATGAGCAAACAGGAGGGCACACCGGCTCTTGCTCGATGAACTTAGCAATTTCAGCTAGTTGTCTTGGCCAATATTTGGTGACAAAAAGAGGGGTCACATCCCCACGCCTAGTAATACTAGGAACGGTGACACGACCAGCCATTGCTGAGGATATCCCCCACGCAGCAGTTGAAGAAAACAACGAACATGCCTCGCCAAAGGAGACTTTGGGGTTTGATGATTGGAAAACTGGACGTGGCACCCCCTGGTCAAACCCAAACTGACGGCTGCATCGGTTGGGGTTGTAATGCTCGCTCGAGTATCCCCACTCGGTGAAGGAGGGCAGATATCCAGGAGAAAGAAGAAGAACTACGCCCAGCGAGGGGTCCTCGATGTCAGGAGAGGGATCCCGTATCATTCTGGCATCAAGATGAAAAAACTTACAAGTGTGGAAAAAGGCCTCTTCTTGATAAGGCCTCATAACGAAGCTCTCAAAACGGTCAATCACTGAAATCAACTCCTTTCGGCTTTGCCTCTTATGGTAAATAAAGGACCGAGGAGGCAGAATCGATTCAGCCGAAGGAGGTCTGTTTGGCTTGGCCGCTACGGCAGGAAAGCGGAAGTAAAGAAAGCTAGTCAGAAGCACACTATTGTCAAAATTGGCCAAGTTATAACGACCAATGGAGCGTTCCATGTCGAATAAAGTCCTATCCAACCAGGTGTACAAGGATCCCAAGGCAATTGCAGCCAGGGGAAGCTTTATGCCTCGAGTTAGGCAAAGGGACAGGTTGATGAGGTCTCTTCGGGGCTGATCGTTAGGCTTGCCCGTCAAAAAGAACCGGGACAAAATCACAAGAATGTAAGCAGGAAGCTCCAACGATGTACCTTGACCAGGGTCAGTTGATGAAGAGCTGCCTTCGCTAGAGCTCTGGAAGAAATAGTTGATCAGGGGAGAAAAAGTAGCTTTGTTGGAGGAGCCGATGCAGCTTCGGCATATGCGATCCAACTCCGAACGATCCGCAGTCTCTTGAGCATCAAGAGCTTCATCGGTGTAAGGCTCATGGCCTGTCGCATCGAGGCCCAAGAGCTCACACACATCCTCCAGAGTTATGGTAAACTCACCCCAGGCAGCAATGAACGTATGAGTATCCACGTTCCATCGAGAAATCAAGACAGGAAGGGCAGCATTGTTCTTTGAGATGGTGAACTCACCAAACCATTTAGCCCGTTGCAGCCCAATCTTGGTAAGAATATCAGCATAGGAATTCTGCATGTGAGAGTTCCAGGCAGCAAAGTGGGCGGGGGATCCCCCGGGTGCTTCGAAATCAATATGGGACCATGGAAAGTCCCCTCGCTCTAAGCGAAATCTCAGAGTTCCTTCTGGGGGCAAAAATCCCCACTTAGACACCTCTTCGTCTTCATCACCCAGCAAGAGGGCGTCAAACTTGGAGGAAAAGCAAACAGCCTTACAGGCAACAGCAAAGCCATCACCCTCCCCAAAAATGGGAGAGCGACGGTAAAATCTCAGCTGTTCTTGGCGAGCAGCACCCTGAGCGGAGGCAGCAGTGGTGGTGGCAGACGGAACACTGGTGGCAGAAATGGTGGGGTTGCTTGAAGACGCCATGGCAGAAATGGTGCTTGAAGCCGTAACAAAGAAAGCTTCGAGAGAAAAGGGATTGAAGGCAACAATGGAGACGGACGATCACAAGTAGTGTTATAGCTCTCTGCAACAATGGCGTATCTCTCTCTCTCTCTCTCTTTATAAGAACAAAAGCGATAGTCTGAGGAAAGAAGATAACAATGAAGTAAGGAAATAAGTGAAGAAGAAAGAAGAAGTATAAACAGACCCTTTAGGCCCACGTGGTTAAGGTTCAAAGTATTTTGAAAAATGGCTGTTGAGACTTTCGAGTTTGGCGTTTAGATTTTCCCACCGTCGCACGTGCATGGCCGCCTGTAATCATTTCACAAGAACACGTGGCACTTCGGGAAGTACTGTGACAGTTGAAAAGACAGCGCACGTCACTAATGAAATGATGCATAGAGAACAGGAAGCGTTGCCTTCCTCAGCAAGTTTGAGTTTTGGCGCCAATCTCCTTGTCAGACTTATCCAACGGAGCCACAACGAAGAAGATGTTCCAACGGTTACACAAAGAAAAAATCCATCAAGATGAGTCATTTCGTGCAGACATTTCTTGTCCCAATAAATCTCTCCACGAGGGGGCAAATGTAGAGGGGGCTTGAAGCTCAAGCGTGACATCTTGGTGAGGCAGCTCAGCGTGGCAACTCAAGCGTGACACCTTGGTTAGGCAGCTCAGCGTGGTAACTCAAGCGTGACATCTTGGTGAGGCAGCTCAGCGTGGCAACTCAAGCGTGACACCTTGGTTAGGCAACTCAGCGTGGCAACTCAAGCGTGACATCTTGGTGAGGCAGCTCAGCGTGGCAGCTCAAGCGTGACATCTTGGTTAGGCAGCTCAGCGTGGCAAATCAAGCGTGACACCTTGGTTAGGCAGCTCAGCGTGGCAACTCAAGCGTGACATCTTGGTGAGGCAACTCAGCGTGGCAGCTCAGGCGTGACATCTTGGTGAGGCAGCTCAGCGTGGCAGCTTGGGGAGGCAGCTCAGCGTGGCAACTCATATTTTAGCTTGTGGTTTTAATCACATCGTACTTTCATTATTGATTTCTGTAAGCTTTAATGATTGTAATGACGTAACGATAATAACTGAAGGGTTTGTATGAGGTCAAACGGTACTTGCGAGAGACCAGGCTTGGCAGGGCCTGGGAGAGCTTTCATGCTCTATCGAATGACCTCACCGTGGGAACTTTAGAGGGACCTGGTTTGGAGGATTGAGAAGTAAGGCACCGTTGGGGCTTGTCCTGACCATCTTAGATACACCTGGTAAAACACCGAAGGACCCTGACCGTGGAACCTCAAGTGGAGCAGCTTGGAGTTCCATCGGGCATTGAGTTATGGACCAAACGACCCTCTACTTAATGTCACATCTACTGTGGGTGATGTCACTAGCCATCTAAACGTTGTCAGACATGCACTTGAGTAAACCACTGTGGTATTTAGGGCTGTCAGGCAGTTGGTGAGCCACCTCTGCGACAACAACCCCCTGACACACAGTGGATAGGCAAAAGGCATGTCTTGGCATTTAATGTTTCTGACATGGAGACAACTAGTGCATCAGGCATTTAATGTTGTGACATAAAGTATGAGGGATGTCTTTTCATAGTCTTTAATGACTGAGTTGCCTCGGGGGTGGTGTGGGGGGCTATTTAAGGACCCCAACCACCTTTGAGGAGAGGCACCTGTTTTTGGAGAATTAAAAAGAGTTATTGCAAACTAGAGAGCTCATTGACTCACCATTGTCATTTATTACGAAGCTTTTAATATTGGACAGATATTCTTAAGGGTGTTTGGTGTGTTTCTACCTGCCTATCAGGGTGTATCTAGGGTGCTCACTTCTCCCTCCCTCTAACTAAGCCACTTCTAAAGGTCCATTAGCATGACCTGATTTATACACGAGAGATTTGAGAGTTTAAACTGAGTTCATCTTCATTGAGTTTGTGTGTGCATTTCCTATAATTAGTCTAGGGTTTTGGCTAATTTAACTTGTGATTACCATACTCAATAGGGGTTACGCCTCCATATATATAATCTAAAGTACCCTCTTACAACACCTATAAATTCCGAATGGGATTATCCATCGCACTTTTTCAAAACTAAAAGAACATTTTTCTACACACGCATATAATAAAATCCCGTTCGTATCTATGGGATAAACCCCACCCCCATGCCACATTCGAACTACGTGGACTTTGATGCCTTTACAAGCTACGTACATGTTCCAGATTAAAACCCGAGACTCGAGTCCAATTTTCTAAACCTTTATCATATTTTTGTATTAATATATATATATTATGTATGTTAGCATTTCATCCAAAACATATTATCATTTTATATTAATGATCAATATCATAATAAACACACAAATCATATTTTCTATATATACTTTTTTGGGTACATTCCTATGGATGACCTCACTCTACCTTTCCCATGGTGTGAGTTGAACGATTTCGATCTCCATTATATATACATGCACACACACTTCACGGAGAAATAAAGGAAAACAACACTAGCCCATGAGTGATCGAAAGGGAGGGATGAGTGCCTAACACCTTCCTATTTCGTAACTTAGCCCTCGAACCTTCGACCTATTGGTTTCATATGCGTTAGTTTGTCTTTGATTCCATCCTCTCAAGGCGGCGACATGTTCTTTTATTTGTTTTGAGAAAAATAGACTGGCGAATCTATCTCTTTACACTTACCCCACACCGACGACGGTCGAAGCTCGATCGAGCGGGACGCGAGACCTTTTCGAGCCCCCCTTGGCTCCGGATCGTGATGACCACAGTGGCAACTCTGCTGGGGAATTTTTCATAAGAGGTCTAGACTCTATTTTCATGGGTGTTTTGTTTTCTTGTGTTCGTATGCACCTACCTGTTTGTTCCCTTTCTCTCCTCTATTTTTTCTTGCACATATACCTTATACTCATATCACCACTCATTCACACACTTGTAGAAATTCTCTATGTACACTTCACACCATGTACACCTAGGATCACTTATATCCCCATGTTGGACACACCACTTAGAAATCCATTCTTAGGTATCACTAACACACACCTCCACACTTGTGTATATCCATGCTCACTCACACTTGTCACACACCACTTGTAGTTGATCCATGCTTAGGTTCACTACCACACACTCACTTGTCGATAATTACACATCACTCACTTTCACATATCCATGCTTAGTATAAATTTACTTACTTGTACATCATCTCCCAGCTTGGCGTGATTAAAATACTCTCTCCATAATATACTAATCAAGAATCATGCATGTTACACACTACATCACCAAAGGGCATTACTATTGACCAAATTTTGTCCCGTAACTGGGGAGTCACTTCGTGATGGGCGCTGGTCCGACATGGTGCAGTTATCCTAAATGATATGACTACCTTCGATGTATAATGAACGGTTCCTCCCACATTGTACCTCGTGACAGAAGTTCTAACGGGAGGTATATCGCAGGGAACTCACTCATGTATGTCGAGTATATCGAATTTGATCTCACACGTACTATCCCAATGAGGTATATAGTGAGGAAATTCACGTACAATCAGGTATATCAAATGGCTTGTCCACACGTACCGATTTCCCTCAAAAGCAAGATGTATATCGTGGAAGTCATGCCAAAGGGAGGAAGACCTTCCAATTAAGCCAACAATTGCATACCCGCATATAGGTGTCAAACCTAGGGCATGCATAATTAGTTTGTCAGTTTCAACCCAAAACTCTATCGAAGTTCCATGTCAAATTTCCGCGCAATTTTTAAAACGAGACCCTCTCCATGAGCCTAATAACAAGTCCAACCATAGTTTTTACATATTTTTCAAACCCAATTTTTCCAGGCTCAGGTCTCTTTCGACATTTCTCTTTTTGCATTTAGGTAAACCTAATAAGTGAGAACCTAATAAAAAAAAAATCATGCTGAGACCCATCTCTCTTTTTTTCCTTTTTTCATTTTTAAAAAGTGTCCAAAAACATTTTTCCCCTTTTATTAAAAATACCAAAATTATTTTCCCATTTCTCATACCAAAAATATTTTTCCTTCCCTGTGTCCAAAACATTTTGCCTTCATCTTTCCCAAAATGTCAAAAACATTTAAAAATAACAATTTTCCCTTTCTCTTTTCTAAAAATAAATCCTAATTTTTCCCCTTCTCAGGTCGATCGCATACCCTTGGCCTGGCACCCTGTTTACTTCGGTCTTCAGTCGAATCAACCCGAAGCTCTGTTATTCCCCTCACTTCCTCTGAGTCTGAAATTCATCCATTTTCCATGGAGAACAGAGACCAGATGCCAAATGTGCAACCGAATTTGCTGATGGTCCTAGCCCAACTTACTGCCAAGATTGACAACCTTCAAACCGAGGTTCATGAGATGCAACGAAATTAGGTTCCTATTCCCGAAGAGCCCGAGGTCCTCTTCCCTCGCACTATAGGTCTACCTGTACTTGTGCCTATTTGGATTCCCAAGGAATACCAGCATGGTCCTCCTGCTAATGGGCTACCGCCAGCCCTACTTCCTATGCCGAATCTTGCCCAAACAGGGGCTAACTTACCCGTGACCGTTTATCCAAAGGAGAAAGAGTTGAATAAGGTCAAGGAAGACCTCAAGATGTTGACCAAGAAATTCGACCAAGTCAGACTCTATGGGAATTACATGGATTACACCCACATGTCTCCATATCCTAAAGCCAGGTTACCAAAAAGGTTTAAGATGCCCAACATCAAGAAGTTTGGGGGTAGTGGACCTCTAATTGTTCATCTTCTCAGTTATCACCGAGCCATGACTCTCCTAGGGGCCTCCCAAAAAATAATGGCCCAAAAGTTCCAATAGACCTTGAAAATAGCGCCCTTTATTGGTTCTTATCTCTCGAAGAGTCTAGAATTCGCAGTTGGAAAGATGTTGCCCGCGAGTTCATGTCACAGTACAATTAAAACGAATAGTTAAAGGTTACATGCTGTGATTTAGAATTGATCAAGTAGAATCCTAGGGATTCAGTCAGTAACTTCATAGCCAGGTGGAGAGAAAAAGCAACCACAATGACCAACCGACCTTCCGAAGAGGAACAAGTCAGCATTATGAAGAAGAACTTCTTACCCCATTTCCAAGAGACGATGGGAGGACTGTACTACCATCATTTTTTAGCCTTTAGAGAAGCAGGAGTGGAGATCGGAGAAGGCCTTGCTAAGACAGAAGTTTAACTGAAGAAATTATTTGGACAATTCGCTCCTAGAAAGTTTGAAAAGTTAATTAATACCACCATTTCAACCATCAATAAAATCTCTCAGCCCACCACATCATGGGCACCAGAAAGCCACCCTAACTCAGTCCGAAAGGAATACACCGAGATTTATGCTCTTCTCTACAAAGTTTACCAAGCCCTCTTAAGCCGAAAACTTATCAAATTATTGGACTATCGTCCATTACCAAATCCACTTCCCAAAAATTTCAAGCTCAATGCCCGTTGTGACTTTCACCAAACTACTGGTCATACCACTAACAAGTGTTTCCACCTCCGAAATGTGATCCAAGGCCTGATTGATCGAGGTGTCATCGCCCCACCAGCCAATCCTAAACCAAAAACTACTCATAATCCCCTCCCGAATCATACAAATGTCGTCTTCTTAGAAGAAAACCTAGAATTTGACCCATCTATCCAGATCATACCAAGCAAATCACCAATCATACCCATATACTTTCCTAAACCTCTCCAAACATTCCCTTACTTTCCACTACACACTACCAGCTTCGCCGATCAGGCCTTATCACTCCTTAACAGAGCACCCGCTCTGGAGGTAAAGGCATGGAATTAACACAAATTTTGAACCAACTCCTAGAGTTTAGGCTGAAATTGCCCCCAGATGACCGTTGACTATCATAGATTTAGTGTGTTACTCTTAAAAGCTTAACAATGGGCCCAAGAGTCAGACAATTGGGTGGTACCGATCGATGAACTCAGTTTAGATGATATGGTCCGAATCATGGTGGATTTATTTCGATAGACAAGTGATATTGGCAATATATCTAAGATACTCGATGCTTTTAAAATGCAAGGGCACCCAGTGCCTTTGCTTTTAGATCTGACCATCGGATGGGAGGACTTATACGAAGAGGTCGTTGAAGTTATGGAATGCATTGAATTTCAATGGAAAGATAATATCGTGGCAACCGTATGGGGGGACGACTTTGATGATTCAGAAAAGGTTTGTTTGATAGTCAGTATATGCGGGATGATATCATTTGAGGAGCTACTAGGAGAAATAAACAAAGTGGCATAACAATCCAAGATCGATGAAGAAATATGGTTTTTATTTTTTCCCTCTTCTGTGAACCATATGACCAGGTCAGGGAGGCATTATGAAAACCCAAGCCTACCACCATCAGCAAGCGATAAAGGAAAAGGCATTGAGAATATTCCTGTGCTAGACATGACCCTCGAGGAGAGTAAGATCCTCGATCAGTTAAAGAAAACACAAGCTAACATCACTCTATGGGGATTTTTTATATCTTCCCAGCTGTACCGAAATGCCCTGATCAAGCTATTCACAGGACCTACAGTTCCTCCCTCAACCATGCTAGAAGAAGCAGTGAATCTAGTTAGATCCCTGACCTCTACTAGAATCTTCTCCTTCTTCTTTGAAGAAATCCCCAAGGTTGGTCCAGATCACAATTATGCCCTCAACATCTTTGTCGAAGTCATGGGAAAAATTTTCCCACTTTCACTTATCGATAATGGATTAGCTCTGAATGTCTGCCCGTTAAGGACCCTTAATTGTTTGGAACTGAAAGTAAGCGACCTTTCTCTAACCTCTGCCGTAATACGTGCCTACTATAATACCTGTTGAGAAGTAATGGGGTCTATAAAGCTTATAATAGGGAGTGGCCCTATAAATTTGGTTATTGAATTCCAAGTCATCGATATCCCAGCCTATTTCAATCTACTGATTGGATGACCATGGCTCTATAACATCAAGGGTATATCTTCTTCCCTGCATAAAAAATTGAAATTCTTCATCAACGGGAAGGTCATCACCATATTGGGCGACAACGATAATACCAAGAATGCAAGCACTAGCAATCTAGTACTAGAGATACAACATGGGACAAATGCTATGCTTCTGTCAGGTTTTCTGATTGAACGACTTTTACTCCCAACATGGGACGATTTCAAAGATAAGCTTTGCCCAGAATATAATCCTCGTGGCAACATCAATGTAATCCAGATGTTCAAAAGCATGCAATTCGTGCCCGGACTGGGGATGGGACAAAGACAACAAAGGATACTTAAACCCATTGTGTTGAAGAAGGCCTTCCCCCTTGTGTCTTGGGATATCAATCGTCAGAAGAAGAAATCAAAATAATCCGTCAGCCTTAGCTGAAAAGAAGACCAGAAAGTGCTAAGACTATCTCAAAAGATTCCTTAAATGAAAGATTCATCAGAGAAGGTGAGGATTTCCCCTTCTGCGACTTTCTAGAACCATGGTATGATCATGTGGATAAGAGAATAAAACTTGGAATGGAAATATTTTTCCAAGACAACTACTCATGGGCTGAGAGTTCCCAGCATCAGGTGAAGCCACTCATCGAAAAGACCATAGTTGATACCAGAGACTCTGAGGGAAATTACTCCGAGGATTCATTCAATTTTCAGGCACTGGGTCTAACACTTTACCTGATCCACTCAGGGGCTACATCATTGGATCCATCCCATCTGATCAAAGCTGCTGATGCGTTTCTCCTCAACTGGAATGATGCACCTGTGCCACCTGCTGATATTCAACTTAACCCTGATGTTTATCCCATTTCTCCTTCTTTTGTTATTCCTCTTAACTCTGATGTAATAGAAATCCCCTTTGATGAGGTTCTCAATGTTGTTTTTCCTATTAATGAAATAAATGAAGATTTTAAGTATCTTGATGTGCCTTACATTAATTGTCTTGATTGTAATCAAACCCTTGATGATGATAATTTTGCAAATGAACAATTCTTAATTGATCTAAATAAGGTTAATAACAAACAACATAACCGTGTTCAAGTTAATGAAGATGAGACTATTATTATTCATCTCGATTCTACTAGCCAATTACGCGAGATTAGGATATGGGCTACCTTTAATGAGCATGAATGCACATAACCCGATGGATTATTAAAGGAATTTGTGGATGTCTTTGCGTGGTCCTACAATGACATGCCCTACATTGACCCTGAGATAGATCAGCATGAGTTTTCTACTCTCCCCAAATGAAAATCAGTCAAACAGAAACTATGAAAGCTCCTCAACGAATGGTCACTCAAAGTTAAGAAGAAATGGTCAAACGGTTGAACGTGGGTTTCATTCGTGTGATATAATATCCCACATAGTTAGCCAATATCATACCCGTGCCAAAATTATGAGGGAAGGTTTGCATGTGTGTCAACTACCGAGACTTGAACAAGGCCTCTCTAAAGGATGATTACTCGCTACCCAATATTAATGTAATTATGGATAACACAACCAGTCATGCTCTCAAGTCATTCATTGATGGATTTAATGGATATAATTAGATTAGGATGCACCCAAACCATCAAGAGAAAATCGCATTCATCACCGCTTGGGTAACCTTTTGCAACACCATTATGCCATTCGGTCTTAACAACATAGGGGCCACCTACCAGAGGGTTGCCACAACCATTTACATGATCTGATATATAAGGAAGTCGAGGTCTATATAAATGATATGATTATCTAGTCCAAGACTACGGAAGGTCATGTTCGCTCTCTTTAAAAGTTCTTCGAACGACTACGATGATATCAGATGTGGCTCAACCCCCAGAAATGCATCTTCGACGTTACAAGAGGAAAACTCTTAGGATTCATGGTTAGCGAGAAAGGGATAGAAAAAATCCTGCCAAGATGAAAGCCATACTCAAGATGCCACCACCCTGGACGGAGAAGAAAATTCGAGGATTCCTCAAAAAATTACAGTATATCACCTGGTTCATCAACCAACTAACTTCTATATGTGATCACATCTTCAAACTCCTCAGAAAGGATTCGACCAAAGTCTGTAATGAAGATTACCAAGAAGCCTTTGATCGAATAAAGCAATATCTAACCCAACCTTTGGTATTCATGCCACCGCAACATGGTCTTCCCATACTCCTTTACCTAATCGTAACAGATAACACAACTGGGGCTTTGCTAGCCCAGTACCTTAAAGAAACCCACAAAGAGAGATCCATCTATTACACTAGTCACAAGTTGGATAAGTATAAAGTTAACTACCCAACCTTGGAGAAAGCATGTGTCGCCCTTGTCTCGGTCACCCAAAAGCTATGTCACTACATGCTCGCCTTTCCCATCAAGCTTGTATCCCGAATGGATCCTATCAAGTACTTGCGCGAGAAAACTGCTCTATCTAGCCGAATGGCTCATTAGTTGATGCTTCTAGCCAAATTTGATATTGTATATATCACACCGAAAGCCATGAAAGGAAGAGCCATCTCTGATTACCTTGCTGACTACCCTATAGAAGAAGTTAATGTATGGATTTTCGAATTCCCACTTGAGAATATCCTTTATACATCCCAAGAAGATTTTTGATGGATAATGTTCTTTGACGGCGCTGCCAACAAGAAAGGTCATGGAATTGGGATACTCCTAATTTTCCCTGATGACTCCCACACTCCCATTGCCATCAAGTTGGATTTTCCTTGCACCAATAACATAACTGAATATGAGGCATGCACGGTAGGCCTCAAAGTTGACCTTAAGAAAGGAATTTAATACCTCGATGTCTATGGGTATTCAACCCTCATCATCGGTCAAGTAATCAAAAGATGGAAAGTCAAGTACAATGATCTCTTACCCTTGCATGCCCACTTATAAGATCCAGCTTCCCAATTCCAAGAAATCACCTTCCACTACATGCCTCGAGCAAATAACAACAGTGACGATGCCCTTGCTACTTTAGCCTCTATGATCGACATGCTCGAAGGAATAACAATGACCCTTTTCCTTATCCAAAAGTAAGATAAACTAACCCACTGCTACAACATTGAGATCATCATAGAAGAAGATCACGAGATAGCTAACTACTGGTACTATAATATTTGGCGCCTTCTCAAGTATGACAAGTACCCCCAAGATTCTGACAAGAAAGATCGAGCAACCCTCCGTAGATTGGTTGCCCATTATATTGTCTGTGACAAAGCACTTTTTAAGAGAAACTTCGATGGAACCCATTTGCACTGCATCGTAGGGGCCGATATTGAAGAGATGATGCAGACCACATGAATGACCATATGCCCGCCAAGAAAATCATCTGACAAGGTTACTAATGGACTACCATGGTTCAGGATTACACATCCTACATTCGAAGATGCCTCAAATGCCAACTGTTTTCCAACCTACAACACTTGCCTCTGCATGAATTATATAATATGTCTTCTCCCTGGCTTTTCTCCACATGGGGCATCGGCATCACAGGGAAGGTTATGACCAAAGTTTCCAACGGACATGAATTTATCCTAGTTTCCATTGACTACTTCACTAAATGGGTCGAAGATGAGTCATACGCAATTTTGAATGCCAAGAAAGTGGCCAAGTTCATCAAGAAAAATATCATCTGCCGATATGGGGTCCTGTATAAGTTAGTCTCAGACAACGGGTTACATTTTGAGGAAGAAGTTACAGTGGTGGTCAATGAATATAGGATCAAGAGAAACAAATCCTCTCCATACCGACCTCAAACTAATGGAGTGGTAGAATCTATCAATAAGAACCTCAAAGACATCATCACCAAGATGATTGAGAGTTGTTAAGATTGGGATGACCGAATCCCCTATGCCCTCTGGGGCTATCGCACTTCAGTTCGAACCTCTACTAGGGCCACTCCCTACTCTCTAGTCTATGGAATAGAAGTAGTACTACCTGTGGAGCTGGAAATCCCTTCACTGCACGCCATGCTAGACAGCAAGGTCAGTGAGGAGGACTGGCATCAAAGTCATCTCAATGAGTTGTCACTGTTGGACGAAAGGAGGCTAACGACCCTATATCACCTACAAGGATACCATCACCGTATAGCGCGATCATTCAACAAGAGAGTTAAGGATCACGGTGTTCGAGAGGGGAACTTATCCCTCAAAGAGATAATAGAAGTCATTTGGGACCCCAAAAGGAAATTCAAGCCCAATTTGAGCGACCCCTACATTGTGAAGAAAATCCCGTTCGGCGGCGCTGTTATGCTCACCGATCTTAATGGAGAAGAAATGGTGCGTCCAGTGATCTCAAGAAATTCTATCCTTAATCTAAAATCTCAGTGTGCAATGACTCTTGTCATCACCCTTTTATTCTAAAAAAAATCTTCATTTTCCTCTACTCAGAACTACGTGGGGGCCTGATCCTCTAAAAAATCTTTTTTCTTGTAAAAATAAATTTCAGAAATTTTCAAACCCTCAGAGGTACGTAGGCAACTCATCCATTTTACATGAGCATGGCCCCATTCTTTTTCACAAAAAAGCTATTCTTTTCTTATCCCCGAGAACGATAGTTCATTTTAACATATACATGAACAAAAGGATTATGTATGCCTTAGCGATTGGTGTAGATAATTCAAATGCAAAACTCATCAAGAGGTACCCCTAGATGATTAAAAACTCCTTTATTTAATTATTCAAAATTTTGGTAAGACTACATCCGCATAAGGAATCAAACGGCTTCCTTGTCAACCTACTCCTACTTTCCTAAAACCAAAATAAAAGCAAGTCCCACTACTCATAAAAATAAACCTCAAATTATTCCCAAACATATAATAACACCCATCACAAAGGCTTTAAATATCCTACCCACAACTGCCAGAGGAACCAGCCCCATCATCACCCACGTCCTAGGGTCCCCAAACTTCCCCTGCCTAAATAGAATGCTACAGACACTCCATAGAGGGATAATCCCGGACTAGCTTGGGGAAAACCACAACACCTCCCTCCATGGTGTCAGATACAGCAAACCACCTTTGCCCAGTCTCCATAGCCAGCATCTTGGCCACTACATTTTTCCACAACCACTTCATGTAGTCCCCTGAGACATGCCAGGCCTGCCTAATAGACTGCGACGGACGAGATGATGGTCGATGATTCTCCCACAAAGAACCAAGCAGCATGCGCATACGCTCTGTTAGATCCTCCATAGGAAAGAAGTTCAGTGCTCGCGGTGGCACAATCTGTTCCCAGCCAAATTGGAGCAAGAGCTGCCAGGAAAAGTATAAAGAGGTCTTCATGAGGCCAACCAACCGAACATACTGGTATTTTTCGAGTTTCAGGATGGGCAACAACTCCCCCACCAAGGCACTAACCAACACAAGCCTCGATCCCCATGCTTCACGAACTAGTTTTCCCAACTCTCGATGTCCAGGACTACACTGATGAAATTGCATGAAAAGAAGTTTGGTACCACTGACAAAGGATATTCACGTGGGATCGCCATACAAAACCTCTTTGACAACCATATGAACATCATTATAGGGATACCCCTCAAAAAGTCAGAATGACCTTCCCGCCAAGCATCCAAACCATTCAAAGTCTCCTCCAGTATCATCTCCACATGATTGTGATAGTATGACATCCTGAAAACAAAAACTGCAAGTTGGGGGTCCACCAGTACTTCCCCAGTTACCAACAACAATTTTGAAATCAGGCCCAAAATGACGGCCCTAGCATAACCAGCACCGTCGATACCCTAGAAATGCACAGAATACAACACCGCAGGAAGAGAAATCATTCCTCCTGTAACCAATGACCTGGATGCCGAAGGTGAAATATGGAGAAGTCCCACCAAAAGCTCCCAGGGGGATCGAGAAAACTCGGGCATGGCCGCTGCAACGTTGGGATTTATCCCCAATATGGAAAAAAACTCTTTATATGTTGGACAGACTTCTTCCAACTTCAAGCAAAAGACATGGTCTTCGGGGTACCAGAACTCAATTGCCGCCATAAGCATATTCAACTCTATGGGCTGGTTGAGCCACTAAGAGACTCGTCGCATGTTGAAAGCGTTATAGTCAACGTTGTAGCAACACGTTGCTTCCAAGGTTTTGAGGTAGTTCGCAAACTCAACACTACTTGGGAGAGACATATCACAAAAGAAGAAGAAAGTGAGAAAAGAAGAATGTGAAGGAGAAGGAATGTGGAAGTGTGAAGAAAAGCTCCATCCACACACTTATTTATACTTGAAAACTCTCAAGCAGAGACAAGAAACCTTGCAAAAATTGGAGGAAAACTTAACCCACCAAGTACCAAGAAATTGAAGAAAGTTAAATAAAAGCCTTAGATTGATTAGACGGGACTGATGTGACGATAAGCAGGATAGGGGTCATGCCGATCGACAACCCCCTATTTTTGGGAAATCCCCTTTTTCCATTTTTATCAAAATAAAAAAACTCAATAAATTTTTTATTCTATTTTAAAGGAATTCCAAATTTCCTTATCCTTATGTTTTTTGTTATCCTATTTTAAAATAAAATATTTTTCCAATCATTTTTAATTCTTTTTACGGTCTCAGCAACAAAGTAAAAAGAGCGCGTGCATTAGTCACTAAAAAGATAAATTAACAAAAAACTTCAATTCATTTGCATAGATATCTATTGTGATACATTGATTTTGTAGGAAAATAAATATACAACGGGACGCAGCTCGAACCCACCTATAATCTCTCTCTCTCTCCCTCTTCTCCTTCTCTTTATATAGGATTATCCTTCCCTACGGTGCTCTCTCCTTCTTCTACGATGGGACGATGTTCCACAACTCCCCGAACCAGACCCTTACTCAAACGAGGCAAACAACACCAAATAAGAAGGAACATGAATCGCATCCAGAATATGGGCAGTCACCGAAGATATCCAATCCCTAATATCCCTCAGCCAAGTGGTCAACACACGGATGTGCTGTGAGAAAACATAAAAGAGCAAAATTAGTCAGTCTAAGGAAAAGGAAGAAATCCGGATATCAAAAGATAAAGAGATAAGAATTATACCTCAGGTCGAAGGATCTCTCCTGTTAAGCCCAACTCCTACGGGTCCATCGCATTCGGACGGTGCAGCATACGCACTGACCCTCTAAGATATTGTAACCAGGATAGAACAATCGTATAAAGGGAGCATCTGAAGTCATTATCATTGATGATGTCATCACACCTCCTGCACTGTGGGAGGATACCACCTGTCGACTCGAACCCTCATGGGCAAGAGGCATAAAGTCTTATATGATGGGAGGCATCAACTAGATTGACACAAACTCCATATAGTCATATATCCCCATCGTGTCGATATATGACGAGTAAGGCTCACCCATCATTGGCGGTACCTGTGCATCGTCCGACATCTATCGCACTCACCTTATATACAGTGGGGCTTTGCCGGTGGCACCACAACCACATCCTCCATAATATGCCGAAATACTCTTTCCCCGAGATACCAAGACTATCCAAACTCATGCACCAATAGACGTCGCATCTGTGCATGTCTCCCAGTCACCCCGTATGCTGGATAGCCATCCCCCATGGATAGAAAGTCACCTGTAAATTCCCAGCAAGAATAAAAGATCAATATCAGGAAAAGTTCATCAAAGGAAAGATTATTTCAAAAAAAAAAGATAGATTTACCCGCTCACTCTTCAGGCCATTCAAGACCTGACGCACGCCGATTAAAGTTTTTCCACCGGTACATCCGACAGAAGTCCCCAACAGACTCATTCTTCAAAGCTATCAATTGGGTGTTAAGCCCAATCAACTTATAGAACCACGTCTACAAAAGGTCAGCAATTTAGAAATCAAGAATAAAACTCGTAAAGGAAAATGAGAATGCATAATGGAAAATGCAAAAAATGAAGATTACCTCAAGTAGATACGTGGCTCCAGTAAAAGTTTATCGACATCACCGAATGAATGCATCAAGAGAATAATAAAGGATCGCCATGGTTAGGCTCCCCCAGTCATGAAGACGGATGTGAGAAAATAACCTCAAGAATGGAAAAAACTACAGATGGACAATGTCACCACAAGAAAACCCCTCAACACCAGGAAAATAAACAGATGAGCCAT
This sequence comes from Sambucus nigra, assembly GCA_949130495.1. NCBI lineage: Eukaryota > Viridiplantae > Streptophyta > Magnoliopsida > Dipsacales > Adoxaceae > Sambucus > Sambucus nigra. The sequence continues at coordinate 362,081,357 of OX422213.1, read as the reverse complement.
CTGCTGCCCCTATCACCTGTCACTCTTGTTAATCCTCTTATGTAGTAATAAATCTCTCAAAAGATTTAAGCGAAGAGAGTCCCGAGAGACCACCATATCCACATCACCCAATACAAAATAATATCCCCAGTGGATTCTCCAAATTTCCCTAAGAAAATTTAAACTCGCAGAATTGGCTTCGACCCGTAGAATTGGTCGCGTCTACTTAAGCCCTCAGAATTATCTTCGACCCTAAGAATTGGTTGCTTCTACTTAAGCCCTAAGAATTGGTCGCTTATACTTAGGCCCTAAGAATAGGCTTCGACCCTCAGAATTGGTTACTTCTACTTAAGCCCGCAGAATTGGCTTCGATCCTCAGAATCGGTTGTATCTACTTAAGCCCGCATAATTGGCTTTGACCCTTAAAATTGGTCGCTTCTACTTTAGCCCGCAGAATTGGCTTTGACTCACAGAATTGGACACTTCTACTCAAGCCCTTCGAATTTTCTTTGACCCGTAGAATTGGTCGCTTCTACTTAAGCCCGTAGGAACCCTCAGAATTGGTTGCTTCTACTTAATCCCGCATAATTGGCTTTGTCCGGCAGAATTGGTCACTTCAACTTTAGCCCGCAGAATTGTCTTCGATCCCTAGAATTGGTCGCTTCTACTTAAGCCTGCAGAATTGTCTTCGACCCACTGAATTGGTCGCTTTTACTTAAGCCCTTAGAATTGGCTTTGACCCGCGGAATTGATCGCTTTTACTTAAGCCCGTAGAATTGGCTTCAACCTGCAGAATTGGTCACTCCCTACCTTTGACCTCAATCCCTCTTAGGTCCTCAGAATTGACCATCACCAGCATCCCCTTAGGTCCTCATAATCGACCTCGACCCTCTAGACCGGTCATCCTTATCCCTTAGGTCCACAAAGCTGACCTCTTCCCAAAAACATCATGTGGTGTCAATTCGACGACTTTCACTTGTTACAAGCTCACCCGTAAAGGGAATCTGTAGATACCACATCCTAGGACCCCCTAAGTTTCTCCTTAGTATCCTAGCACCTCTTCATTTCACTATAAACCCTAGGTCACACTCCGAGTACCGATCAAGAGGCCATTGGGCGCCCTCGGGCCCCCCATTTTACCCCAGTCAACTCTATCTCAGAGTGAAAGCTCTTTTAATCTTCTAAGGTCACTGAAACCCCTTTCCAACTATCTTCCCCCTTAAAAATCGATCCGAAGAACATCAGGGGCTCCCAGGATCCATTTGACTTATGTCAACTCTTTAGTTCAAATAAAACTAAATGAATCTCTGAAGGTCACTAAATACCCTTTCCAACTATTCAACCTGTGCGCGATTCTGACTTACGATACTGATGGGCGACCCACTTTACTCCAAGAGGTCATCGGGCGCTTTCGGGCCTCGATTGACAAAGATCAACTTTTGGAACCAAGAAAAACTCTTTGTAATGTCTAAATACATCTCCTAAACTTTCCAATGGTCTACCATGTGCGCGATTCTGACTTATCGTTCAGACTAACGATCCGTTTTTGTCCGACGATCTCCTGTCCAAAGGACCAATGTACGCTTCTGAGCCATTTTTGACCCAAAGTCAACTCCCAAACCTAGGATAAGTCCAAAGAACTCTTAAAGGTCTCTGAATTACCTTTCTAATGGGATGCCTCATGCACGATTCAGATCAAAGAATTACATTCTATGACTATTTTTCTAAGAAAATCTGCACGAGACTTCCAATTGGCAAGTCCAGATCCCTACCTATCAACAGTGTGTCTAGGGTCACCTGCTGATTGGTAGGACAAGGGTTGTGCCAATCGATAACCCCCTGATCATATAAAAGGAGGGCATGACCTCACTACCGAGCATACCAACTGCTCAGATCCATCAGCATCACTGATCTTAGTAACATTTTCTCAAAATCAACGAAGTTCCTCCATGTGAAATTCCATTCAAGTTTACATTCCCATCCTATTCATACCATATTTAGTAAATCACATTCTCTCTCATCCAACATCCATCTCACATTCAAGGGAGTTCACACAAAATCAAAGATCAAGCTTCAAAGAAGGTCCACTTTCTTCCCTCTCTCTATAAATTCCTTGTTTTTGCATTAATTTCATTAGATTCATAATCTAGCTCTTACTTTAGTTCATACCCATTTATATCTACATTTTTATTTTAATATTTCACATACTTTTATTTTCTATAAAAAAAACCCAAAACAAACAAAAAGAGGGTTACGCCTATAAATTCCGAACGGGATTATCCATCACACTTTCTCAAAACTAAAAACAAATTTTTCTACACACACATATAATAAAATTCTGTTCGAATCTATGGGATAAACCCCATCCCCATGCCACATCCGAACTACATGAACTTTGATGCCATTATAGGCTACGTCCAATTTTCTAAATCCTTATGATATTCTTGTATTAATATACATATTATGTCTGTTAACATTTCATCCAACACATATTGTCGTTTTATAATAATGATCAATATTGCGATAAATGCACAAATCATATTTTCTATATATACTATTTTGGTTACATTCCTATGGATGACCTCACTCTACCTTTCCCATGGTGTGAGTTGAATGATTTCTATCTCCATTATTTATACACGCACACATACTTCATGGAGTAATGAAGGAAAATAACAACACTAGCCCATGAGAGACCAAAAGGGCGGGATGGATGCCTAAGACCTTTCGATTCTGTAATTTAGCCCCTGAACCTTCAAACTATTGGTTTCGTATGCATTATCTTGTCTTTGATGTCGTCCTCTCGAGGAGGCAACATGTTCTTTTGTCTATTTTGAGCAAAATAGACTGGCGACTCTATCTCTTTACAGTTACCCCACATCGACGACGGTCGAAGCGCCCTTGAGCGGGATGCGATACCTCTCCGAGCCGCCCCAGGCTCAGGATCGGGATGTCCACAACTCTTTTGAGTTTTGTACACTTTGTGAGATTTTTGAGTGAACTCAAATATTTTCAGCAACATCAACCTTTAGGATATACTTACATATTCTAAGTGTTAGTTCTATTTGATACTCATGGTTCATTTTCATTAGAACAAATTTTACTTCAATTTTGAAGAAGATTTAAAAGAGGTTCAAAGGTGACATTACCAATGAGAGTAACTCATTGCGAGGTAGCGGGTGATTAGATGAGATCCGTGCTTTCTCTTTGTATTATAAGGTGGAAAAGATTGATTGTGGGGGGTGTACATTATTGAGATGTTGTGATGTTCAATTTTTCAAGTTTTTTATTCCTTGATGTAAATCTTTACTGATATAGTGGAAGGTGTCAGTTTGACCCAAAGTCTTTTCTTGCAAGGATTTTCTCATAAAAATCCTCGTCTTAACATGTTTTATTTTCAACATTTTGATTCCATTATATGGTGCTTAATGAACACTTACTAACAAGAAAAGAATTTGTTGTGAATGATGTTTTCTCATTAGGATGTTACGATGAGATTTTACCTAAAAATGAATAAAAATAAAATATTTATTTTTAATAAGATATAATTTGGGTAGTTACCATCGCGAGCCGCACACCCTCAACAACATTTTTTCATCAAAAGTTTATATTTATATAAATGTATATTAAAACTTCAAATTAAAACATATTTTCTTCCCCCGGACCAACTTCATATATATATATATATATATATATATATTATTTATTTTTAGTAAAAAAGGAAAATTAAATCCTAAGGTTTGGGGTAAATTTTATTTCTATTCTGTACTTTCAAAAGATGCAAACTTAATCCCAAGGTACAATTAATGATGCAATTTTAACCCTCCGCAGTTCCATCATTTGAAAAATAAATGGAGGTCTATTAAACACATGACAAGTGTGTCTATGTGAAAAATGAGCATGCAAACTTATACACACCATCTACATGACTCACACAATGCCTCAAGCACCACTTTCCATATCCTGCACCACTTATGTGTACCCCCCACCTCCCCCTCCACTACCACCTCCTTCACTCCCTCACAATGATGCATTAATCACGTATTTTCACAAAAGTAAACCACATCCATTACTCTATTGGTTGATGAAGATGTTTAGTTTTGGATCTCTCTCCCCCCTCTCTCACACACACTCTCTTGCCCCCCTCTCTCTCACACGCGCACACACACACTCACTCATAAACAAACGCAAGTCAAAAATCAAGATCGCCCTTGGTGCATTGCCAATTGGTTATACACAATTGATAAGATGCTTTCAGGTGGTTAGCGGATATGGAGACAAATTTGGGTAGATGATATAGTTTTGTGGGATTGAGAGAAGGGAGATGAGTCAACAAAGAGGGGGATGTGATGTTGGGGTAGTGGCACTGGAGGGGAGGTTGAGTGCACCAGTTGGATGGGAATTTTTTGAAAAAATAGAGACATGGGTGTTATTCTAAGATTGCATTTGTATTTTCATCTAAATCTGTAGTCTGAATCTGTAAAATTATTTTTTTAAATGAATGTGTGAGTGAATTTATTTAGACAGATTCAAAGGTAATCTTACCTCTTAACCATTTGGAGACAAATATAACAATTTGATTATTAATCCTTTAAAACATACACCATATAATACCTTTTAAGGGCGAATGGTTCAAATTCAGACTTAAAAGTAAAAAAAAAAATAGCCTCTTCGAACCTCAAAATTATTTACTAGACAACAAATATAAATTTGCAATATAGGATAACTGGTTAAATACTTCAACGGAGCACCACCGCAGGTTTAGATTTATAACCTTGTCCTCACTAAATATACAACAGGGTTAAATTTAAAACTTTTAAAAGTATAGTGTATGATTCAAATTCAACTCCAATTTTGGAGTTAAATTTACATTTTTTCAAATTATTAAATTATGTGGCTTTTGGCTTCTGGGTGGATGCTACTCACATTCTTATCTTTTGGATGCCTCACTATGTCCTATAAATAAGAGGTTTTTTATATGGTTTTGGAAAATAACAATACCCAATACCATTGAGAAATAAAATACTCTCTCTCTGTCCCTCTCTCAATTCTCTGCATGTTCTTTAATTGCAAGACGTTATCAGCATGATATATATTTTGTTTTAGATTTGAGCTTCAGAATATGAAAAAGTTCACCGTCAATTTTCTCAGCGTCTCTTGAATGCGAAATATTCTCATCCAAATCTTAAAGGTTTCATCATATCAAGATAAAGGTACAACTTTGATATTCATAACCCTTGAATTTAAAAAATAAAGTTATAAATTGTAAGAAGAGTACAATTACACTAACCAATTGATATATTCATATAAAGTTTTTTTTCTCAAAGCAATTATTGCATTGAAGACCATCCAATTCAACATTTCAACGAATTACCTGTTATCCATTTAGTTACCTTTAGATAATCTTTTCATACATAATTAGGTTTACAATAAACGATATAAATATCACTTATTCAAATCTAATTTGAAGTTTAATTAATTATTATTTTATGTGCAACCATTTTTTTTATGCAAACTGTCTTTTGCAAATGTACACAATACATATTGACATCATGACATTTAAGGCCTTAGCTACTTATCCTTCAAAACTCTATTTGTAAGACCTTTTATGTTCATATGTGTTTATGAGGGGAAAAACAATTGTTAGTTGTCTGTATATATATTACAAGACCTAAACATTTTAATTAGCGTTTGAGAAATTATTAATTATTAATTAGACATTAATTTATATAATAATATTATTATAATTTTTTTAAAAAATCATATGATTTGACTGGATAAAAAATAAAATGTATATTTTATTTCCATGTGATAATTACCTCACATCTTTGGTTATTCATAGTACATGATTTATTTAATTGCCATTTTTAATTATTCACATTTGAAAAGTAATAATATGCAACACTTATATGATATATTTATTTTTCATATCAACCTTACACATTTGTTTTTTCGAAATTCAATTTCATTCATAATCTATCCCTAAATTTAACGCAAATAGTATTTTATTATTGTGGCCTGAAGTTCCAAATTTACATTCATTAAAGTTTTGGGTCTAGAAGTTCCAAACAATTCACTAAAAATGAGGGCCCGAATTTCCTAATTTATATTTAAATTTCAGACCCGAAGCTCCGAATTGTAATATAAATTTTTGGACTTGAAGTTCCAAAAAAATACTCCAAATTATCACTTAAAGTTTTAATTATTTTTAAAGGACATTACATATACCCAAATAATTTTTAATTTGAAGTTCCAAATATATATTTGTGATCAAACCTGAAGATTTGACACAATGGGGCGTGGTCTTAAATTTTAAAATATTAATTGAACCTGAAGATCAATAAATTTATGTGTTGAACCCCAGATACATATATAAATAGAAAGTAAATGAAATAATGATTAGTAAATCAAAGATTCAAAATCAAATATTCAAAACTTGAAATTTTAATTATAATTTAAATTGTTCATTCCATTATTTAAATTCTGCATTATACGTTTGTGATTATTACATCTTAAACGCATAGTTTCAAAAATGTCAAACATCTCTAAACTTGAATTTGAGGTACTTGATATAAATCAGAACAATGATCTCAACTGGTCTCAAGATGCAGAACTCCGTCTACAAGCTAGAAATCTCGGTGATGCCATGACTAGTGATAATACTATGTCCCGACAGGATAGTGCTAAAGCTCTCATATTTCTTAGGCATCACATACATAGTGATTTAAAAAGTGAATATCTAATTGTGAAAGACCCCTTAGAACTATGGAACTACCTGAAGGAGAGATATGACCATAAAAAATCAGTCATACTTCCATGTGCACGCCATAAATGGCTCAATTTGAGATTTCAGAATTTCAAGACAGTGTCAGAGTACAATTCTGCTATGTTTAAAATCATCACGCAACTAAAACTCTGCTGAGAAAAGATAGATTACGCAGACAGGCTAGATAAAACTTTCTTATCTTTTCATGCCTCGAATATGCTCTTGTAGCAGCAATATCGAGAGCGCGGTTTTACAGGATATTCAGATTTGATCTCACGTATCTTAGTAGCTGAAAAAAATAATGATTTACTAATAAAGAATCATTCATCAAGACCTACGCCCTGAAGTGAATTCTAACTCAGTTTGGAATTTTAAAGGAAGATGAGAAAATATACGGCAATGCCATGGCAACCCTAGTGGAGGTGGCTACCATAATCTGGGTCCTAGAAAAATTACAAATTTCAAGAACTACTAGCAGTGGAATGGCCAAAACAAAAAAGCAACTCAGAATTCAAACATGGCACAACCACGAGACACTTGTTATAGATGTGGTGGCAGTGGTCATTGGACCCATAATTATCGTTCATCTAAGAAATTTGTGGAAAAATACGAGGCTTCAAAAAGGGGAATGAAGGAAAATGTGATGGAATGTTCAGAAGATCGTTGGATGATGGAAGGTCCTGAAGACCGCTGTAAAATTAATTATACCCAACTCAATGTTGATGATTTTTTTGAAGATGAGGATGAAAATTCCATTGATAATGAGACATTTGACGCTATGATTAGTAACCCATCGAAAAACTGAATAATTTATGTCTTCTTAGTATCTCTACAATAATTTTTTTTATTATTCCTAAAACATTTTTATGTTATTTTCCTTCAAATGCTTATTATAATAAATTGCATGGTTTTATATTTATCTTTTCAATGCTTATATGGTTTGTAACCTTCAATTATGTTAATCGTATAAAAGGTATGGATCCAAAAATGCAAGAAAGCGATTGAAAGTGGAACAACTCATACTATTTTGAAAAATGAGAAATTTTTGTCTGACTTTGTGTATGATACGATAAATATTTTCACAATAGTCGGTCCTGCTAAAATTATAGATGGCTTTGAAAAAGCCCAAGTGGTGCTACCAAATGGTACCCACTAATTGATATAAAATGCCATATACTCAAGTACTTCTAGAAGAAATTTTTCGAGTCTTGAAGAGATCAGAATGAATGGGTATCATATGGAAACAAGGCATGAAAACAATAAAGAGTTCATTTTCATTCCTTCTAGTACTTGAAGCTAGAAGCTCATACTATAAAAACTCCATGCATTATCTATGGGGTTATACCACACAACACTTAGTGTTGTAGAATAACACTTTGTCATGGGTCGAAATATTAATGATCCTAATGCGTTGATATTATGGCATGATCGTTTGGATCACCCCAGATCCACCATGATTTGAAAGATCATAAATAAATCGAATGAACATTTTTTAGAAAATCAACAACTGACGCTACCAAGTGACCATATTTTCACCCCATGTACATAAGGAAAATTAATTACTAACCCATCTTTTCTCAAAATAGCCTTTGAGTTACCATACTTTTTACAATGCATTCAAGGGGATATTTGTGGACCTGTTCACACTCTTAGTGGACCTTTTAAATATTTTATGATTTTAATTGATGCTTCCACTAGATAGTCACATGTTTGTTTATAATCCACTCGCAATTTGGCTTTTTCAAAATTACTTGCTCAACTCATTAAACTCAGAGCACATTTTCCCGATAACCACATCAAATCCATTCGCTTAGATAATGCAGGTGAATTCACGTCTCAAGTTTTTTATGATTATTGTTTATCCTTAGGCATTGATGTTAAGCACCCAGTTGCCCATGTTTATACTCAAAATTATTTAGCCGAGTCATTAGTTAAACGTTTACAACTGATAGGAAGACCTTTGCTTATGCAATCAAAACTCCCAGTCTTAACTTGTGGTCATTCCATCCTACACGATGCCAAGTTAATTCAACTTTGACCAACTGCTTACCATTCTTTTTCCCCTTCATAACTCATGACAGGATGTTAGCCAAACATATCACACCTGCGTAAATTTTGATGTGCTATGTATGTGCCTATCTCACCGTTGTGCTAAAGCTACACGTGGACCCCTCTTTAATTATAGAACTCCCACACGAATCAACATTTAAAATACCATAAAGTCATTTTAGTGCATATATGTAAGCAATCATTGAAAATGACGTAAAAATCCTTCCCACCTTTCAAAAAGAGGAAAAAAACAACATCTTTCCCTTCCCTAGCTTACAACTTTTCCCCTTCCCTCTTTCTTATACATTTGTGTATATATTAAATTTATACCCATATATATTGTGCTGGCCACTATAATAGACATTTCTCTCTCTCTCTCTCTCTCTCTCTCTCTCTATATATATATATATATATATATATATATATATATATATATATATATATATATATATATATATATATATATATATATATATATGTGTGTGTGTGTGTGTGTGTGTGTGTGTGGCAAACTCAACCTTTTATCTGCATATCTGCTTTTGAAAACAAAACTCACTTTTTTTTTCTTTTCTTTTCTAGCAAGGCTACATTTTGTGCAAGTATAATAATAATAATATTAATGTGTCATCTCATCTATGTGGCATCAATTCAATTAATGGATCGTTTTTGTTTGCTTTTGGCTTTGGAGTTTTGGACAGAAAAATGAGGGGAGGGATTGAATAGGGAAGAGAAGAGTATAGTGAGGCTCGAGTATGGTGTTTTTTGTGGATACGAGAAGGGATCAGTTTGTTTTGCATCAAGGTCAGTCACAATTACAACTTATAAATACAAAAAATTTCAAGAGATTTTCGGCCAGTACTTTTAATCGGAAATTATCGCACATAAATTCGATATCCCAAAGGATCTAACCCATTTTAGTTTTGGGGATTGAATTAGAATTGTATTTATTTAAGTGTTTTTATTAGGGTCATTAACTAGTTTTTAGTATATATATAAAAAATTACATGGGGACTATAGTTATTCTAAAATGTATTTACCCATATACAGTTCTCTATTACATTTAATATAAACATACCTCATTTAGGATTCCATATGTGACACTCAAATTAAATACATTAAAAATTTATGTAGTACAAGTTATGTGTTATATTTTCAAGTTAAATTATTTGTTCATTACACCACAACATGTTTTATATCTGCATTATTTTTTATGTTATTTATATTGTGATTTTATAAATATTAATACCAATGTTTTTGGCACTTGTTGTTTTATCTTGAAAATTAGCATATGGTGCTGGACTTCCTTTCAAGTACTGCTATTGGATTTCATATTAATACCCTTAATGTGATCTACTGGCCGAAGTCTTGATAATGAGATTCCAAACATAAAAACGTTGACCTCAATGGTTAAAGAAGGATATATTTATACAATAAATAAAGTGGGAAGAAAACCACTTCCATATAAGCGTGTATAGTACTAAAAAAAGTGAGACTTTGTTTGTAATGACCATGGTGACCATTTGATTAGAAAAACGAACTAGTTTCAAAATCTTGATGCTCTCCCTACCTTTATATATTTTTTTTATTATTTTCTCTTATTCCTTCCATGTCATTAAATTTTAAGTATCATTTTGTCTTTTTTGAAATAATATTAATGTATATCTACAAAGAACAATGTCATTGGCAATGATTGGTCGATAGGAGGCGGCTGTGAAATCTATTACAATATAGAACATTCATGTTTCTTGATCAAAGAGACTATCCACATGGGCACTCATATTATTAACATACTTCGAAACTTTTCATTTCCCAACTATTTTTCTTCCCATTCTTTCTCTGTCTCTCAGTCTCCTTTTTTAATTTTTGAAGGGTAAACATTCCCTATTTCATACATCTCTTTTATTGACCGGCCATAGATTTGTATTTATCACCCTTCTCTTTCATTTTCGACAATGTTTCCCATTCTCTTTCGTCGATGTTGAAATCAGGGGAGGATGGGGGAGATGCGATGGGGGATGAAAGAGGGTTTTAAATTGTATGGGATTTGGAGCTGGAGGGGGTATAAGGGTGATAAATAAAAGGAGGGTTTTGTCGATGTGGCATTTTTGTATTGAATAATACATTTTTTTATCATTTATCGATATTTTAAACGAAATTATGCGTCAATTTACACCTACTTAGGAATATATTAAAATCACGTTTCAAGTATAATGTACGAGTAATATTTTAAAAATACGATCAGTCAGTGTGAGTGTTCGCAAACACCCATTACTCCGCTTACAATTTTGTTTGAGAAAAGGGTATATCGTGAAATATAGCATCCTCCCGCCATTTGTTTTTCTTTTCCATTGTTTGGAAGTTGGAAGGAAAATAAATTTTTTAAGGGAAATAAGACTCATTCTTTATAAAACTTTCCTTTCTCTTTATTTCTTTTCGATTTGGAAAGAAAGTTTTGGAGAGAAAGAAAAAGATTTTTTTTATAAATTTTTCATTCTTTTCTCTCCTTTTAAACTCCCAAACACATTTTCTCTGATGTAAACTTTCAAACGATGGAAAGAAAGCATAATTTTCTCTCATTTTATTTATTTTCTCTCCAAAATAAAACTTTCAAAAAGCCGTTAGAAAAGAAGACAGAGGTGGTCTCTCTCTCTCTCTCTCTAATTCTTTATATTTATGATTGTTCCATACGTGTTTCAATTGTTATTCATTTTCGATTTCTGTTAATATAGGAGCGTTTGTGATTTTGATTGTTAATTTCTCTTTTGTTTAACATTATTTACGGTTATATCAACTTCATTATGAAACTTCAACTTAAATAGTTTACTGGAAATAACACTTTAGTATCAACTTATACTAACTGTTTTATCTTTGCAAAATACATAATCTTATATATACCTATTAAAAGATCTAATGATGCCAACAGAGTAGATGCCCCTTGCACACAAGCATTAAGCTGAATAACAACACCTAACATGCAATATATGTATGCCATAATAAAAAAGAATACTAACACATAGCAATCAAAATCTACTTAGAATAGTAGAAAGAATATACAATATGTAATATTATATTAGAAGTTATGACAAATGATAATAAAGAAAGAAAAATCCTCACACCAACTTAATTATGTTTGCCCATGTTGTTAAAAAAATATGAACCACCTCACAACTCACCAACTTATCCATTCAAAACTATTTTTTTTCCTCATGTGAAATAGTAGTACCATTCTCCACAAAAACAACTCACCAAAAAAGCCCACGTTTTTCAATTTCACAGTGTAATGATGAAACTATATAACATAATTGGAAGCTCTTTCGTGCTATCAATCCTATTGATAATTCAATGACTAACTATTTGGATGTGATATTAGTGAAATTAAATAAGTAAAGTATATTTAAAAAAAAGTGTTCCAGGGGACGAAAGGTAAAATACCTTTAACCACAACCAATAAAATTGTGTTCCCCTTTAGAGTTATTAAATATCTTGGCAAAGAATCTTTGGTATTTCTTCATCATTAATAAACAGTACACACAGAGTCTCTTATCAGGACCACGTTTACAAAAATACTACACATTAGCTAAACCAAAGGAAAACATGAAGAATTAAGAATTGAGAGACGATGACTGGAAAAAGTCTTGAAAAATCTCAACAGAGGAAAATGGGTCAATTGTCGCAATCTTATAAATTGTTCATAGAGGTAAAAACATTTAACATAGATCACCATCAAATCAGAAGGAGAAATTCACTTGTTATGCATTTCAACCAAAGGAGATTTAAATGAAACTAAGAATAAAAAAAATTGTTCTTAATATAGAAGATGAACCGACAACATTTCATGAAGCGGTAACATCTAGGGATGCTGTTTTTTGGAAAAAAGGCAATCAATGATGAAATGAACTCAGTTTTGTCAAATCAAACTTGGGTTCTTTCCGATTCCCCCCCCCCCCCCCCCGAAGATAAACCTATTGGGTGCAAAAGGATATTTAAAAGGAATTTAAATTCGGATGGTTCTATAAATAAATTCTGGCAAGATTAGTTGCTAGAGGCTATAAGAAAAAACAAGGAATTGATTACTTTGATACATATGCTCCTGTTGCTCGAATAATTTCGATTAGGATATTAATATCTCTTGCTTCAATTCATAATTTAGAAATTCATCAAATGGATGTCAAAATTGCTTTTCTAAATGGTGATTTGGAAGAAGAGATTTATATGGAACAACTCGAAGGGTTTGTTTTACTTGGCCAAGAAAGAAAGTATGTAAATTGGTTAAATCTCTTTATGGCCTTAAACAAGCTCCTATGCAATGGCATGAGAAGTTTGATAATATTGTAATATCCCATGGACATAAAGTTAATGATGCCGATAAATGTATATATAGTAAATTTGAAAACAGTGTTGGTGTTATTATTTGCTTGTATATGTATGACATGTTAATATTTGGGTCTAGTCTCGAATATGTTGAAGAAACCAAAAGGCTTCTATCATCAAAATTTAATATAAAAGATTTTGGAGAAGCTGATGTGATTTTAGGAATCAAAATTAAGATAAAGAATAATTCTTTATCATTATCTCAATCTCATTATATAGAAAAAGTTCTTAAAAGATATAATCATTTTGAACTTAATCCAGTTTGAACTTAAGCCAGTTGCTACACTAGTGGATCCTAGTATCAAATTAATGAAAAATACTGGGCGTGCTATGGACCAACTTAAATATGCTAGTATTATTGGAAGTCTAATGTATGCCATGCATTGCACTAGACCAGACATTGCTTATGGAGTGAGTGTATTGTGTAGATTTATAAGTAATCCAGGACAAGAGCACTAGAATGCAATTTCTAGGGTGCTTAGATACCTGAAGAGGACTTTGGATTATGGCTTACATTATGTACTATATCCATCTATTTTAGAATGATATAGTGATTCAAGTTGGAATAATATTGAATCAAAATCCAAGTCAACTACTGGTTGGATTTTTATGCCAGGAGGAGTAGTTATCTCTTGGGGATCCAAGAAACAAACATGTGTGTGAGATTCAACAATGTAATATGAATTTATAGCCCCAGCAGATGCATGTAAAGAAGAAAAATGGCTTAGAAATGTGTTGTATGACATTCCTTTATGGAAAAATCTATTATGATAAGTTGTGATAACCAAGCCACAATTTATAAAGTTTCGAACAAAACTTACAACGGAAAATCTAGACACATTAGTCTAAGACATGAAATTATAAGAAAATTACTCAAGGAAGGAATAATTATAGTCGACTATGTTAAAACGAATAAGAATTTAACAAATCCTCTAACTAAAGGTCTTATTAGGGAGATGATATATATCACCTCAAAAGGAATGGGAATAAGGTCTATTAAATAACACAACTATATTTAATGGGAACCTAACTCATATCTTGAAAATATAAATAGAGTTCAATGTGGTACAAACAAGTTAAATTATAATTATGGAACACTAGGAATTTTATACAAAAGTTCCATTCTTATGTGCCTAATATTGGTTTTCTTCATGTTAGAGGATGAAGGTTACTTCTTAATAAATCATATAGTGTGACTCGCAGAATCACTAAAGTTGATTTACTTATTTGAGTGTCGAGAGTGTGGCCACTTTCTATGGAATCAAGACCGATCCTAAAGTGCTTGTGAAATCAAGATTATCACTAGGCCATAAATGTGCATTCTAGAAGAACACTTATAAAATCATAAATCGATATGTGTGATAGTTACGGCTCGTCTAAAAAGGTCCTTGGTTCAAGATACTTTGACCATAGCACCTTGATGAAGCTTTGAATTATTTACATTACATGAAAGTTCAAGTCTGAAAGACACTTCTCATTTATGTACTAGATTTCAGCGATAGTGCCATATGTTCTCTTTTATTGTCTTTTTGTTTTGTGTAATCGATCATTTGTATCCTCTCTTGTGTATATTGAAATTGGTGGGGGAATGATGGATAAATTTCAACATTAATATAATATAATATAATATTTAGTTGTTAATTTTATTATATTAATTGGTGTTTTATTTTAAACGTAGTTTGGGTTTTATTTTAGAAGGAAGAAACATGAGCAAATATGTGTGAAAGATATCACTACACCAAAATGGTCAAATTGGCACCATTCAACCGACCAGCCTTGTCACTGTCAATGACCGTGACAATCATATAAACTTGTCACAGTCAATGACCGTGACATGTCTGTGAAAATTCTTTGAGTAAAAAAACCATCCCTCTTCTTTTTTTTCCCACCGATTCTAATTCCCTCCATTTCTCTCTCTCTAGCGACTGCACACACTCTCTCTATACAACTCTTGTACGTTTCATCTCTCTATTTCTCCTTAATTTATGTATATGTGTATGTATATGTGCGTGTGTGTATATATGTGTGTGTAAATGTGCGTGCGCGTGTGTGTAGTCAATATATGCGTGTGGGGGGGGGGGGTGATTGTGCGCATGTGTATGTGTATATGTGTGTGTGTATATATATGTGTGTCTGCGTGTGGTGGGCAACGACAGTGGGGGGCAGGGGCAGGGCTGGGGTGGGGTGGGGGGGACGCAGGGGGTGTGGGGCTGTGTGTGTATATGTGCGTGTATGTATTTTTTTAATTAAATTTTTATTGGTTTATTAGAAATCGCCCCTCATATTGTAGTGCCCCTTGTAAAAGAATTGATTGATTTAATATTAATTGGTTGTTAATTTTTTTCGTAACTTAATAATTAGTGCCCCTTTCATATGCAAGGAGGATTTCCCCTCATTGTAAATTAGTAAATTAATAATTGTATACTTTAATTGTTAGTTCAATTGATGAAAAGAATTAATTGATTAGATGAATTAGAAGGAGTACGGGATACACATTTTTTATTGCCATTGTGGATGGATGATAGTGGATCGATGTTGGGTTGGTTAATTTTAAAAGTGGCCTGACCACTGGATTATTGTCCATATGGGGGTGGGATTTTTCAATTTTTTTTGAAAATTACTTTGTATAACGAATAATATATATAGTATGATAATTAAATGAAACATATTTGAAATTACATATAGTGCGCATAGATACTAGCCTTCTAGTTCTTATACGTACGCATTCAATAGCCCTTAGACCCGTTCGAGAGTCATTACCCCTGTAATGAGATCTCTCGAATTGTCCCATTTGGACAGTTTGGGACTGCATAATTTCTGTATAATAATATTCTTAGTGGCTTAAAGTTGTTACTTTTGGAGGAAGTTCTGCAGTTGTATCCTAATGCTCTCTGGGTACATACTAGATTGACAATTGTGACTATTATTTCAATTGATCAATTGAAATAACACTCACACTTGTCAATAGACATCGTGTACTTGGAGAACTACGGGGATATGTTGCCGAATTTTTCTCAAATCGCAACAATGTTCATGAGCTATTAAGTATATTACAGAAATATGCGGTCTTGAATGGGATAGGACCACTCACCCTTTAGAGGAGATGGAGGAAATAGGAATTTCTATTATAAATTGAATTTGAATTTGAAATTTAAAAATCGAATATAAATAAGACATAATTAAATGAAACATACTATAAATCTAAATTTTGTTTATACTAATCCATGAATACACGCATCTTACCTTTAATAGGTGATTAGTTGTGGCAGCTGTGATGGGTATCCAAAATACAAATAGTGGATGGGTGAGACAAATAGAATGGCGGATGTGTTTTGCAGAGGTGCAAATGAATTTGTGAAATACGGAAAGAGATGTCGTAATGATGAAGAGTTTCCGATTCAGAAATTGAAAGTAAATCTTTTGAATGTGGCCCTAATATACCAGGTAAGAATCCCAAATTTAAGAATGTCAAGCATAAGAAGACCCCAATTGGGAATGAAACTGAGACAAGAAAGGCATGGTCTAGGAGGTCAATTTTATTTGACTTGCCTTATTGGAAGAATACCTCGGTGCGCTATGTATTGGATGTGATGCATGCAGAGAAGAACTCCGTTGAACATATTGTGGGCACTTGCCTTGGGGGGAGTCATTCGAAGGATGGATAAAATGAAGAAAATACCTTAAATCATTTAAACTTAAACCGAAACTATGGTTGAGAGAAGATAGTAGGGGAAGGACAATAATTCCTCCTGGTGCATTTACTTTGACGAGTGGGGAAAGGAAGGTGCTTTTAGACACAATATATAATTTGAAGGGCCCATCTAATTTTTCTTCCAACTTCCAAAGTATTGTGAATTATTCCACTTATAATTTACATAAGTGTAAGTCCCACGGTTGGCATGTGATCATGCAAAGTGTTCCTCTATTTTTTAAGCATTGTTTCTCCAAGCATAAGGATTTGAGGACGGCTATTACACAAATTAGTATTACCTTCTCACTCTTGTGTGAGAAGATAGTCAATCGAGAACATATAGGCTCTTAATTTCATACAAGCTCTTACTTTCTTTCATACAAGTCTCTTACTTTCTTTCGAGTGAGCGTAAAAGATAAAAACCTCGTTGAAGCTGGAATGACTTACTATGGTGTAATTCGAAACATATTTGAATTGGATTATATAAGCTTCAAAAAGATTGTATTTTACTGTGACTGGGTAATAGTTGAGGATAAAAATGCTTGTAAAGTTGATCCTGTCACCAAATTGATCATGGTTGACTTGTCCAAGTTGAAGTGCAATGACCACGTGATCGATGAGCCATTTGTTTGTGAATTTCAAAAGGTTAACCAAGTGTTTTACTCGGAGTATATCAACAATGAGTCATGGTCAATTGTCCTACACGCGCCAAAGTGTCTAAATAGTAGTCTGGATGATTTGGCTACTACTACTGAATATCAATCCATTTTTTATGATAACCCAAATTTGAAACAATTTTTCAATTTGTAATAAATATTCCAATTTGTACTTTATAAATCCATTTTTAATGCTTTTAATTGATTTGCACTTGATCATTTTCACTCTTGTGTAGTGTGCCTGTGTGTGGGAAATAGGGGTGGGGATGTTTCGAATTTTTAGTAATTGTACATATTATGAGTTTGGAATTCAGAATTGAGGTGTTAAACAGTAACAATTCATTTGAATTTGTAGTAATTGTACATATTTGCATGTATTCTTCTAATTCAATTTGATTGGTACTAATAACAACATTTTTTTACCGAAATGTCTCCTTTAGGTATTAAGGCGAGGATGATGATGATGTCGCCTGGGCTCGGTGGTAGCGGAGGCGATGAGGGCTCCTTGGCCCCTAGGCTCCCCAAATATGGAAAATTGGGATGGCCATCGAGAACAAGACGGGGCTATTAGCGAGATCCCTCGAGCTGGTAAAGACGATCATCGGCCTGGGGTACACTAGTTGGAGGGAGGTGCCAAATGAGCTCAAGTTAGCAATTTGGGTGGCACTACAGGTAATGTATTTATATTTATATTTATATGAATATGAATATTTAATTTAAATTTTGATTTTGATTTCAATTTCAATTTCATTTTATATTTATATTTATTTGCAACTAACATTGTATTTGTTGGACAGGAACAATTCAGCCTGGATCTAAAGCTACGTGATTCCATCTTAGAGCAGTTGAGGGAGCAACACAAGACGTGGAAGAAAAATATGAGGACCCGATACTTTGGGAAGACCCGAGAGTCCGTTATCCGACTGCGTGAATCCGTCCCACCGAGGGAGCCGATCTCATTGGCACAATGTCAAAATTTCATTGATAATGAGATCGGGGAGCGACAATTGGCATCTCGCCAATCGGGGAGGGAAAATCGGGCAAAAAAATGGCCTACACTACTTCGGCCGGACGTTTTAGGCCGAGCTGGATCATAGGATGATGGTATGATTTATTTTTTCTATAACTACAGAAATATATTATTCTACATTATTTTACTTTGCGGGGCCAATACTAATTTTTCTTTATTTTATTTCAGGGGACAGGCAGTGGCCCTGGGGGTAGGCCACATAGGCTCGATACTTATGTGGATATTCGGACGAAGAAGGGGAAGGATAATGAGGTGTCCCTGAGCGTCGCGACCATGATTGTAAGTAATCCGACAGTTTACTTTTTATTAATTACGTTATAATTTTTTATTTACTTATTTTACTAATCATGTGCTGTTTGTTGGTTCACGCAAAGATTAAGGAAGTGCATGAGTCGCAGTCTGATGCTCACAAGGCATCTTTGTCCACAGACGCACTCAACCAAGTGCTTGGCGCTGATCGCAAGGGGAGGACAAGGGGGTGAGCTCGTGGGTGGACAAATCTAGGATCATTGGATTAGAGACGAGCGACACCGGGTTGGCTCAAATGGTGGACTTGCATGATGCGAAGTTATCCCGTTTGGAGGCGACGGTCCAAGATATGTTTTCATTCATAAAGTGTTCGTTGGGCGAAAATAGTAAGGGGAAAGGGAAGGAGATGGTGGTGGAGGAGGAGGTGCAGGATGACGAGGATGTGGACCTCGCTACTTCATCGCCGATAGGTGCAGACTTTGATGATCCAGTCCCCTATTTGGCTCCCTTCGACCGATCGATGTCAACACTTGGTTGGTCGAGCGTTTTTATACTGGACATATTTGATGGCCAGCGGATAGGGTGGGGGTTGAGGGACTCGAATACGGTCCAGGGTATGCTAGTTCATGGACGTTCGCATCAAGACATCGAGTCCAAGGTGCTCGTCACGCATGTGATAACGGGGAAGGAGAAATCCCCATTGTAGTTACGGGAACAATACGGAACGATGAATATTGTTGGGTGTGTCAATTCGTATATCGTGTGGCCTACTCATCTCCTCAGAGCTAACTTTACCCGAGACATGTAGTGACATTATTTGAATTGAATTGTTTTAAGTTGTTACATTTGAATTATATTTGGATTATATCGTGATGCATATTGTTTTGAATATATATTTGCATTATCTCTATTTTATTTGCATATATGATGTTTGAACTGGTACAACGTTGCTATAACAGGTACAAATATACTGCTGGGCAGTGGCAGTGGCCATACTACCCCACAATTTGTTTTTCAATTCTACCCAGAATTATCACAATCATTGACCGTGACAAGTTCGTGCAAAGAAAACTTGTCACGGACTTGTCACGGTCAATGACCGTGACAATTTTTATTAAATATCACGGGGTTGTCATGGTTTATGATCGTGATAAAACTTGTTAAGGTTATAGACTGTGACATGACCGTGACAATTCTAATGAACTTGTCAAGGTCAATGATCGTGACAACAAAAGTTGTCACCCCCAAAATTGTCACGATCATTGACCTTGACAACTCCAACTTGTCAAGGTCAATGATCGTGACAATTCGATAGATTTGGTGTAGTGTATGGGAGTGCGCAAAATCCCACATTGTCCCACATTAGAAGATTACCACAAAAAGTGGTGGTATATTAACTAAAGGACAACCAAGCTTATTAGTTGACAAGTCAAATAAGGGTTTTTGATCCCACGCATTGCGGTGGTGCTTAAGCACCACCAATTGCGACATGTGATACGCGGTGCGCAAAAAGGCGATCGGGCGAATTAGGGCGCATTATGCGCTTTGATGCGCACTTGACACTTTGCACGTGCGCTAGGTTTAAAATTCGAAGCGATTTAATCTCAATCGTTAGATGAACTCGTAGCGTTTCGTGTAGGGGTGTCTATTCGCTTACGATTAGATGCCTAATTCAAACCGTTAGATCGAAGCTATTCCAAATAGACACGATCCAACATCTGCTGAGTCGCTACATGAAAAGATGTGACTGTTAAAGAACAGTCACATAAATGGCTATAAAAGTGTTCCATGCATCTATTTTTTATACCAAAAATTGTTGATTTCTCCTATCCCCGTCCTCTATATTTTGGCATTATCAGATTATAAATTTTGAGAGTTATCGGTTTTATCAAATAGTACATTATTTCAATCAAACAACTGTTCATATACTACATTGTATCCTGAAGTCAGATTCAATTAAACCCAAATGTACTTGCGATTTTTTCTCAACCGGGATTCGGAGAAATTTTTCCTAAAAGATAGCGTTCCCAGAATGTGCCTTATAGAAATTAATTAATTATTCATTCACAACACCTGGCGCATGAAATATTAATGATTCTTGTCTTACTCAGCCTGCTTTTTATTGCTTGTGGTTTGTATATTTCCATTTGATGGTTCTAGCCTTCTCTTTTGTGCTCCTTATTTTCATTGTTCTTTCGTAATTCTTTTCCCTCATCCATTAAGCATTGAAATTCTTATGCAACTGCGAAATTTTCTTTGAAAAATTCACTGTGACATCCATTAATTGGGTTGCATGTCAGTTATATGAACTTGCTTTACTTGTGTAAATATTTAGTTGATTTTTCGTTTCTCGGATTAAAGTTACTAGGTCATCTTGCATGTTTAGTACCTCTGTCTCTCACCATAAGATTTTTTCTCATCATTAAATACTCTCCCTCTCTCTAGTGGTTTCTCAGTTGATCCCTTAACATAAGGTGACTGAATATATCCTTGCTTAACGCTATAGTATTAATCATTCACCACGTCGACATGTTCAACTTCAATGATGATTATGTGCAACTAATTATTATGACGTCACACACATGTATATAGATTGGAAGTATCACCATCACATATAATTGTGTACTTCTATTGGCTTCTCGTGTAACTCATCATTTTTTGAGAGTGTTTGGGTGCTCGGATCTCTTAAAAATGTGATTCGTTTCATCTATCATGCAAGTCAAGATGCAGTGCGTGGTCAAGAGATTCCCACTCTCTCGGATGTTGGGTACCTACAACCTTTCTCTTTTCTCTTTCATCTTTCATTGACCTTCTTTTTTTTTACATCTTAAGTCTCAATCTGAACCATTCAAACTTAAGAGGTGCCAAATAGTGTTTGTTTTTTACCTGATTAAGAAGTTAACGGCTATTTTTGCCTCTAAATGATTAAGATATAAATTTATATTTGAAGTCTGAATCTGAATTTGTTTAAATTCATCCATTCAGATGTTCATTCAGATATAAAAACAAACGTTTTTTTCAATTCAGATTGAGTCTTCAGATTCAGATGAAAAAACAAACATAACCGTAGTCTCTCTCTCTCTCTCTCTCTATATATATATATATATATATATATATATATATATATATATATATATATATATATATATATATATATATATATATATATATATATATATTTATTTATATATATATATATATATATACTCACGCGCATACACACACTCCTATCCCAGTTTAATAATTGTGCTTTTCTTTATGGTTCATCCCAAATTAATAGTCGTGTTTATAAAAATAGTATATATAAAACTAAGGGAGATTCCAAAATTAACCATCTCAACATCAATGGGAGAGGAATGATCCAAAGTTATTTATAATTTTTGGAAGGATAAATTTGGAAAGTTAAATATTTCATGAAAATGTTTGATTTTCAAACGATGATAATTAATTTGGGATTGAGGGTGTAATTGGTTTATTTCTTCCTGAGAATTGTAACTTTACCGGTTTGAGTAGTATGCTTTGTGCATTCTTATTTTTTGTAAAAAATCTTTCTGTAGCGAAATGTAATACTCTTGTATTTTATTCATGTTTGTATAAATATTAAAATTATTTTGCATCTCTCTTAAAAGCGTGTTGCTTACCTTTAACAGTTGGTGGTGAAAGTATTGATTTTCATTAGTGAAATTTGTGTTCACTCCAGATAAGTTATTTCCAAGCATGAAAATGTACCCATATTAGAAGCTTTAACATTTGCTTTCTTCTATTGTAGGGGTGTTGTGTTGTATGGCTTGAGCATTTGGAAGCATGCTGTGGTGTCGTGTTAAGCATATTAGTGAAGGGAGAGAATAAGTAAGGGTTATTGCTCTTCATGAGTGATGCTCTATTTTCTTTGTTTTATTTGATACAATAGTACATATAGTTTGTAGCTATTTATACATAAAAGGCACTCTTGACTTGAATGCTTATTTGCATGAGATTTATGATTAAGGTCTTTTTCGTTTTTACATTAAGTCTGAATCTGAACCATTCAGACTAAAGAGTTACCAAATAGTATTTATTTTTCTTAAATGATTAAGAGACTAACGATTATTTTTTACGCTGAATGATTAAGAGGTAAATGTACTTTTGAATTCTGAATCTAAAGCCTGAATCAGTCTATGAGGTCCATTCATACATTAATCAGATTTCATATTTAGACATCAGATTCAGATGAAAAAACAAACATAGCCTAAGTGTGTTAAAAGTTCGAATCTTTTTTTTGGCCAAAATGAAGGATTATATTATACTAAAACATCTGTAAAAGTTTCATCCTCAAGCCCCAACCGTTCATAAACATAACCAATTTTATCCAAAAATAAATTATGGTGAGTTAAAAACAGGCGCTAGATAAAAAATAGCATCTAGGTCGAGTTGATTGGTTGCCGTTTTGGCCAAAATGTCAGCAATGCCATTACTCTCCCTATGCCCAAAAAATATCCACACCCTAATAATGCTTATATCCAACTCTATGCAATTCACTAGCATTTCCTGGAGGTACCGGTTGAAACATAGCCCCCTACAACATATATTAAATATATATAAATAAGCCATTTCATTATGAATAAATTTCAGCCCTTTTAATTTTACTAAAATTAATCCTTCTCATATTGCCCACATTTCAGCTGTCGTTAGTTGTATTCCCTATATTTTGGCAAAAATCTACATAAAATGTCCCATAGAGTTTCTAATGAGTCCATCAATTCATGAAGTTATCGTATCTTTATTAGTAGAACGATCCGTATTTAGTTTAAAAGAGTAAGGAGATGGTTCCTAATGTACCATAACCAATTGGCAATGACCAGATAAATCCCAAGATCTTACAAAGCATGGTTAAACTTTGGTTTCTAGATATGGGATAATATATCAACACCTCCTAACATCGGGTCTAATTTATGCCAAACTATATGGATTAAGTGAAGTTTTTGGCAATTGTGTCTTGACTTATATTTTTGTATGGATTAAATATGTATTCATTTGTTTGAAATATATTAAAATTTTCAATGTGGTTTAATGATTTTTTATATGGTTCCCTACATTTGACTCTCCAAGAATCTCATTCGATATTCTCCAAATGCATGAAGTCATTTTATTCCACGTTATGTTAGCATAATCTTTGTCATTACATGCCCCTTCTTTTAATATTAAATCTTTAAATAACTCTATTTTTTTATCTTTTAAGTTTCATGCCTAGTGCATGGGGGTAATCTTCTTATTTTGTGCTCATGATTGATTTTTAATATTTATATTTAATGCCATTATCATATGTTGCAAGGTAGGCTTTCTCCTAAGATAACCTTACAATCTATACACATTAATCGATTAATATTTTATTAATGAAAAGTCAATTTGGTTCTTATTTTTTCTTCTTAAATACATTATCAAATGTTAAATAATTTATTTAAAATATGTGTTTATCAATATGAAATCATAAGTCATCGCAAGATCTAAAATAAATTCTCTCGTCTTTCCTATCTAAAAAAACATATACTCTATGTACCATCTCATATCCTACACGATGTTCTCTTACATGGTCATTTAAATCTCCCTTAAAACTTTCTCACCTAATTACATTTTTTGAATTAGTTCATCTCCTTGTTCCAAAAAATTCATAATAATATGTTCATTTAATCCTACTTAGGGTTCATAGCCACAAATAATATTGATTATATTTTTACCTAATACTAGTTTTATAAGAAAAAGTTTATCACACATCCTAACAAGATTTATGAAATGATATTAGGTTCTTATATACTATTTTTGCGACTCCATGCATATGTCTATATTTGTCTATATAATATAATTTAAACCTTGTATTTTTCATTTATGTACCTTTTATTACCAACCCATTTAGTTTCAATTGAACAACTCATGTTAATTTTTTGTTTAATCATAATATCCACTACTTTATCCATTTCTCAGACGAAGTCCCTATATTTCAAGTCACTAACCTAAGTCTACTCTCTTGAACTAAGTTCTTTACAAGGTAACATCCAGATTGGTGCGGGGCCACTTGCCCATATATGATTGCACCCGATTTCCAGTGCGATTCCCCTTGCATCTTTAGGAGACACCTAGTGACGTTCAAACCCCTTGCCTTTTTCTTTGAGATATCTGGTAGCAGGTTCAACACCCCTTTCATTGGTTCGGTTAGGTGAGATATAAAAATTACAATGGCTATTTGTGTATATAGTATGAGAGTTACCCTGAATTTGTGTCAAATATGGTGGAACCGATCTCTCGGTGGAGGTATTTAGTTTTCTATGCCATGGGCTCATTTATTTTCTCTTCTCTCGTGTATCCTAATTTACTTATTGATATTTCTTTAGGGGTTATTTGAGTTTTGTCCCAATTAGTTTTGTTCGTTTGGGAACTAACCCCCAATTAAAAACTATTATAGGCTTAACCCCCAATTTCACTTTTAGCAATATATTTTTAAATGTTGCTAAAAATATAAAAAAAATCCTTTTAAGTGTCATTAAAACTGAAAAATGAAGGTTAATCCTACAATAATTTTTAATTGAGGGTTAAGCCCCAAATGGACAAAACTAATGGGATCCAAAACCCAAATAATCGTTTCTTTCAAATTGTTTTGAATAATTTCTTTTGAGTATAAAATTTCAATATTTATTGCGGGGGCCAAAGTTACAATGGCATATAACTTGAACGTGTTCGACACAGGCCCATAAGCCTCTTGCGCATCAAGTTAATTAATAATCCAAGTCACAAAGTATTCCCGCTTGTATTTCCCTTGGAACGACTTAAACTGATAAGTGGTAGGCCTGAACTTCTAAGGATAACTATTAACGAAGCTTAGGACTCTCCTAAGCTCCCCTATAAATGTAAGCCTGCTCCTTTTGGAGAGGGGGATGTGATACTGCAACGTTGAATAGTACTACAACTCTGCCAACATGTTCTTTGAGTTATTACAAGAGCAAACCCCAAAATCTGTGGATGTAAGCACACTGCTGAACCACGTATATTCTTATGTTGTGTGCTTTTGATCCTCACCCTCGAGTACTTTTCCTTATTTAGTTATGTACAATGGATGCAAATACTATAGGAAATTACCACCTACAGTTGGCGCCGTCTATGGGAAGCGATCTTAGTTCTTTGCCACTAGCTAAATCATTAGGATACCTCACTGACCCAACCAAAATCATATGGATGTGAATGACCAGGAGGGTAATCAATAGCACATCTATGGAGACCCAGAAGGTTATCCCCTCGACAACAAAGATTACGACGACCAGGATGGTCATCAGCTAATCCTTCCCTCTCAGAGGGTTAGATCTGAGATTTGTGAGTATTACCAATCCTCAGATGCTCATTACCATCCTCAAGAAGATAGAACGATGAATAGCGATGAACTTAAACAATCCAACCAAATTCAAGGCTCATTGACAACTATGAGAAGCAGCTTCGGGATGAAAGGGCTATCAATAGGCTCCAACATGAGCAAAATGTCGCTCTCCAGCGACACTTAGAGAAGCTGGAGAAGGAAGACCATAGAGAGAAGCTCAAGCGTGGCTATCGTGAACGAACTCGTGGATTCAACGTTATGTATTTTTTGGTGACCTGTCATGTTTATTTTTGTGGAATATGGATGCTCTATACGAATTGTTAAGGATTTAGTTTAGTTTTAATCGTGGTAGCGCCTCGTGTTTTTTTTACGGGGTGTTACAACACAATGGAGGTATATATCGACGACATTCTT
This sequence comes from Sambucus nigra, assembly GCA_949130495.1. Classification (NCBI taxonomy): domain Eukaryota; kingdom Viridiplantae; phylum Streptophyta; class Magnoliopsida; order Dipsacales; family Adoxaceae; genus Sambucus; species Sambucus nigra. The sequence continues at coordinate 362,054,813 of OX422213.1, read as the reverse complement.
TTAAAGAGAAGGGGGATCACCTTGCAGACATGGCAAAAACTTTTGAAGTGCTTCGTTATTATAGGATGAAGCTAAACGAGGGGAATTTCTCCTTTAGTGTACAATCACGAAAGTTCCTTGGATAACTAGCCAGTCAAAGAGGTATCGATGTAAACCCCGACCAAATTAAAGCCATCAAGAAGGTGCGGTCCCACAAGACTCTGTGTGAAGTACAAAAATTGACTGACATACTGGCCTCCCTCAATAGCTTTATATCCATATCCTCATAGAAGTGCCTACCTTTCTTTCAAGCACTTAAGAAAGAAAGGAAGGAATTATGGAATGATGAATGCACCAGGGCATTTGAAGAAATAAAGAACTATCTAAACAAACCACCACCGCTGACTAGTATTGCAATAAGCTCAATCTTAGCTAAGATGGCACAATTTATTATGCAGTTATAAATTGTACTTGTATCGTAATAAGCTCGACCTCAGTTTGCAAGAAGAATCGGGTAAATCTCCAATTTATTATGCGAGAAAAACATTACTCGACGCTGAAAAGAGAAACTTGACATTGGAGAAGCTTTCATACGTAGAAGTTCAAGCACAACTTTGAGGCCTGAACTATCATTGTTCTAACCTCCTTCCCTCTGAGAGATGCTCAGAAAGGCTGACCTATCTAGATGGATGTCCAAGTGGTTGGTAGAACTTCACAGGTTTGATATCTAGTTTTAGCTTAGAACCTCGATCAAGGGGCAAGTAATAATAGACTTCATCGCTGAATTTTTCAATAATCAAGAATTGCAAGAAATTGGAAACGAAATTATAAACTCTGTCCCACAACCAATTGAAAAAGGTGATAAATGGGCTATGTATATTGATGGAGCCTTAAATTCCAAGTGAGTAGGAGTAGGGATAATAATAGTGTCCCTAGAGAAAATAGTTCTTGAACAAGAGATTCGTTTGGGATTTGAAGCCTCTAGATTACGAAGCCTTGTTCGGCGGACTAAGAAAATCACTCTCCCTGGGAACCTGTCACTTTGATGTCATTTATGACACATGACTAGTATAAATTAGGTATTGGGAGACTAATGACAACAGGTGGGAAACCACGGCGCAAGTGTATAAAGATATACGTCGGTCGTTGTGCTCGGCACTTGCCGCTATGCAAAAACCTAGACTATTGACTACACTCTTTTAAGGGAGTACAACAACCAGTCCGGGTATCGAATCCACAGAGACTAGTTATTAGAATTATATTGGTTTATTACTTCTTAATGAAAGTGTAAAAGATAAATGTTAACAAAAAGAAAAGGGTAATCTAGGCATGAGTATTTAGACTACAATTACAAAAAGCAATAAAAACTATAGATTGCAATTAATATCCCTCACCTCGGCTTAATGCATATAAATGGTTAAATGGGACTACGAATTTAGTAAGATCGAATCTCATTTCAACAATAAATTAAATTTAGAGTTGGCACCCCCTAAATTTGGATAAAAAACTAATATGATTTTGGCGTCAATAAATACCCCAAAGATTACACACGTAAAGTCGTAAATATGGAGCATACTTGATATACCCTATTAAATATCCTAGGTGTAATAACAAGAACAATCCAATCGAATTATATGAATAAATCCCATCACCAAAGCAAAGAAACCCATTGAAACCAAGGTGAGTTCAATCAATCACATCTTAGACTAAATTAACTACATAACATAATAGAAGCCATTTATTTAAGTGAAAGAAGGTATGGAAAAAATCAATAAAGAAATAATAAAGAAAGTAAACTTAAATAACAAATGAAGTAAATAAATGACAAAGCATGAAATAAAGACAAACAAACTATAATAATGGAGAAGATAATGAATAGTGCCACTTACAACCAAATAAGGGAACCCCTAAGAGAAGCAAAGCCACACCACCAAAACCACACTCCTCTAACCTAAAACTAAGTAAAATGAATTATATATATGAAAATAAACTAAGGGTTCCATTTATAGTAAGTTGAAAAAGAAATAAAGAAAAAGGAAATAAAAATGAAATAAGCACCGAAAAACTCCTACTATCGGCCGACCGCGGCTAGAGGGCCGATCGATTGGGTCCTTGGTTTTAAACCCCCTATTTCCATAGTAGTCTAACTATTGAAATACCGGTCGACTGGGGGCTCAGGGCCGATCGATCGGTGCCTTATTTTCTGGCCTCCTTTGGTGCATAAAAGGGGAAAAAGTCCACAAACGGAAAAGACCATATCTTCATCATCCGAACTCAAAACGACGTGTCGTTCATGACAACGCAAAGTTCAATCGATGAACTATGCTTCCATGGAATTACACCGAGTCAAAGATGGAGTGTGAAATGTCTATAACCCTTGAAGTTGAGTTCGATGACGAAACTTCTCCAAAATGCAGCTGATCTCACCTTAAGCGTTCCAGTACCTACGAAAGCTCAATTAAACCCTGAAAAGAATATATATATATATATATATATATATATATATATATATATATATATATATATATATCCAACACCGAGGTTGTATGGTTAACGAGCATAATTATAGGCATAAGGAGCACAGAAAGTGCTAGAATGCATAAAGATAACGGGCACATATATGCATTATTCGTCACTAATCAACTACATCACTAGGGATGAGCATATGGCCACATACCTTGAGTAAGCTCAACATTTGGTCACCTAATTCGTGCATGTACAAGTGCAACAGTTCCCAAGAGGGAATAATAGTCATGTTGACACATTGGATACAATTGTTTCAACCATTGAGGGGAACATGAAATGGACAATTAAAGTATTGTACCTCGAACATTCCAATATCAACAGAGGGAAATATGCCGATCAAGTTATGGTTTTCTATAGGACCCCGAGTTAGATAGATCCGATCATGAACTACCTAATGAAAAATGCACTGCTGATTGATAGGAAAGAAAACATACGGTATAGGTGAAATCTTCTCTTTTCCACTAGGCAATAGATCAGAAACTTTATCGATGCTCTTTTTCAGTGCCTTACCTCAAATTTATGGACCAAAATGATGTCGAACAGACCCTCTACAAGATATTTGAGGGGATATGTGAGAGAGACGCAGAGGGCTGGTCGCTTGCATTTAGGGAAATAAAAAAAAGGGATATTGGTGACCATGTATGGAAAAGAACGCGGTTTCCTACGTAAAAAAAAAGTAAGAACTGCCAACTCTTATCGCCATTGGTATACTAACCGGCTAGTGACCTCAAGCTCCTCACAAGTCCTTGTCCATTTACCTAGTGGGGACTTGACATCTTAGGCCTCCTTCACCTCGCACTTGGTGGTAAGAAGTATTTATTGGTTGGCAGTTACTACTTCTCTAAATGGGTTAAGGGGGAACCCTTGGCGAACGCCCGAGACGTCGATATGAACTAGTTCATATGGAAGAACATCATAACATGGTTTGACATCCCTCGAATTATCATCAATAATAACATAATGTAGTTTGAAAGCTGCCACTTTCAACGGTTCTATAACAAGCACAATATAGGCACTACTACAGTTTAGTGGCCTACCCCAAAGCAACAGGCAGGTGTAAGCTTCCAACAAAATAGTCCTTGACAATATAAAAAATTTCTTAGAAATATCAAAGGATGCTTAGGTCGACTAACATCCCCATGTTCTTTAGGCATTTAGAACAATACCCAGGTGATCAATGGGGGAAACACCATTTGCCTTGGCGTACGAAATGGAGACAGTGATCCTATTGGAAGTAGGATTACCGAATATGAAATACACCTTAGTTGATCAAGATGAAACAATCACATCAAAGCTTGACTTAGATGATGAAAAAAAAGAATTGGATCTTGTAAAACTTGTAGTTGGCCAAACAGTACAACAAGGCATCAAAATGAGAGGATTGAAAGTCAGAGACTACGTGCTAAGAAAGATTATGGGCAGTGTTAAAAAGACCTATGATGAGAAACTAGGGCCCAACGGGGAAGGCCCATTCAAAATCATCCGTGATGACTTAATATGAGCCTACCACTTAGAAATAATGAAGGGTAGAGAGGTTCCCCGAACTTGGAATGCAACCAATTAAAAGAAATTTTACTTAGATTTTTATTTTATGACTAAAACTTGTTTCGTTTATTTCAGTTTTAAAGTTTCTTGAAGAAGTTCTATCAAACTTCTCCCAGTTATCTCTATGCCTTGTTCTAAGTGGCAGGCGAATGAGTACATAATAAGGAAGACCAATTAGTTGAATAAATTTCTCTTTAACATATTACTTAGCACTGTGATAATTGTTTTCTCTCATGTGTCTTCTTTTAAGACTAACTAGTTTAGCAACTGTAAACTGACTTGGGATATAGGTTGACTAACACAAAGAATTTTGGTGAATAACAAAACATGAACAATGGCTTACAACCGATGAAAGGCCTACTGGGAACTTAGGCACCTACGACCTGCTGGGTAATGAAAATACTCGTTGGGGAATGACCCCACAAATAGGTGCATTTTTTGTTTTATAATTCTAGGCCTAAGGTTAGATGTGGTGACATCATCTAAAAAGTAAGATCAGAAGACCACACATCATATAGGGAAGCAAGAATGCAAAAGTTTCCACTAACACTTTTAAGTTATTACATGGAAATTGAAAAAGTTAAACAATTTACAACAAAATGGTGAACATGGATGATCAATCACCTGAACGGCATGGATGATTCATCGAACTCCCAACTCGAGCAGGTGGAGGAGTAATGGTCGCAGTTATATCTTTTATCCTTAATGGCCTATCAGGACTCACCTTATAAGGTTTACTGGAATTACATTCGTTGGGATCCATGACACATTAGTCTTATAATGACGATTTTGATGTACTAAGTAAACTAGGTCATACCAATATTGCAACTCAGAATCCTATGGGATCTTCACCATGATGAGGGCATTAAGCCAATCATATTTATAACCAACATTTTAAGCATCACTAAGGACGGGATCCATATTAAGAATAGCCTCATCGTATCCATCCATCCAGACCAGACGAGGTTCTTTATGGAATTGGAATGTGAGACATCCAAGCTTCTCAATCAGAAGTTGAATGGTTAATACTTTATAGAGAAAAGTCTTATTGGCCTTCTTTATCCCTTATGATGGGTAACCTTAATTTTACTCTTGACAGGAAGAGTAACCTTTGTCATTTTCAACTTTGTCATTAAAGGCCTTTTGAGACTTACCTAGCTCCTCCCCCGGCTGGGCATTCACTTTTTCCAAAAAGGAAGAGCCCTCCCATACCTGTTCGCTTAGTCCAAACATTTTGAGTCTCTCAACCTTAACCATCAAATCATTGATATCCTTCTCAAGGATAGTGGTGACCTCTTTAGCGCCCACTAGATCGGCATGCAGGATAAAAAATTTCCTCAAATGAGAGAATTCAATTGAAGACGACCTCTCGTTAAATCCACTTTTTTTGTTCAGATCGGTAAGGTTTCTCTCGAAGTCAGCCTTTAGATTGGATAATGACTTCTTGTAACTACATTGGGCAATAAAAAATATGTCATGAAAGGTGACATTGTCCACGATTGCCTGAAGAAAGAGGTAACGAAGATTCAAGTATGCCTCTTTTGCTTGAGCTGACACATCAGGACCTAGGTGCTGGTCAATCTCGTCATCGTCTCTATCGTGACCACTAACAAACAATATTCTACGTCTTTCTTGAAAGACTCTCTGAGCAATGACCAATTCTACAAGTCTTACTATAAACTGCATGAATAATTGGTCAGATATATGAGTTTGTCAAATAAAAGAGAAGACTTGTAAAAATAAAATGAAGCGACAACGGTTGAATCAAAATACTAATTCCATTAAAATGGACTATAACTGGGGCTTGCCCATACATCACTAAGAAACAAAAAAGATAATACAACATTCACTAACAAGAAGTCCTAAGAGGCTGTTTTACTGACCTTCTCCTTCTCGATCGCTTGCTCAAAAGTTATCTGATTTAGATCGGTTGCCTACTCATCAGTCGTTTGGGCTTGATCGATAACCTTCTAGTCATCAACAACCTCATCATCGTCATCCTAAACCCCTTCCACAAATTGGGGGTGGGGGAACCTGGATGATGTTCGTTGAAGAGGTCTGACCCTAAACCTGTGTTAACCTTGACCAGAGCTTCATCCCATCTATTCTTAGAAAAAACCTTTCTAAGGTAGGCAATTTGCATTTTAGTATTTGTAATGGTTTTGTCCCATACATGGGTGAAGGAGAATTCCTTGGTCATCACCATATTTGATAAGGACTCCTCAAATTTGGCCTTAGCTTCAGTCGCCTGTGTCTTGGCAAGGTCGACCTCAACCTTAGCATCTCTGGCATCCTTTTTTGCCTACTCGGTAGTAACCACAAGAGCAATAAAATTATCATTCTTCTTCTGAAGAAGGACCTTCTCAACCTTCAAGTTCTTAGCCTATTCATCGATCTTCTTCTTATTCGCCTGATTATAGTTGACCCACCGAGAAACCAACAGAGATTTGTGAAAATCTTTAAATGCAACCTCCATGTCAACATAGTTCGCCTTCATCTGATCATTCCACTCCAATAATTGATCGTAATAAATTAAAACTGCGTAATAAAAATACGGATAAATATGAGAAAAATAAAGAGACAGACATAAAAGAACAATATGAAGGCGATTAACTTACAAGAGAAAGTTTATGGTTAGCACGCTCTAACAAACTCAAACGAGATAATGCAGAGGCAGCTGCTCTATCCGTAGGGATAACCCCATACCTGATCAAGTCCCTGACTATATCAAGATGATAAATAATGAACTGGGCAACACCCTTGCCCTTATCAGCAGTCTTCTTCCCTATAATCTCAAGGAAGATGATCCTTTTTTTCCTTTTAAAAAAAGACCCGTGGTCCTTGGATGGGGAGTCATCAAGGTTCATGGGGTTAGTGGAACCCCCAACATCACTTTTCTTACTTACCGGCCGAGGAATATCTTTCTCTTTATACGATGGGAAAGCAAGGGGAGGAGATCTGGTACCAGCATGGGTAGCACCAATGTTGGTAGTGATCAAGTTAGTGACCTTCCTCTTCTCCATCTCACTGGTAGATTAGGTGTAAAGAACCAAATATACGTCAAGAGGCTCAAAGGAGGATCATGTGCTTTCATCAAATGATCCGTCCCTCTCTGAGTCATAGGAAGACGTTCTATCCTCGTATGATTAGTCATTCTTTGAGTTCGAAGAAGTGGAGGCTTCTGGGTCATCCAAAGTAATAGGGATGACTGACCTTCTCTCTATTGGCCTTACAATAAAGAAAGTGGTGGTACTCTTATCGCAAAGCAGAAATATCACCGACCTTGGGTGCTCAACAGCTTCAACTATCTATTGAATGGACTAAATCGTTCGAAGGTTAACAAAGTTAACGTCGTTGTCACGAGGAATCTTTTTCTTGCTCTTCTCTGTAAAAATAAATAGATAAAAGAACAAAACATTATCCTCAATTAAGGAAGAACCACAAATCTAACAAAATGGCCTTTTAACCTATTCCTTGCCCTTCCCGAGGGAATCTTAGCCCTTCATATGCCACACCGTTCAGAAGGGGGTAGTATTAACAATTTTTCACAATCAGCTGATAATCCCAAATATTTATGTAAATTAGGGAGGTTCATAACCAGGGCTCGATTAACCACCCTCGTCTTCATATAGTTAAAATATTATCAGTGGTCGTCACCCATTGATGACAACACCTTATCTCAGTAATGCCGAGATGGGTCCCATACAACTGACACCACATCAAAGTATTGGAAGAACTTCTAAAATAAGCAATTTAGGGGGGAAGTGACCATGTAGTCATGAATAGAGATTGAAGGCAACCAATGGCCTTCAGGAAGGGCGCAAAAAAATGCAAATACCATCAACTAATTCTACTAATACTCAAGAGGGGATTTGATGATCAAGTTTAAACTCTTCCAAGGTGTATTAGTCAATAATGTACACCATGGTTAAATATGACAAGCTCAATGAAAGAACTAAACATAGAAAGCGGAGAAGACTAAAATGATGAAAGTGTTTTTAAGAAATTCTTACAGGTGGAATGATGACAGTTAAAGTCTCTCCTTTGAAAGATTGAATATTGCAATTTTTTCGAATGAAGTAGAAAATGAGCAAAGTAGTGGGAACCATCGTCTTGTAGTAAGAAGATCCCTAATGATTCCCTAAAAATATGATGACTACACGTGCATATGACAGTTATTGAAGCGACGGTTCACTTCTAGGAAAAATGTAATATTTACCAACATGCTCTCGAGGAACTCAACGATCAAACGACCCTTCAATTCTAGGGACATTTGAAAAAAATCCCTTTGATCAGCCAACAAATACTACAATACGAACTTGTCAAAGTCAATATCCGACCTAGGCATAATAAAACCTAGTGAACTCAAAGAGACACTGAGCTTTGGGGGTAATTGTGTGGACTAAAGTAACGATGGCACATGACTTGCCCGTGTTCGGCACATGCCAACAAGCCTCTTGCAATTCAAGTTAATTAAGGATCCAAGTAATAAAGGACTCTCACATGTATATCCTTTGGAATGACTTAAACTAATAAGAGATAGGTCCGAAATTCTAGGGATAACTATTAACAAAGCTGAGGACTCTCCTAATCTCCTCTATAAATGTAAACACCCCTCTCTTGGAGAGGGGCATGTGACACTATAATGTCGAGTAGTACTAAACTCTTCCGACCCGTTCTCTGAGTTAATAAAAGAGAAAACCCCAAACCCCGAGGATATAAGATCATTACTGAATCATGTAAATTCTTGTGTTGTGTGATTTTGATCCTCACCATTGAGTACTTTTACCTATTTATCTTCTGTGCACTGGATACAAATACTTAGGAAATTACCACCTAGATTTATATTACTCTCAATATGGATTCCATGGTGGCTTAAGTCACTTCTTTAAAACATTAAATACGCCTAAAAACTAACATGTTCCATTCAATACATCTCCCAATAAATCGATGATACATGTTCGTATCCTTAAAATATGTCTTCGTGTCACGCTAATATCACAATTCCTAAAAATATTTCTCATTTTCCTTTTAATTTAAAGGTGCCATCTAATTGAAAACAACATTGATCATAACATAATTGTCATCTATTTAATTTGGGATTTTTTTTATGGAAGAGGATTAGACCCCAATTTTATTCAAGAAGGGGAAAAAAATCCTTTCTTCAGTGGCGTACAATCAAGCTATAATAATCTCAAATTCATCAATAAAAGAATTAAAAAATCTAGATACAAGTCCTTTATAAGGCCTAGTTTTGAAAGCCAAAACAATATCTAAATGAATAGCTTGAATGATAAGTTTGGGATTCGTAGGATAATTATCAAAAGTATCATGATTCCTAGAGCACCAAATCCGCCAACAAATATAGGTGGAAAGAACCTTGAAAAGGATAGCTATAATATTCTTGTTGATATAAAAAACTAGATTTGATCTAATTAATTAATCACAGATAAATATGAGTAAAGAAATAAGATAAGAGATTTTTAAAGTGGTTAAGCCTTAATGAAATGGCCTACGTCCACTGTCTTGTATTACTGGGTGTCTTGCTTTAATCTCGATTATGTTTTCTTATGATCGCTTACCCTGCCATGAGGGTATTATAATGTATTTATAGCCCTTGGGCTGTTAGTGTGAATAGATAATATGCCTCTATTAAATAGGCATATACATCTGTACATGGTAAAGAATAGTCATTGAATCTGTTTTTTGTAGTTTGCTCTTCCTAAGAAGTTTCTCGGTACGCTGAGTAGCTCGGTATGTTATGTAGATCGGTAAACTGAACTTATGCCATGCTGGATAACACTAGTCTTCATATAATTGGTCCACATCAGCTGACTAATTTTTGTATCAACAGAAGCCCCCAATATTTCACAGTTGAGTTTGGATGTGAGAATGTGGAACATCATACCCGAAAGCTGCTCGGGCACATTTCTCATATCTTTCTTGGTTACAGACCTTCAACACTTGTAAAATTTTCCACTTAGTATAACAGTTTTGAGCGCGAAATGGCAAATTTGCAAATATTTCGAATTTTTGGCGAACGCATGGGTACTTGCATCTTTTTCCCTTGATTAGACGCCAAAAATGAAATCATCGTCATTTGTGATCATTACTTTTCTTGTTTTCCAAAGCAACGTATAAAAAGGCGGTAAAATCAGATTATCTTCTACCTTTTGCCATCTAGATTTCTAAACTCTTTGTTTTCTCATTTTTCTTCTTACGAACGTCCTTTTTGTCATCTGGCTGAGCTCATTTCTTAATTTTCTGTAAGAACTTCTTCCTTCGTTCTTCTTTCTTTGTTTTAGTCATCGTGGTTTACCTTATCGAGTCGTTAGATAAATTTAGAGCCGATTTTGAAATTTCTTCTTGGGTTGTCTTGGAAGAACCCGTTTGTCCTTCTGATTTATTTTCCTTAGCTGAGGGAGACTGGTTTCCCTCTATTTCTGTAGTAAAATGTGTTTTTCTTTCCCGCCTAATCCCCTGTGTTTGGAATTTTGCCAATATTTTGTTATTATACCTGCAAAAGTAGTTCCAAATACATGGAGGGTAGTTAATGGCATACATAAGTTGAATCAAATTCATGGAACTCGTCTAGGGATTCCTAAAATTATGTACTATTATAAATGGGTCACTAGCGACACCACCTTTTATTTAAAAACTAGGTTTTCTAACAGAGCTTTAGTGGTAAATCACTCTGATTCTAATAGGGATTATTTTGAACATGGGGTTGTGATGAAAAATTGGCAACACCACCCACTAAAGGGGAAAGACGTGTACCGAGGTCCCAGATGTCCACCTTATGGCAATGGGATAGGTTGTTTTTTATTTTTAATGTAGCTCTATTTTTCTTTGATAAAATGTCTCACTGACTTTTGCTTTTTTATTTTTTATTTGCAGTTGACAGTAAAAGAAAACGCCCAAAAGAGAGTGATATTAATATAAAATATTTGAAGCTCATCTGGGGTTTTCATCAATCAATTATTGGGGAGCACGCGAGGTCTGCTTCCTATTTGCTGAGATATAAGAACACCACTTCATCTTTTATTGCTCGACCTCTTGCTCCTCCTTTGGTGATTAATCTTGTGCAGGCTCCAGCATCTTCTTCAATTATTAAAGAATCTTCCTCTGATTTGGGCACTTATATTGCTGACATGATGATGAAGAAGTGGAGAATGACTAATCTCTTTGCCAAGTTTGTCCTTGGTACTGATAGGGAAAAAGAGAGAAAATAAGATGTCCCAGTTGAAGGGACTAAGAAAAAGGATATTGCTCCATCTAGGGGAGAAGTCATAGCTGTCAAAGAGGTCAGCAAGAAGCCCCCTATTTTTTTAAAAGAGGCAACACCTTTGATTGAAGGGGTTTGTGTTATTCGAGAATAGACAACACCTTTGATTGAAGAAGCTGCTCCTTTGAAAAGATTGAGAAGGGGTCTTGCTAAGAAGACCGTTAATGTTGTTGCTCAACCTGCTGGGGTTAATATACCTCCTTTTGAGAGATGGTCCTCTAGCATTCATTACACCTGGATTGGCCAAGAAGTTGATCTAGTTTGGAACTCTTCCTGATCACAGAGCTGTTGAGACTTCTACTCCTCGGGGGAAAGTCACTGACTTGGCAGTCCAACACCTTGCATCAGTGAGTGTTGTTGTACTTGTCATTTCAGTGTTATTTTTAATTTTCATATTCAAACTTGAGTTTATCTTCCTTTTTCAGTTTTTGGTGTATTTCAATAATATCCTGGAGAAGGATGAAGCTATCACGGCTGCTTCCTCTTCCAGTGAAGTAGAAGAAGCCCTTGTTGGGTTATCAAAATCTTTGGAGGAGTCCCAATAGAAGTATAAGGATAATAAAACTTCTTGGGAAAATAAAATCAAGTCTGCTGAGACAGCTCAACAAAAAGTTGTGAAATCTACTAAGGAGGTTGATCTAGCTCAGTGACAAGCTATAAATGCTTCTAAGGAGGCAGAGGAGAAATTGAAGGTCGTCGTTTCTAACAAGGAGGAAACTGAGGGCAAGATTGAAGAGGCTGAACGACGTAAGAGAGATCTTGAACAGAAAGTAAAGTCTGTTGAAGATCTTCTTAAGGAAAATGCTTCTTCGAAGAGGGCGAAGAGAAAAGTTGTTGTGAAGAAGTCCTTTAGCTCTAGCTGGGACAAAGGGTGGAACAAAGATGTAAATGCTGCCTCTACTCAAATGGAGTATGCAAGTTTGAAGTTCTTTAGAGATGGATGGGTTGCAGCATTGAAGGAGTTGAACGTTGTTGAGGATTCTGAACTATTTCAGAGACATGTTCACGACCCTCCTCTTGCTATTGAAGAATAAGAAGAAGATAATGCTGGATCTAATGAATCTTCTTTGATGATAGTCGAACAAACACCTCCTGCCACTATCCCTCAATCCTTCGAGCAAGTTCAGCAGACAATAACTTCTTTCGAACAACATCAGTTGCCCACTAAGCAACTAATCCCTTCTTCAAAATCAGCTGAAGATGTTATAGGGAATAAGGAGAAGGTTTAAAGTTGTTTGGAATTTTTTGCTTTTCTCTATTTTATCCCTTTGTTTTGTACTTTTGGTTGTATCTTCCTCTATTATGATCTATAAAATGGACTGATTACTTATTCTGAATTTCTCCTTTACTGTTCAATATAGTTGTGCTGTTGTTGATCTATTTTTACTTTTCCTTTCTAGTTTATTGCCAGGATGGAACTGTTGTCAGCTCATGATACATATTTGATGAAGAAGTATTCAGATTAATTCAAAGCTAGTCGTGCAGATTTCACTGAAGCATAAATAATTAATATTCTTAGATCTGATGCCTCTGAATGAGCAATTGAGGCTTACCAGTATTTAAAATGTCTACTTTATCGGTCTGTAGCAAATAACATAGCTTACTACAAAATGATTGAAGATCTTCAATGAATGATTGAAGAACTTCAACTTCAATATAAGGAAGTCACTTCTCTAGCATGAAGGTTATGAGAAGGAGTACCAATAGTTGAGCGTTGATCGGGGTTATGACAAATTTATCTCAGACCATAATAAGAGAGAGAGAGTGTGTGCTACTTGAAATTGAGGAACATGGAAACATTGCTAAGCTGCTAGAGGAAGAAAATATTTCTTTAAGATAAGAACTAAGACAAATAAAATCTTCTTCTTCGTCTGGAGCTCTAGTCCCAGTTAATGATGAAGGTTTTTCCTTTTTAGAGATTGAGAATGCCTCATTAAGAGAATAATTAGAAGCTTTGAAAAGAGTGAGACCTGCATCCACTTCTCGGGGTAGAACTAGAGCTGATCGGAGCAACATCGAAGAGACGAGGAATCAACAGGATTTAGAAAATCAAGCTGCTCAACTGAAGGCAAAAAATCAAGCTCTGGCTGAGATGTCCCAGAAAATTCAAAATCTTACCGAGAAACTTTCTAATCAGAGTTCTACGTTGCAGAATAAAGAAAGTTTGGTGAAGAGGCTTCATCAACATGTTGAATGATTGACTTATCAATTTCACAAGCAGCGCAGAGAGTTCTGGATGGGGGGATACAATGAAGCTTTATATCACCTTGATGCCATGTTGAAGAAATCAATGAATAAGGGATACAAATAGGGGTTGTTGAATTCTCTAACTATGATGAAGGTCGAGCAAGGAACCGATCTATGGGATTGGTGTGACCTCGGATTACTTGATCTGCCTGTACCTCCTTTTAAACTAGATGTTAGATGGATTCCAGTTAGCTCTATTCCTCAGTGTTTGATTTCCAAATACCTTGGTGATTATAATCTTCATGAAGATTTTGAGATATCTCGGCCTCCATATTTGCTCAACCGACTAAGTGCGAGAAACACCAGAATGCTACGGGATTTGAACTTTGTCAACTCTTCTTTTGCTTTAGATGATCCTCCATCTAGAATGGATCCTGTGTCTAAATCTGAAGGAAAGAAACCAATAGAATAGGCTATTTGTATTTTGTTAATAAATGAAGAAAAAATATCTCTTTGTAATTTTATTTCCTTTGAAATAAAATAATTACATGATCAATTATAATAGTACTGTATTTTTCAGTCATTGAGTATATATATATATATTTGAATGGAAATTTTTCCATTTTTGATTTGATTGCCTAGACAATGGAACTTTTGCCCCATGTATTTGTCTAGTTGCAGTGACTTATCACCCATAAGTGCCTAAGCAATGGAATTTTATCCCAAGTTCTTTCTTAGTTGTGACAATCATTTATGTAAATAATTGCCCTGGTGCCTAGGCAGTGGATATGTTACCCATCTTCTTGCCTAGTTTAGATGCCTCTTATGTCACCCATAATCAAGCAGACCTTGCCTTACTCGATTGTTTTACCAATAATTTTGGTGTTTATGGTGATGCCGACCAACTTTGTTGGTGGAAATTTTCTTGGTACAAAGTTAAGCGTAGTGTGTAGCGCGAATACTTCGAAAAAAATTAAAATAAACGAATGGGGAAATCATTATTTTCATTTATACTGAAATCATTAGGTACATGGGCAGTTACATTACTGGTAGTATTTTCACAGGTTCTCAGCATTCCAAGCATTTTTGAATTCTTCCCCTTCAAGAGTTTCTATTCGGTAAGTGCCAGGTCGAACAATAGCTGTGACACGATATGGCCCATGCCAATTTTTCTCCAACTTATTGTTCTTTTGAATTACTTTCTTGAGCACGTAATCTCCTTCCTTAAGATCACACTTCCCGACCCTTTTATTATTAAACATAGCAGTCCTATGCTAATAGGCTGCATTGTGGATCACCGCGTCTTCTCTGACTTCTTCGAGCATGACCAAGTCTAAGTTTCTCATCAAATCACTCACTGGAAAATTAAAGTTAAGCACCCTACGAGTAGGTAACCCTAGTTCGGCAGGTATCACTGCTTCACTCCCAAAAGCCAACATGTAGGGAGATTCCCTAGTTGCTGTTCGGGGAGTTGTTCGATAAGCCCACAACATAAAATGAAACTAGTTGATCCAATTCCCTTTAGCATCATCCAATATCCTCTTTAACCCATTCAATAGAGTTCTGTTCGTCACCTCTATTTGCCTATAACTTTGTTGATAAGCTAGAGCATAATGGATCTTTTAAATATTGGACTGTAAACAGTATGCTGCGAACTCATCATTATCAAATTGGGTACCTTGATCGATGATAAAAGCATGGGGCAAACCATATCGGAAACTAATATTCTTCCAGATAAATTGGTAAATCCTTTCGTAGGTCATATCGATGAGAGGTTCAACTTCCACCCATTTTGTGAAGTAATCAACAGCCACCACCAAGTATTTGAATCGTCCTCTCGTAGTTGGCAAAGGGCTAACCAAATTTATTCCCCACATAGAGAATTTCCAAGGTGAAGTGATTGGTGTTAGCATCGCCTGAGCAGTTCTTCGTATAGTAGAAAATTGCTAACACTTGTCGCATTTCTTGTCATAAACTGTACAATCAGTATGCATTATTGGCCAATAGTACCCCTGTGTATTTATTCTTTGTAAAAAAGTTATACTTTCTATGTGAGCCCCATAAGATCCTTCATGAATTTCCTCTATTAGATATTTAACTTCTATGGGATGAACACACCTTTGAAGACCAGCTATCACACCTCTTATGTACATAGCTCCATTTTTTAAGACGTATCTAGTATCCTTATACTTCAACCTCTTGGATGCAAGTTAGTCGGCTGGTAAAGTACCTTTTTCGATTTAAGCCTTGATGGGATCCATCCACGAAGGTCCCATATCTAAGGCGAACAAATCCACCATCAAATCTTCATCAATACTTCTTCTTGCAAGTACTTCAATGGGGATTATTCTTCGTAGCTCAGTGCGCGTAGCTGAGGCTAATCGAGAAAGTGCATCTACTCTTATATTCTCCAGTCTTGGTATTCTAATTACTTGGACATATGCCAAATTGGATACAATTTCCATAGCTTTAGTTAAATAACTTGACATGAATTCCCATTTTGCCGCGTAAAGACTTATCATCTGATTCACCACTAGTTGTGAATCACTAAACACCACAACTTGTTCTGCATTCAAGGATTTACCTAAGTTGAGGCCCATAATTATGGCTTTATACTGATCTTTATTATTAGAAGCCTGGATTTGGAAACATAGAGCATATTCTATGTCTATTCCATCTGGATTGTTGAGAAGAATTCTAGCTCCGTAACCTGTTGCACATGAAGAACCATCGACATATAAATTCCATATGGGGATATTATCATCAACCCCTTGGTCTGATAAAATCCCTTGATGGAATATCGTGTCCTTCCTTTCTTCATACTTCTTCTTCAACTTTTACCCCTTACTAGAAAATTCTGGTTGATCGGTGGCCATCCCTACTGGTAATTCTACTGATGGGCATTACTTTAGGATATTTTCTGTTGATCTTCTAACATCCCGGAGTTACTCTTCATTATCCCCTATTGATTGGAGACATCTGGGTAGGTAAACTGAGCAATGCAATCCTCCACTGCCTGCCCTTTGAGAGAGGATCTTATCTCATAGATAATTTCGTACTCCCTTAACTTCACTGCCCAATACATCAATCTTCCATACTTTTATGTCTTATGTAGAGCCTGTTTGAGTGGCATGTCAGTGTATACCACTATTGTATGGGCTTAAAAATATGGTTTTATCTTCCTGCTCGCTTCAATCAACGCCAATGCTAACTTCTCCAGTTTTGGATACCTGATCTCTGCTCTAATAATAAACTAGTTTTTGCACTCCTCTTTCTATTCTTATCCAAGACAAGCTGACTATACTTTTTGAAATAACTAAATACAGGTATAATTTTTCTCCCTCTACTGGGCTGGACAATAAAGGAGGTGTCGCCAATTATCTCTTCAATTCTAAGAACTCCTTCGCACATTCGTCGTTACATTCAAAGGTCTTTGTGAGCACCTTGAAGAATGGAAGAAATCTATTAGTTACTCGAGAGATGAATCTATTGAGAGTTGCAACACTCCCTATAAGGCTTTGCACTTACTTCTTGGCGGTTAGAGATTGTAACTCCAGTAAGGCTTTTATCTTATTAGGATTTGCTTCAATACCTCTTTGATTCACAATGTACTCGAGGAACATGCCATCTTGTACACTAAAAATGCACTTGGTCGGGTTCAGCTTCATCTGGTACTTCTCCAACTGATCAAATATTTGGCTCAAATCAGCAATATGGTCAACAGCCTTCTTGCTTTTGGTTAACATGTCATCGATGTACACCTCCATATTTTTACCAATCGGCTCTGTAAACACCTTGTTCATCAGCCGCTGATATATAGCACCTACATTTTTAAGACCAAAAGATATAAAATTATAACAATATGTTC
Organism: Sambucus nigra; assembly: GCA_949130495.1. NCBI lineage: Eukaryota > Viridiplantae > Streptophyta > Magnoliopsida > Dipsacales > Adoxaceae > Sambucus > Sambucus nigra. Next base: position 362,037,423 of record OX422213.1, on the reverse strand, counting down.
CTTGTGGGGTAATGAAATAGGTACTCTCCATATCTTCTGGTTTCATTTTAATTTGATTATATCCAAAATAAGCATCCATGAATCTTAGCATCTCATGACCCGAAGTTGCATCTACCAGCTGATCTATCCTGAGCAGAGGGAAATGATCTTTTAGGCAAGATTTATTCAGGTTTGTGAAGTCCACACACTCCACTTGTTGATCTTCTTCTTACCATCACAACATTAGCCAACCAATCAGGATATTTGACGTCTTCTATGAAAGAAGCCTTTTGTAGCTTTTCTACTTCTTCTTGAATGGCATGATTCTTATTCAGACTAAAGACACTTCTTCTTTGCTTCACTAGTTTAATCTTTTTGTTGACATTGAGCTTGTGACATAGGAAGGCTGGTTATATCCCCAATATATCTTCATGACTCCACGCAAATACTTATTTTATGTGCTTCAGAAATGCCACTAGCTCTTGCTTCAATACTGGATCAAGTGAAGCACCAATCTGAGTTGTTCTTTCTGGTTGCTCGTTATCCAGAATAATACTTTCCATCGCTTCCATTACTTGGCCTTTAAGGATTTTTGTTTCATCTCTTAGTTCTAAGGTTTCAATCTTAGACTCATCAGATTCATCCACTTAATAAGTTGTTGTTTTCTTCTTAGCATTCTCCAATTCTTCTTACTCGACGGGCGAGTAGTACCATTCCCGAGATACTTTTTTATCACCCTTCAGAATTCCAACCCCAAAGTTGATCGGGAATTTTAAACACTGATGTACAGTGGATGGGAGTACTTCAAACTTTTTTAAGCCTACACTCCCCATGATTATATTGTAGGCTGACTGGAAATTTTTATCCATCACGAAGAAGCATATTTTCTTTGTTCTGCAAGCTGGCTAGGTACTAACTTGATCATTCCAAGTGGAAAAACTTTTTCTCCAAAAAAACCCAAAGAGGGGCCTTTGATACAGCTCTAATTGACCAAGTTTCAGGTTCAAACTGTCGAATTAAGGGTAAAACATGATGTCTACTAAGCTACCATTATCCACCAGCACTCTTGAAATGATTACATCCTTCAGTCTCATTTTGAACACTAGAGGATCATCATGAGGATACAAAACGCCTTCCAAATTATTTCTAGAAATGCCAATGACCAGATTATCTTTGTGAACCTTCCTCGGACGATATTCTTCTGCCAGATTTATCCGCTGTATATAGGAACACGCTTGATCCTCATTGAGGTAAGCTTTCCTTTCAGCGGTATGATCGCCCCCTCCAGCGTCTCCACTTGTAATCATGTTATAATCGAATGAACCAAAATGGATTGAAAATACCTCAAGTTTAGGTTGTCTTGGCCTTTTGGAGAGATCGGGATAATATTCAGGATCATCTTCATGGTCCCTTTTCTTATCTTCTCTTGATCGACAAGGAGATTTGGATCTCTGTCGAGCTCTGGTGTTCGTCTTCCCACTATTCTGGTGATCAACATACATGTTCAACTTTTTGCGTATAATGAGTGCCTCAATTTCATTTTGTAGATCTACACACTGCTTGGTCGTGTGACCATTATCTTTATGGAACTCATAATACTTGGATTTATCCCTTCTTTTGGGAGCTGATCTTAATTTTTTGGCCAATTCAGTACCTCGTTGTTCTTGATTTCCTCCAGAACGTGGTTTATATCCACCTTTAAGGGAGTATAATTAGTCTACTTCCTCAAGTGTTCCAATGTTTCTTTTCCTTTCGGCTGTTTGCTCCCACCATTATGTTTGTGATCTTTCCTCTTCGACTTACCTTTAGCTTTAGCTTCTGCCTTTGACTCAGCATTCTTCTTCGCAGCCATTACCTCCTCGGCATTCATAATTTTCGTTGCTTTAGCTATCTATTCAGTCATGGATTTGGGGGGATCCTTGGCTAAAGTGTAATACAACTTGTCTAGCAAAAGACCACTCATGAGAGCTAAAATGATTGTCGTCTCCTCATAGTCTATGACCTCTAGTTTCTCATTATTAAAATGAGTGATATAATCCCTGATAATTTCTCCTACTTTTTCTCTAACACTCAACAAATGTGCTACCCTTTTAACTGGCTTTGCACCAAAATAGAAATTTCCTTTAAAGAGCTCTGCCAATTGATGGAAGGTCACAATCTTCCCCCGAGGAAGGCTGTTGTACCATATCTGAACCAGTAATGGTTCATGAGAATACTCTGCACCTCATTTTATCTGGGACTACATAAATATCTGTTGTAGCTTGGTACTGTTCTATGTGGAGAACATGAGCGGTTTTTCCATTGTACTAGGTGTGACCACAGGAGCCTTGAACTTTGATGGTGTGGGAAAATTCACAATTGCTTGTACAAATGGAGATCCTTTGATAAAGGTTCTTTAGACGAGGTTTTTATCCTTATCCATTTCCCCTAACCTATCTTCCAATATCTGAATAGATCTCTTCCATGCATCATTTCTAGCCTCTGATTTATTTATGTTTGCACGAGCAACATATCGTACAAAATTCTCCTCTTGGGATCTTTCTATGCGAGCTGCAGGCCTGGGATTTGGATATGATTGGGTTGAGCCTTCCCTTAAATCATTTGGTCATTGAGAATTTCTCGACGCAATCCAAGGAGGATTTCTGTTCCTCCTAGGGCCCAAACGATCGAGGGGTGAAACTCTGCTCAACCTTTCTAGAGCGCTTGTTCGTTCTGTATTTAGAGTGATATTTTCTTGAGAATCCAAAATTCTTATGGGAGAAGTCAGACCAGGGTGATAGGATGGATCAGTTGAATTCCTAGTATGATGGAGTTCAGTTTGTCTGGATCGTGAAGGTGGTGGACGCATGATCCCATGGACTCTTCGTTGGCCTGACTAGGTAGACACTCCATATTGAACCGTCTGAATGAACTGTCACATAGTTTCCTGCATAGCCGTTTGTCCCCTGGCTAATCTTGCCAAGATTCCGGTGATATCGTTTTCATTTGGGGGATAGAAGAGTTAGGAAGATTCCCTTCATTATTCATATTGCTAGATTCTGGGATATCAGCCATTTATGATGAGTTTTTTTTATGAAAAATGCTACGTGTAGTCGTTCCCACGGACAACACCAATCTATTGATGTAAAAAACTAGATTTGATCTAATTAATTAATCACAGATAAATATGAGTAAAGAAATAAGATAAAAGATTTTTAAAGTGATTCAACCTTAATGAAATGACCTACGTCCACTGTCTTGTATTACTGGGTGTCTTTCTTTAATCTTGATTATGTTTGCTTATGATCGCTTACGCTGCCATGAGGGTATTAAAGTGTATTTATATCCCTTGGGATGTTCGTGTGAATAGACAATATGCCATTATTAAATAGGCATATACATTTGTACATAGTAAATAATAATCATTGAATCTATTTTTTTGTCGTTTGGTCTTCCTAATAAGTTGCTCGGTATGCTGAGCAGATCGGTATGTTATGTAGCTCGGTATGTTGAGTAGCTCGGTAAAATGAACTTGTGCCATGCTGAATGACATTAGTCTTCATATAATTGGTCCACGTCAGCTGACTAATTTTTGTATCAACAATTCTTTCCATGACAATTTAACCACCAAAACATGATTCTTGATCGAAGGGAGGAATTATGAATTTTTAAACCCATCATCTTTTCAAAATGATTCCATACTTCCAAAGCAATCTCACTATAATCAAATAAATGATCATCACTTTCTTCTTAAGACAAAGAACAACATAGACATTTAGAAACCATGGGCTTGTATATGTCCTCGAGGTTAATGTCAAGAGGGAGAGATTTAGGAAAATTTCTCCACATTAATATATAAACTTTAGGAAGAATCCTAGAGTCCCATATCATGGAATAAGAAAATTGAGTACAATTTTTCTGCCAAATAGTATCCCAAGCCTTTTTAAAAGCCAATTTTTGTTCGAGGAAAAAACATTATCATTAATAAAATCCCCAATTAGCTGCATACGTTATTATGTGACACTAGTAAAAGAAGGCACACCTTTGAAATTAAATGGAGTAAGTTTTCTATATTTTCAATGCAAAAGGTTGGCCTCGAGAGAATTTTTTTTTAAGAATCGATTCGAGATTTTACGAGTGAATGCATCACAAATATCATTAATATCCCGGAGACCAAGACCACCTTCATTTATAGTCCAATATATCATATCCCATGAAACCCAATGGTGTTTATAAGACTCGTCAAAGTCTCCCCCGCCCCAAATTTTTTTTAGAGCAAATAGTCTTGAAATCGTTAAAAAAAGACTTTGTACGTTGAAGAGCCAAAAAAACATGTAGTCCCATCGATTGTAATACCTAATGAATAAGAAGAAGTCTACCTGCTTGCCAAATGGTTGATTGATTCCATAGTTTGGTCTCACAGGTTTGTCGTAAAGCAATGGGAACAGCCACCCATTCCTGAGGGTGGTGAACCCCATTAGGGGATATGTAATAGGTTGATTCCTGTTTTCAGTTGTCCTCCATTTTGGTCGACTAGGTCTTGTACAATTCTTTACCAATGTTTTCCTTAGTTTTTTATGCATGCTTCCATGAGGAAAGAGATCAACCAAGCACACGTCAATTTTGATGAACTCAGTAAGGTATGTAAACTTAAGAGACCTCTGTTTGTTGGTGCCAAGCATTGAAGGTTGACTTCTATCTTGCTTAATTACTCCTGGACCACTACTTCATTCTTTCCCAAGACAGTTGATAAAAACCCTAAAATCTCTATTCCTTCTGGTAGTTAGGAGTCTTTAAGTGCGACCATTTCGATATCCTTTAAGTTTGTAGATATCACATTGATCCTTGTTGTGGTTCCTTCCACATCAGAAGAAGATATGCTGTAAAAATATTATCCCCAAACTATTGGAGGAATCTGATACTCCCACTTCTTTATAATCCTCCACAAGGAAGGAGGTTGGGAATCCATTTGACTTCGTCAATTTGGGAGATTCTTTAGAAAAATTACAAGCCCAACTTATGAAAAAGAATAAAACTAGAACCAGTATTGCTGTTGCTATTTTTCCCAATAAAAAGGTGGATATCCCTAGTAATGGGAAGATCCCTACCATCATGTCAGTGGCTAAAAATCCTAATTTAGCCCCACACTGCTAAAGGAAGACTTCTTGCAAGCTGAGAAAAAGGTGATCAGGAGACTATCAATCGACCACTTGGTCTCTCACGCTGTCCAAACATTGTCTTTGGCAAGTCTCTACATTTTGTTCGAATTTTACTTCTTCAAAATTTTTTAGTTGTACTACCTCTTTTTATCACCTTTTATCTTATAGTTCCTGGTGGACTTTATTAATATTTTAAACATTTGATGACTGGGACAAAGATAATGATGACCTATACCATGCTTTGAGTGAGTTCCTAAAAGCTTGCAAATTAACCAAGAAGTCATATGAGGTTGAGAGGAAATCCAAGGATCCCCAAGATGAATTAGAAAATGAAAAGCTGGAAAAGGATACCGAGGTGTCTGCTCAGGCCTTCTCTGAGGCATTTGAACCTAACGATAAGGCTTATAACCATGGGTGGTACGATGCCTTTTCCCATGCCAAAAATTAGTTGGACTATATTCATTAGTCCTTATTCAAGAAAGGTTGGGATGAAGCCTTGGTAAAGAGAGGCATCCCCCTCAAAGCAAGAACGATTTAAGTTCTCATTCAAGCCTAGAAGAAGGAGGGGATGAAACTGCTGGCACTATCCAATAGAAGGTAGGTTTCGAACAATCAAAGGTGTCTACATACCTAAACAAGGCTATGACCGATCAAGAGAAGGTGGAAGATAAATAAGATCAAGCTAGTTAAACTATCCTATCATTCTCGTTCTTTGTATTTCCCTGTATTTATTATTTGCATTGTAAGGTCTTGTAAAACTTTTATTTTTAATTAAAAGATCTATCTTTTTGTCTTTACTGCATCTTTTCCAATCACTCGTATTGCTTTTTATGTTTTCTCTATTTTCAAATTCTGAATGTCTTTATTTTTTATTTTATAGTCTAATAACAACTTATCCATGGTGCCAATATCTTAGTAGAATGAAGATCTGGACTTGATCATTGGTTGAGATGCACCCGGAGGAGCTCAGGAAGCGTTCTTATATATTCGATAAGCACTTCATAAGATAATAAGTGCTTTCAGTGACCAAACTCGAATGATTAATTCTCTTCAGGCCAATATCAATGAGGTCTGAGGAATTAAGGGAGCAGTTTGACAAGTCAAAAAGGATATTAAGAGAAATGAGGCGATCAAGCTAGGCTTGCATTGCTAGGTCATGAAGCTAAAATATCACTTTTGGAAGGGTCCCTGGGCCGTTTGGGTTGCTGGATACGAGGAAGCTTGGATTAATGCCTATTTTTTCCTTTACTAAGCTGAACAAGTGGCTTACAAGCATGGTTGGCTCAATTCCTTAGCTATTTTAAAGGTCCCTAAAGATTCCAAGATTTGGTACTGGTACCAAGTGGAAAGTCCTTCTTTTCGACATCCTCCCATTAGGAGTGATGAGTGATGAATACCCACTAATACCATTCATGTTCAGTTGGAGAAGAATTACTTTTTGGACCATAATAACAAAAATGAGTTTCAGCCCAATCCTAGTGATGGCCACTAAGTTGCTATAGATGAGATGGTGACTCTTCGATGATGATGACTATTTTCATTTCTTTTGTTTACTCATTTTGTAATCTATCCAACCTAGCCTTTTTATAAAACGAATGTTTTGTGAATGAAATTATAAGTTAATCCCATTTCTTACAGTTTCCCATATATTATGCCGAGCATGTTTTTATTGTTTGGCTTACCTTTTAGGATAATGTCGTCATACCACCTTAGGCCGAGGACAAACTTTGGAAAAAATGCACTTGGTCGCAAGTCCACCACTCGTTTAGTATTTTAACCAGCCAAAGTTGGGACACTTAGTGCCTAATGATCCCCTGTAGGTATTTCTGTTGTCCAGGAAATTCTTGATGTTTTCGTGTTTATCAGTGGCAAAATTATGTAATCCTTAAGAAATGAAGAAAGGTAATATCTCCAAGGCATAAAAGGGCGATCAAAACTTGATCGAACAAATTTGTACAAATTTTAATGATAAGGAGCACACCGTAGTGAAGGTTTGTAAATAACTATGTTAGCCTGCCATTTGAAAGAATAAGAAATCTAGTCGCATTAATCGAACTTAAATCATCCCAGGATTTGAAATAACAAAAATTAAAGTTTGAGAAAAACTTGAATTTTTAGAAATAAAATATCCTAAGGATGTTCGCATTCCAAGACCTAAGTATCTACTGCCCTCCATTATTTCTAAATGGTAGGATCCTTGGAGGTCATCTCTAATGACTTTGAATGGTCCTTCCCAGTTAGGACTTAGTTTTCCATTTGATGCCTTCCTTGCCGATCACTTTCATCAACTCATAATCTCCGGCCCAAAATATCCGCGGGTTAATTCCTTTGTTGTATTGTTTTCCCAATTGCTGTTGGTAGGATGCCAGTTTGATCAAGACATGTTCTCTACTTTCCTCGTCCACCTCAAGCTCAGTCCTTATAACTTATTCATTCAAGCTTTGATAGACAATGATCATCTGCATGGTTAACAAGATAACTTCCAATGTAATTATGTCTTCCAATTTGTAAGATAAAGCGAAGGACATTCCCCGATCGACCTATTGGTCATTGTTCGATATGACGAGAGGACATGGGGAAGCTCATCCACCCAATGCCTTTTTCTTTATCCATCCTCTCGTTTATTCTGTCGAGCAATATCTTGCTTGAGGCCTCCTCTTTCCCATTTTTTTGGGGGTAGGCCACTGAACTGTAGTAGTGCTTGACGTCGTGACTGTTACAGAAGTCTTAGAATGGTACGATTTCAAATTGTGTTCCATTATCGGTAATGCAAGGACAAATTTTCAATCAAGTTAATTCTACTTTGTAAAAAATCATTTAAGTCATAGGTTAGGATTTGAGTCGTTTATCCTTCAAAACTATGATGTAAGACCGTAGCGACAAAGTTAAAGTGACATTGAGTACGTGCCGAGTTTCGTTTTTAACATCCGAGGGATCTCTTGAGGTTCGAATGCATATTTATGTTTAGTCCACGAATTTGAGTTTTTGGTTTTTAGTTTTAAAATGTTTGAGGCATTTCGTAAAATGGATTTTAAAGAAAAATGTTTTTTAGTTTAAGTCATCCAAACGAGTTTCCTTAAGTCGGTCGATCCAGATTTCACTGTTCGTTCGAACGAGTGTTCAAACGAGAAATGGTTTATCGTTCAAAAAAGATTCAAACAAGAATTTTTTGTTTGATTGATTTTTTTCAAAGCTCATTTGAAGGATGTTCAAATGAGTTCTATAGATTTGTTCGAACGAGATTCAATTTTATTCAAACGAGAATGTAGAATTCATTTGAATGAACCTATATATTTTGTTCGGACAAGATTTCTCAAAAAACGTGCCGCCTCAAAATTTATGTTTTAATTAAGGATTTTTATGAAAACGAGATTTTGAGTCAAATCTAATTCCTCCTAAATCTTAGTTTATTCTCAAGTTTGATATCCAAGAATCCTACACACATAAGTCTATTTGAGATCTCTCTTAGACCGTACTATAGTTGTTTTCTCATCTTGTTGAGAGTGTTTCGAGCAGGGGAGACAGGGATTGTGTTATGCGACGGTTGGATTGGTCATTAGACAAGTAAGATCGATGTAATACTAAGATGTTGGAAAGTGCCTTCAATGTATGGTTACTGGAAGGCGTCCAACAGTGATTGCAAAAAAGGTTAAAATTAACAAGGAAGCACGTCAAGATTTGAAGGCATCGAGTCTGTGAGTAATTCTAAGTTGTTCTTGTAAAAATATCTATATGGTAGGGGACTTTAATGACTGGACCATCGACGATCGTACATCACCGTGTTGTGGTTTTCTATTTTATTTTTACTTATACCCACCTAGATGCATGCTTAGGCCAAGACTAAAATTGGTAAACTGTTTTAACAACAATGCGGTTTAATTGGTGAAAATATAAAATTAATTTTTTTAAATTATTGTTCGTTTAATTATCCTCATATAACACTGGGACATTAGTGCATTTTTAAATTGGTATCAGAGAGGGTTACACTAGTTTGCTTTGTTTAATTCTTATTTTTGTGCACGTCTAGGGTTTGGATAAGAAGGGAGTTCCCCTATATTGTTTGACGGAACAAACTATCCCTATTGGAAGGTGCATATGGGATTTTTTGGAAATCGATTGACAGAATGTTTGGAACTCTATTGAGAATGGGTGGGCTCCTCCCACCAAAAGTGGTTCTTTGAAAGCGTTCAAATCTTGGACAACGGTTGAAAAAAAATCCTTAACTTCTAATTCGGAGAGTGCGCTTGCGTTCGAATAATGAAGTTATTTAATTAAACACAGTTTTTACCACTCAAGTCCAAAACATGGATCTATATGTGATTAAGTACGATGATGAAACATGCAAGAACACATATACGAGGAAAAATCCCCCAAAGGGTCAAAACCTTTTATTTTCACAATAATTTTGTAAGAGTATGGCTTACACGGATTACAATGAAAATATATGACACAGAAATACCCTCGGGTGTCGGTTCTGTTGTCGGCGGCTGGAACTATCCCTTTCCAGTACGGCAGCAGTGAAGAAGAAAGAGCGGCTTCCTCACAAATTACTCCAGATGAGTAAATTATCTTCTTGAAGGTTTAAAGATTCACTCACATATATGGGAATGGTTTTGTGAATAAAAAAGGCTTAGAAAACCTTAAAAAGTGAAGTCTTATTCTGGGCTATTTTTACAGAATTTTGAGATTGCAAAAAGACTTAAAAAAACATGTAGAAGGAGATCAAATATTTATACAAAAATCGAGGTGGTGGCTCATTCGAACGAGATAGCCATGTCGCTAGAATGAAGGACAGAAGTCGTTCGAACGATATCGCGCGACATGCCTATCGCGAGCGAACGACTTCCAAAGTCGTTTGAGAGATCTCGTCGATCGAGGCAATTCATTTGAGAGATCTCATCGAATGTAGTGGTATCAGACATATGAACTGTGATCTAGGAGAAAATAGAAATATCCTAGAATCTACCCCGGACATTTATAAAATTATGTCCTTACATACACCGAATCTTTGAAGTTGAAAAAATCCAACTTGAAGTTAAAAGCAAAATTTTAAGGAATGTGCCATAAGTAATGATGAGGTGAAATTGATTGATGATTTGAGGGCACGTGAGAAGACTCTTAGGGGGAATCTCGAGTATATTGAGGGTGATATGGATAACTTTCTTGGTTAGTTTTGAAGAAGGAGTCCCTTGAGTTTGAAGAGTCTAAGGGCTTACTCAAATCTCAGATTAAAGAGTTAGAAGCGAGATTAAGAGACTCGATTCATGTCGAATTTGATTTGGAATCTTGGCCAGAGAAGTTGGAAAAAATGTTAGGCACTGTCCAAATTAAAAATGACAGTTTTGGAATTGGCTTTGATGACCCGTTAATTTTGCTAATAAATCCAAAACCAACATTTTGAAAGAGTCAACCGTTGCTAGGGACGTTAAAAAGGTCAATCCAAAGGTAACATTACTCGTGTCTAAACTTGCGCACCAAGGTTACCCAAACCCTAAATAGTCACGTTAAACCTAAGCGGGTTCAGAGATCCTATTTGGAGGAGCTTAATGTTAGGATTTTCTATTCTTGCATTCTTTCATATGATACTTCTCATGCTATACTAATGGTGGAGTGTGTTTGCATGTTTCTGATATAGTAGGTTTTATGCTTCATGTTATATGTTATATCTAGTTATATGATGTTTGAGACTTTTGTATTTTGATTTTTCATTTCTATTGTGTACTATTGAAAAAAACAAACAAATTTTGTTGTTCTTTTGAGTTGTTTTTGAAATTGGTGTCATTTTTTGAAAAAATATATAAAAACTCAAAAGAATTTTCGATTTGTTTATATATTTTTATTTTATACATTTTGTTTGACATATTAATGTGTTTGAATCCCATTCATTCTATATTTTAATGGAGCTAGGACATTTGATTATGATTTTCAATGCTTCAGGTGGTTCTTAATCATGCTTGCATGGAGTTGTTCGAACTTGATTTGCTAAATGGATTCACTTTCCATATTCCTTTGCACATACCTTGCACGATCTATTTTGGACTTATCGATCTCTTCATATACATATCTATTTGACTATGAGCGATTTGTGCATGTAAGAACCATTGCCCGTGAGTTTATTTTGTTTGAGAAATTATGAGGGTGCAATGGAAAAGGGCTACGGAGGGAGAAATATTGCTTTCATGAAAGGACACTATTGCCAAGAGACTAATAGAAAATGAAAGGAAAAGAAAATAAAATTCTCTATTCCCAAGTGTACGCATTGATACTTTAAAAATTGATATCTTCAAAAGAAAAAGAGAGCGAAAAATAATATATGTTTATTTTGAGGGTGTTAAAGTTAAAGATCAATGGGTTTTCACAATGAGTCCTACATAAGCTTAATTATTTTATGCTGTTGATCTGAGAATCATCAATATATTTTAGGCTAGTGTGCATTGTGTGTGTATGTCCTTTGTGAGTTCTTTATTTGTCACTTAAGGCTAAATCGAAGTTTGATAATTTAATGCAGTCAAATCCTTGGACATTTTTGAGTGATTAGGTCATATTTCTCTTATTTCTAGTTCATGTCCCTTCACTCTTCACTCCATACCACATTATGGTTTAGACACATTGACACTATAGGAGTGTGGAAAGTTATATATATATATATATATATATATATATATATATATATATATATATATATATATGGTATGTTTGTTTCAAGTCTTTCCATTGCATTTAATCCATGTTTTCCATATGCTTCATCTTTCATTCAAATTGTCACACTTTATGATCATATTGGTATTTTTTTTGCATGTTTACATTTTTATCTTATGTTTCAATTTTTGTATCAAAACTAGTATCATTTATTCATTATTTAGATTACTTGTGCTTGTGTTGACGAGTTATTTTATCATTGGGTTTCACTTCACCTCATCGCATGATATTACTTGCTCTACTTTATGCTTACATGTATTACATTTAGGGGGAGAAATTGTTTATATTGTGCACCTTGACCTTTGTTTATTGAAGAACAAAAAAGGGGGGAAATGGTATCAAACTCTTTAACTCAGGGAGAGAAATTTGTACCTTAGGGAAGACGTCTAACCTTTGGTGGAGATTCCGAAACAAAGGGGGAGTTTTTTAATATGCGGTTTACATATTGTTATATTCTCTTTATATTTGAAAGGTGTGTTAAGTGTGCAAGCTTACGATAATGCATCAAAGTTTCATAAGAGCGAAGCTACTTACAGTTTGTGTCTATCAAGCGGATGTACTTTTTCCTTTTGGGGTTAGGATTGAGTCATGTTGAGCTTGACGGCCTAGTAGGTTTTTATTTTTTGAGTTTTATCGCAGAATAGCCAAATGGGGAGATTTGTAAGGACAAATTTTCAATCGAGTCAATTTATATGTAATTGGATTAATTCTGTTCAGACAAAACTTATTTGAGTTATAGGTTAGGATTTTAGTTGTCTGACCTTCAAGATTATTGTATAAGACCGTAGTGGAAAAGTTAAAGTGACAATGAGTACGTGCCAAGTTTAACTTCAACATCTGAGGGATATCATTGAGATTTGAATGCAAATTTATGTTTGATCCATGGATTTGAGTTTTGGGTGTTTAGTTTCAAAATGTTTGAGGAATTTTAGTAAAATGTTTTTTAAATAAATGTTTTTTGTTTAAGTTCTATATGTCATTCACACCAGATTCCACTATTCGTTCGAACGAGTGTTTAAATAAGAAAAGGTTTGTCATTCAAACGAAGTTCAAATAAGATTTTTTAGTTTAACATAAACTTTTTGTTCAAAGCTCATTCGATGGACGTTCGAACGAGTTATGAAGGTCGTTCGAACGAGATTCATTTTTTTTCAAACGAGAATGTAGACTTCGTTCGAATGACCCTATGTATCTCGTTCAAACGACCCTATGTTTTTCATTTGAAAGAGATTTCTCAAAAAATATGATGCCTCAAAATTCGCATATTATATGAATATTTATGGTTGGCATTCGTTTTCATTAAGGGTTTTTGTAAAAATAAATTTTAGAGTCAAATCTAAAGCCTCCTAAACCCTAGTTTACATCCAAGTTTGAGATCAAAGAATACTACGTACATTAGTCTGTATGAGATCTCCTTTGGAGTGCTCCATAGTTGTTTGCTTATAATATTGAGAGTGTTTCGAGTGATGGATAGCATGTTTGTGTTGTGTGACTACTGGACTGGTCATGAGAGAAGTAAGATCAGTGGGATAGAGGGACTTAGGAAAAGTTCTATATTGTGTGGTTGTTGGAAAACGTCTAACAGTGATTAAGAAGAAGGTTACATGGAGAAGGGAAGAGCTATAAAATTGAAGGTGTAAGTACATAATCTTGTGCTTGTCCGCTAGATTCTAGGAATTATTAGAGTTTTCCTAGATAATATATGATATGCCTTATACTGCTACATTCAGCATGTCTTCAAGATCATCCATAACGGACACTATCCGAATCATTGGTAACGTTCTCTTTATAACCCACCCATCATCTTCAAATGTGCGATGTTCTACTTCAATCAGTCTCCACTACTCCACTACGTTAATGGTAAAATTATTATTTGGAGTTCTTAACATTCGCAATTTTATTTGGGAGTTTTGGAATCAATTGTATAACTGTTCTCATTAATTCAAAAACAAGGCTAACATTTAAAAATAAATATTTTCTCTTAAGTTCGTTCGAACGACCTAGAAATGTTGTTAAAACGACCTGGACATGTCATCGAAGGTTGTGAGATAACTCGTTTATTTTGTGCATCCAATGACCACGTACTGGAATGATTTTTTATAGGTCATTTTTAGGGTTGTTCAAACGACATATCAATGTCTTTCAAACGACATTTGGAAGTCGTTCAAATGACCTTCGCCGCCTCGATTTTTTATTTCGCCTAAATACCTGCTCTCATTAGGTATTTCGCAAGTCTTTTTAACTCTACGTTATGCAGACCTGCTGCAATTTAAGACTTTATATTTTAAGGCTAAAATCCATATTGATTCATTCAAACCTCCCTATATATGTTTGTGAATCTTTGAGAAACCCATATATTGATATTACCAATCTTGGAGTGGTACTTGTGGAGAATAGAAGCTTTGTCCATTGCTGAATCTTGGAGTTCTTGTGGGAGCTCTTGCTGAAGAAAATGAACCGAGGCCTACGGGTATTTGTCTATCACATATGTTGTCCTTCTCTATGTACTTTTAAGTCATGGTTTACATTACATAGTGAAATAAAAGGTTTTGCCCCTTTTGTGATTGTTGAATTGCATGCTAGGTAAATTTATTGCTTTCAATCACTTAGAATGCATGTTTAGGGTTTAATTAAAATTGGAGATAAAATTAGAGTTTAATACAATAAGTTAAGACATTAAAATGAAGCACACTCTCAGAAGGCTTCGATTTTGTGAGTAAGTTTAAGTTATTGTTGTAAAAGTACCTATAATGTAATGGACTTGTGTGCTGGACTGTCTGAGATTTTTCTTGTTATGGATCTTTCTCATCCATCGTCGTATTGTGGTTTAATTGTTGTAAACATGAAACTCTGGCGTTCATTTTATTATCCTGATATATACCTAGGATATTTGTGCATTTTCAAGTAATAATTATTCTTGGCATGTAAAAAAGGGTCATATTATTCCTCCAGATAAACTAAGTGTCTCTTATAATCGCTAAATGTTCAACCTCTATCCATTTGGTGAAGTAAAATGTGTCAATCGGGAGATACTTCTGATTTCCTAGTGCTATAGGCAGGGGACCCCGAATATCTTATTTCCATTGAGCTAAAGTCAATACACTGGTTGGTGACTTTAGGTCACTGGCTGGTTAGTGAAGCATGAGTCAGAATTCTTAACATTACTTGTACTTCCTAACATATAAGACTATATCTTTTTGTATGTAAGGCCACAAGTAATAATATTTTAGGAACCTGAATGCCAAAGATCTTTCCCCTCCATGATCTCCACATATTCCCTCATCACCTAATATAAAACTTTGTTGATGCCTCTTTGATGCATACACTAGAGGTATGGGCATTTAAAGGATATCCTATAGAGATTTCCCTTAGGTGATAGGTATAATCAAGCATATTTTACCATGGTCTGATGGTCTTGCTTCTTTTTGGGAGGCAAAATATCCTCTCGCATGAACACTATGATTGGGTCCATCCAGCTAGGAGATTTCTAGATGGGGAGAACTTATTCGATAATATTTGGTTTCACGATACTTAGTTAGTCAAGGTATTACACCTCAATTATTCTTTTGAGTTTAGAATCTGCGATTGAACCCAAAGTTGCCAAAGTATCTGCATGGCTGTTGTTTCCTCAGGGAAGTTATTGGATATGAGCTTTCTTAAACTTGGTGAATAAGTATTGGGCGACCAATAAATATGCTAACATTCGTTCATATATGGCATTAAATTCTCTTGATACTTGACTAAATACCATCCTTAAGTCATAGAAGACGTCAAGCTGACTTTCACCAAGGGATATGACCTTCTTCAATTCGGTTATAAGGGCTTTGTATACGGCCTCATTTTTAGATGCCTCAAAGCCAAGTATAATTCCTAACTCGATCATGATTTTTTCTAGAGTTATAAGGACAATTACCACTCCTCTTCCCTTCGAGTTGGAAGCCCCGTTGACATAGAGTGCCCACTAGTTGAGTTGGTCAAACTCTTCATGTTGACTTGGTCGGCATATTCCCCATTTTTCGGTCTTATTTTCGCCGGTGAATTAAGCGATGAAATTTGGTAACACCTAACCTTTGATCACAATTCTAGGTTAATAATGGATGAGAAACTCCCCAGTTTCACTAACTATTTAAAAATCCATCCATAGTGATCGAGCTTTCTGAGTACTACCTTGAGTGGAAAGGAGGTGATAACTATGACAGACTGAGACTCAAAATAGTGTTTCAATCTCTGTGAGGTGATCACCATAGATTTAGATAGCATATCTAGAGGAAGGTATCATTTATAAAATTCTAATAATATCTTGTTAACATAATATATTGGGGATTAGTTCCCTTCTTTCTCGTACATTAAAACCAAGCTAACAACATGGTTAGACACCGCGAGATATAAATAAACTAGATCTCCCAAATTTGGGACCAAGAGAAGGGGCGTTTGGCTTAAATAAATCTTGATTTCTTCAAGCGCCTTTAATTATTTTTTTTTCAATCCAAGCCTTTCTTCTTCTTAAAGAGCTAAAATAATGGTCGTCACTTCACATATGATTTAGAGATGAAGCGGTTGAGCACTACTCATATTCCAGTCAATTTTTTAATATCTCTGACTATTTTTGGTGTTTAACATCATTAATTACCTCAATATGGTCGGGATTGACCTCAATTACTCTTTCACTGACCAGGTAGGCCATGAGTTTCCTAGACTGTACTCTGAAAGAGAATTTAGTTGCATTGAGCTTCATATTGTAGTATGTGAGGACCTCAAATGCCTTTGCCAGGTACTTAGATAGAGTATCCCCATCTTTTATTACCTCGTCATCGACCACTTTCTCTTTCTGATTTTCTTGTTTAGGCAAGATGGAAGTGATAAAGCATTGTTGAGCAATGACCTGATTTCCCCTTATCTCCATTATGATGCATTTGAAATTTTGGTGATAATTAGAGGAGACAACCTTCATGGTGTGAAGCCAAACTCACCCCTTGATAAATTTGTAGGGGGACTACATGTCCACAACCAAAAAATTCGCTCACCTTCGAAATATTTCCAATTCGTACTGGTAGAACCACTTTTCCCAAAGGCATGGTCATATTTCCAGTGAAATCAATAAAAAAGATGGCCACTTCCTTTAGATATTCCATATTAAGATTTCTCTTGTCGAATAGTTTTAGGTACAGCACCTCTGATGAGCTTCAATGGTCGACTAGTAGCTTGTCTAGGTCCGAGTTAGTGAGTGATTACTAGCACAATGTGATGAGGAATTCTAACTCCAACCAGGTCTTCCTAGGTACAGACTATATGTCTGTCATAGTCATGGTGTTTTCCCTTTGAGGTCTTGGCAGGGTCAATATGGAAAGCCTCCATGACCACATTAACCTTCTTCAATTCCATCCGAAAAATGTTACCTTGAATCTGGTTCGGTCTTGATGCATCGTGGATGAATATAGACTCATGTCCCATCTCCTTTTCGTCTAGAACATTATCAGGATTCTGGTCATGCTCCACTATGGTCTTTGCACCATTCTTTTGAACATAATCATCCAGGTGGACCACTTGGGAAAACTCCTCCAGGTGGTATTTGAGAACTTTGCAATTCTATGTCTTATACCCATGCTCTTTGTGGTAAGAACACATCGAGGTAGTTTTCCTTTTTAAAGGATATCCTGTCATCTTCCTCTGTCACTTGAAATATTAATTATCTTTAATATTATTTAAGATTTTAGAGATCGGCTTTTTTAAAATAATAATGATCGCCCGATGAGACTTCTTGGGAGAAATCTTCTTTTTCTTCTTCTTTCCCCCCTTCTTGGGAGAATTCTTTTTATCGCAATTCTTGGTCGTCTTTGCCCGACCATTGTCATGCAGGTTACGAATAACCACATCTTCTACTTTGGTAATGTAACACCCCGACTAATTAAATACCGGGTAGATACTCCTTTATTTAAATTAATACAAAATGCCAAGTTGGTTCAGTTCATAGTATCACCGTCGAAAACATTTTTATAATTACTAGCCACCTAATATTTAAAAAGTTAGTTGTCAATTTTAATTAAATCCTATTAACATGACATCCATTTAAATTATGAAATACTGATATCACAACCACATCACAGTCACAAATAAATAACGATGCAATAAACTAAATCTGGAGGAATACACCTCACAACAATTCAAATACTGAAGTAACAAACAAATGTCTGAATCATTAATTTAATTACAACCCAAAATATGAAATGAAAACTGAGTAAATGAGATGTCTCTAAAAGAAATGGGGCGACATTCCCTACAGATGAGTAAATGTGGAATAGAGTCAACATAGAAGGTGGAGGCGTCTACTATCGAAGTCCTGTAACTTCCACAGCAGCTACAGCACGTCACGGAAATAGAACTCCTAAGCTTGGTGTCCTTGTGGCTAGGCACCTAAAAAGGTTTTTACAAAAATAGATTTGAACGAAAATGGGTCAGAGACTGATTGTGAAAATAATTTAAAATACAGCAAGTGGTTTAATATAATTAAATAGTGAATATAAAATACATGATAGTGAGTCCACTCACATGAGTTCCTCACCTCTCAACTAATAGTGCACTCCTATAGTACTCGTACCCGTACTCGTTCTAGATATCCTCATATCTAACTAGTCCAATACACAATCTAATATTACTGTATGATTCATGATTTATTATCCGACACCTTAATTTAAATAGAGAGTTTTACTTTTCTTCTTAGTTCCCAATATTAGTAATGCTAGTCACGAGCGATTTCCATTTTTACCTCTACTAAAATATTACTATTTTTCACCCTTACATTTATTCATGACAATTCATTTCAATTAAGAGTATATTATTCTCATAATAAATATACAATACTGGCACCCCGAGTCTAAGCTGCAGTGCACACATACTCTGCTATCCAATCCCAGTACATCACGTACATAAGGACCACGTATTTCGAATCTCTTAGGAACCGTTTTCAATAAACAAAAATCACACAAAATGGAGGTGGACATAGTTCACATCACATGGGGAATGCACATACCTACGCTCCCATGATCAGCAGACTTATTAACTTCTCAATAAGTCCTTCTCTGACCTATGTCCTCGAGGTACCAATCTAAATCCCCCGGTAGGCACACAAAGATTAGATGGCCCTGATCGAACGCCGACCTCCCGTGATAGAAAGTATGGTAGGTATGTTATACACAAATAACTACATATACCAAGCATTCACACATCTTCAGTATCCCATAATATTAATAGAGGCATATTTCTCATTCTTATACCGTCATTTAATGTTACACATTTACAAGTCCCCGATTTATATGTATTAAAGTTATCAACTCTCCTCACGTCGAAGTTTTAGATATTTATATCCTAACCCATAAACGTCATCAAGTTTACTACAAAACTCTAAGTTTTAATCCTCGACGTACTTCCAATCTCACAACTAAATCCACAAATCAACAAGGGAAGGATTACCCTCAATTATATAAGTCTTCTGGAAGTTTTAAATAAAATCAGGCCTAAAAAGGCATTTTGTCAACTCGTTAGAAATCTCGTTCAAATGAGGTCGTTCGAACGAATGGCTTTGAACGAACTTCCAACTCGTTAAAAGGGGTATTGTCATCTCGTTAGAAGTCTCGT
The DNA here is from genome assembly GCA_949130495.1 of Sambucus nigra. Classification (NCBI taxonomy): domain Eukaryota; kingdom Viridiplantae; phylum Streptophyta; class Magnoliopsida; order Dipsacales; family Adoxaceae; genus Sambucus; species Sambucus nigra. Next base: position 362,017,975 of record OX422213.1, on the reverse strand, counting down.
TCGAACGAGGTCGTTCGAACGACCTGGGCAGGTCTTCTAACGAATGGCAGAATACGCCCAGAAAATTCCAAGTTGGTTTTTCTCTATTTTTCTCTTCTCTAAACTCATCCTAAGATCATCCCAATAGCATTTTAATGTTCTTAAACTTCTCTAAACCCTCTTAGGTCATTTCTTAACATATTTTTGGGGTCTAATCCTCCTAAACAACATGTAATTATCATAAATCCCCAAATTTTACCCCAAACCCTATGAACATGAACCCAAAATTTTGTTGTGCCAAATTATTCATCATAAATCCTTTTTTAAATCATCATATTTAAGTCTTCGAATACTAAATTCGTCCATAGTCATTCTACATGAAAATCCTATCCCAAATTTAGAGTTTCTCCAACAATTTTATTAGTTTTCCTCAAAACTTTCAAGACAAAATAGTTCCTACACTAAACATGAAAGAAATATTCAATGCATTTAAAAATATCAAATCACTTGCCTCAGATTTGTTCTTCAGATGTGTTGTCGATGATTCAAGGTTGATTCTATCCTTTTTTCGGTTACAAATCCTTTCCAATTTGATGGTGGTGAGTGTTTTTGGTTTGGAACCCTATGGTAACTCTTCTCTAACTCCCGTAGCCCACTTCTGATGTTTTTGGCTGGTAATGGCCTTTGTGGCCCCTTTAAAATATAAATATAAACTCTAATTTTCGTGGGTTTTAATTCCCTTATTTTTAAAATTACCAAAATACCCTTCTAGGTTGCCGGATTGGCCTAAAGATTCCCCAGGACCCAAACTAACCCCCGACTAGTGTTTTCTGACTATTTTGACCCTTCCGGACACGTTGGCGCACTCAAAATTACTATTCGGTTGATAAAAATATAATTCACTTTTTAATTTAAATAATTTTGTTCCTGACGCGACTGTCACGCGCGTCCCAACTAAGTTTCCCAAATTGTCGCATTTCTGCCTCATGACAATTTAAATATTTTCAATACTCATGAAATTTTCAATTTTAATATCATAATCAAATACTAACTCACATCTCGCTAGTATTTACAACCGGATTAATTCCCAATTAATTTTCATTTAATTCAATTAATCCCTTAAATAAAAATCAATAATATTGCGGGGTATTACATACTTCCCCCTAATAACAGAATTTCGTATCGAAATTCGGAACTAAAGAGTACCTGGTAAAAATAACTCTGGATAACGTTCGCGCATCTCATCCCCGCGCTCCTAGGTGGACTCCTCGGCATTATGATGCCGCCACTGAACACGTACTAATGGTACTATCTTTGACCTCAGTTTTCGTTCGCTTTGTTCCAAAATAGCAATCGGCCCCTCCTCGTAGGAACTATCAGGCTGAAGATCGATGTCCTCTAAAGCAATGTGAGTATGGGCCAAATCGTCCCTAAGATATTTCCTTAGCGAGGGAATATGGAACACATCATGAATCCTATGCAAGTGCTCCAGTAACCTGAGTCTATATGCAACTGGCCCAATCCTCTCGGTGATAGGAAATAGCCCCACGTATCTTGGTGCCAGTTTCCCCTTCTTCCCAAAATGCATAATCCCCTTCATAGGAGATACTCTGTGTAACACATGGTCCCCCACCTTGAATTCTCTGAGAATTCTCTGAAGAACCTCTTGGCATCAGCATAGCTCTTCTGTCGCTCCTAAGCTACTCGAATATGGCTACGTATCATCTATATCCTTGCCGAAGTGTCCTGAATCACTTCCGGCCCAAGGAGTTTGTTATCCCCCACCTTTAACCAACATGCTGGGGAACGACAAGGTCTACCATACAACGCCTCATATGGATCCATGCCAATGGTGAACTGGTAGGAGTCATTATAAGCAAACTCCACCAGTGGAAGGTACTGCTCCCAACCACCTCCAAAATCTAGGATGCACATATGCAACATGTCCTCCAACATCTGATTTGTCAGCTCTATTTGCCCATCAGTCTGCGGGTGATAAGTCGTACTCAGCCGTAACTCCGTGCCCATGGCCTCCTGGAAACTCTCCCAAAATCATGAAATAAATATCTTGTCTCGGTCAGACATGATATTTAGAGGCACCCCGTGAAGTCTCACTATCTCCGCAATGAAAATCTGGTCATACTGTCCCGTAGTGTAGTCTGTCCTCATGGGTAGAAAATGAGCAACTTTGGTCAATCGATCCACAATTACCCATATGGAGTCGTGAACCCTTTGTGACGTAGGTAACCCCGTGATAAAGTCCATGGTTATTCTCTTCCATATCCACATCGAAACCTCTAACGGCTGTAGAAGTCCTGTCAGTTTTTTATGGTCCACCTTTACTAGCTGACAAGTGGAGTATTTAGAAACGAACACGGCGATATCTCTCTTCCTCCCGCTCCACCAGTACTGTCGTCTCATGTCTTGGTACATTTTATCCCCACTAGGGTGTACCGCGAATCGTGAGACGTGCGACTCTGTCATTACCTCGTGTCGCAAGTCTTCCCCTTCCGGAATGACCAGTCTCCAATTGAAGTGTAAGCCCCCGTCTGAGCTAACGGTATAGGACTCGGCTCCCTCTGCTAGTAATCGAACTATCTGCTCCTGACAGAACGAGTCATTTGGATGGACCTTTACCACTCTCGTAACAATATGAGGTGTAATAGTCATTACAGACATGAATGATCGGGCGACTTCATCCTGGTGTCCCAACTCCTTCCACTTAGCTTTCCACACCTCGGCCACCTCATCTACTGGCCTACAGTTCAATGCGTCTGCTACCACGTTAGCCTTCCCTAGGTGATACTGGATATCAAACTGATAATCCTTCACAAAATCAAGTCACCGAAGTTGACGCATATTCAGCTCCTTCTGCATGAAGAGGTATTGTAGAGACTTGTGGTCTGTGAACAACCGAAATTTCTCCCCCAGGAGATAGTGTCTCAAAATCCGAAGAGCGAAAATGACCGCCGCTAACTCCAAGTCATAGGTGGGGTAATTCTTCTCGTGAGGCTTAAGCTTACGGGAAGCATAAGCTATGGCTTGACTCTCATGTTGTAGCACACCTCCAAGTCCTTATAAGGACGCATCGGTGTAGACTAGATACTCAACTCCCGGCCTGGGCAATGCTAACACAAGCGCTAAGGTCAACTTGTCCTTCAACTCATCAAATGCCAACTGATAGGCATCGCTCCAAATGAATGGCACACCTTTACGAGTCAGATGTGTCAAAGGACCCGCTATCTTTGAGAAACCCCGAATAAACCTCCAGTAGTATCCTGTTAGGCCCAAGAAACTATGGATCTCAATCGGTGTCGTGGGCTATCCCCACTCCCTCACCGCATATATCTTCCCCGGATCAATGGATATCCCCCGGTCTGAAATGATATGCCCCAAAAACTGAACCTGCTTCAGCCAAAATCCACATTTCTCGTACTTTGCATAAAGCTCGTTTTGACGCAGCATCTGCAAAACCTGCCTCAAATGCTCGGCATGCTCCTATTCTGTCTAGGAGTAAACCAGAATGTCATCAGTAAAGACAATGACGAACTGGTATAGGAACTCTTTGAATGCCCTATTCATCAAATCCATAAACATGGCTGGAGCATTGGTCAAGCCAAAAGGCATTACCCGAAACTCGTAGGAACCATATCTCATCAAGAAAGCAGTCTTCGAGACATCCTGTTCCCTGATAGGCAACTGATGGTATCCCGATTGCAAATCAATCTTTGAGAATATGCAAGCTCCTCTCAACTGGTCAAATAAGTCATCGATTCAGGGCAACGGATACTTACTCTGTATCGTGACTTTATTCAACTCCCGATAATCTACACATAATCTCAACGACCCATCCCCCTTCTTTACGAACAACATAGGGGCACCCCACGGTGAAGTACTCCTTCGGAAAAACCCCTGACCCAACAACTTCTCTATCTGATCCCTTAGCTCTCTCATCTCCTCTGGAGCCATACGGTACGGTGTGCGGGCAATGGGCCGAGTGCCCGACGTTAAATCAATAAAAAAAATCTATCTCCCTACTAGGGGGTAATCCAGGTATATCCTGAAATACGTCAGCGAACTCTCTAATGACTAGAATCGAATCAAGTGGTATCACCACTTCCTTAGAGGTCTCCTCCTCTACATAGTACAAGTGAGGGGACGATCCTCCCTCGGGGCGAGGCATCGCCACTAATAACATCTCCTGCCCGAGAATGGTAAAAATAATACTCCTACTGAAACAATCAATCATGGCTCGGTATGCAACTAGCCAATCCATACCAACAATCGCATCGTACTCAGTCATCTCTAATACTAGCATATCAACGGGTAGAGTAAATCTCCCTATCTCTATACCCACACCTCTACAAATAAAGGAAATCATGGAACCCCTACTCAATGATGAATCTACGCAATTAATCGTGCTCTCTGCAGTGTCTAACAACCCCAAAGTGCGTGCAAATCTCGTGGTAATGAAATAATGTGTGGCCCCCGTATCAAATAAAATATGCCCCATAGTCCCCTGAATAGAGAACATACCCTCAATAGCAGGTGGATCCTGTGGGACTGCTGCATGCTGGAGTTGATAAACTCGCTCGTACTAAAGTTGTCCCTGCTGGACTGGAACTGCTGGGATAGGTGGCAAAGCTGGCATCTGTGGTGGTGCTGGGAGGGCGGCGGGAAACATAGGTCTCTGGGGCTCCTGTCGAGCACCCTGCTCCTGCTGCTGTGGGGTCCTGCCCCTATCAGGACACTCCTGGCGCTTGTGGCCAATCTTGCCACAAATGAAGCATTTCCCTTGAAAGTTCCCCCCTCTCTGGCCCTGATGCCCACGGCCCTGGTGGCCATTGCCATTCCTCCCCTGGCCATGCTGGCCTTGATGAAATTGCTGATGTTGGCCCTGCTGGCCGTGTTGTCCCTGTGGGCCGTGATGACCCTACTGGCCCTGACGAAAACCTCCCTAACCATTCCTGAAACTCCCGGATTTGAACCTCTTAAAATCCCCCTACTGGTAACCCTGATCTCCCTGCCTATGCTGACCCTGAGAAGATTGTGCCCCGCTGGCACCATTTCCCCCTGTCCTACCCTGATGGCTGGACTCTCCTGACCGCTTACTCTCTGACATGTGAAAGCGGTGGTCCTGGCAGTGAAGCAGTGCTGCGATAACCACATCAGAATAAGTGGCCAATGAGAGATTTCCCAACAAGTGTTGACGGATCCTCCAAATCAACCCATACATGAACTTCTGAATCTTCTTCTCCTCAGTCGAAATCTCATCGGGAACAATGTTCAAGAGATTAGTGAATTCAGCCTCATACTCGGCCACGATCCTCCCCTCCTGCTTGAGGTTCATTAACTTCCTCCTCATTTCAGTGTGAACGGCTGATGGAAAATACTTGCGGTCGAACCGCACCCAGAACTCCTATATAGAAAGGGCATCTCTCTCCTCCGAGGTGGTAATGGACTCCCACCACTGCAACGCTGATCCTACTAGCTTAAAAGTATCCAGTATCTATTTCTTTACCTTTGTGCACTCATACATCCTCAAATGTCTTTGAATGTCCTTCTTCCACTGGTTGGACACGACAACATCGGAGCTACCTGCAAACTCCGGAGGGTGTGCTTTTTGAAAAGCATCACGAACGCATTCCCAAGAAGACGGGAATGCATGAGCCTGAACTGTCCCTACTGCTGGCGCCTGGGGTGGTGTCTGCTGCACAACTGTGAGGGAGGCATTTACCTCTTGGGCTATAATAGCCGCAACCTCTGCGGCATTCATGGTGCCCTGGACTGGTGCAGGCTGTGGCTCGGGCTGAGCATCCCTAGGAAATCGTTGTGCACGTCGTGGAGGCATCTGAAATGAGAGTAAAGTCTTATAAGTTCGCACTTATTATCTAAAAATGGCTGAAGAGCGAAACATATACAAAAGAATACAGCAATCCTAAAATATAGGGCTCTACATCAAAGAAAGCTCAGCGAAAACATAATAAGCCGTACAGATCCTAAGGACACTAGAACCTGATGCTCTAATAGCACCCGTGACACCCCGACTAATTAAATACCAGGTAGCTACTCCTTTATTCAAATTAATAAAAAATGCCATGTTGGTTCAGTTCATAGCATCACTGTCAAAAACATTTTTATAATTACTAGCCACCTAATATTTAAAAAGTGAGTTGTTAATTTTAATTAAATCCGATTAACATGACATCCATTTAAATTATGAAATACTGATATCACAATCACATCACAGTCACAAATAAATAATGATGTAATAAACTAAATCTGGAAGAATACACCTCACAACAATTCAAATACTGAAGTAACAAATAAATGTTTGAATCATTAATTTAATTACAACCCAAAATATGAAATGAAAACTGAGTAAATGAGATGTCTCTCAAAGAAATGGGGTGACATTCCCTACAGATGAGTAAATCTGGAATAGAGTCAACATAGAAGGTGGAGGCGTCTACTATCGAAGTCCTGTAACTTCCACAGCAGCTACAGCACGCCACGAAAATAGAACTCCTAAGCTTGGTGTCCTTGTGGCTGGGCACCTAAAAAGGTTTTTACAAAAATAGATTTGAAAGCAAATGGGTCAGAGCCCGATTGTGAAAACAGTTTAAAATACAGCAAGTGGTTTAATATAATTAAACAGTGAATATAAAGTACATGATAGTGCGTGCACTCACATGAGTTCCTCACCTCTCAACTAATAGTGCACTCCCATCGTACCCGTACTCGTTCTAGATATCCTCATATCTAACTAGTCCAATACACAATCTAACATTACTATACGATTCATGATTTATTATCCGGCACCTTAATTTAAATAGTGAGTTTTACTTTTCTTCTTAGTTCCCAATATTAGTAATGCAAGTCACGAGCGATTTCCATTTTTAGCTCTACTAAAATATTACTATTTTTCACCCTTACATTTATTCATGACAATTCATTTCAATTATTAGTATATTATTCTCATCATTAATATACAATACTGGCACCCTGAGTCTAAGATGTGAAGTACACATACTCTGCTATCCAATCCCGATACATCACGTACATAAGGACCACATATTCCGAAACTCTCAGGAACCATTTTCAATAAACAACAATCACACAAAATGGAGGCGAACATAGTTCACATCACATGGGTCATGCACATACCTACGCTCCCATGATTAGCAAACTTATTAACTTCTCAATAAGCCCTTCTCTGACTTATGTCCTCGAGGTACCAATCTAAATCCCCCCGTAGGCACACAAAGATTAGATGGCCCTGATCGAACGTCGACCTCCCGTGATAGAAAGTATGATAGGTATGTTATACACAAATAACTACATATACCAACCATTCACACATCTTCGGTATCCCATAATATTAATAGAGGCATATTTCTCATTCTTATACCGTCATTTAATGTTACACTTTTACAAGTCCCCAATTTATTTGTATTAAAGTTATCAACTCTCCTCACGTCGAAGTTTTAGATATGTATATCCTAACCCATAAACATCATCAAGTTTACTACAAAACTCTAAGTTTTAATCCTCGACGTACTTCCAATCTCATAACTATATCCACAAATCAACAAGGGAAGGATTACCCTCAATTATATAAGTCTTCTGGAAGTTTTAAATAAAATCAGGCCTAAAAAGGCATTCTGTCAACTCGTTAGAAATCTCGTTCGAACGAGGTCATTCGAAAGAATGGTTTCGAACGAACTACCAACTCGTTAGAAGGGGTACTGTCATCTCGTTAGAAGTCTCATTCGAACGAGGTCGTTCGAACGACAACGAGATGGCAGAATACGCCCAGAAAATTCCAAGTTCGTTTTTCTCAATTTTTCTCTTCTCTAAACTCATCCTAAGATCATCCCAATAGCATTTTAATGTTCTTAAACTTCTCTAAACCCTCTTAGGTCGTTTCTTAACATATTTTTGGGGTCAAATCCTCCTAAACAACATGTAATTATCATAAATCCCCAAATTTTACCCCAAACCCTATGAACATGAACCCAGAATTTTATTGTGCCCAATTATTCATCATAAATCCATTTTTAAATCATCATATTTAAGTCTTCGAATACTAAATTCATCCATAGTCATTCTACATGCAAATCCTATCCCAAATTTAGAGTTTCTCCAACAATTTTATTAGTTTTCCTCAAAACTTTCAAGACAAAATAGTTCCTACACTAAACATGAAAGAAATATTCAATGCACTTAAAAATATCAAATCACTTGCCTTAGATTTGTTCTTCATATGTGTTGTTCATGATTTAAGGTTGATTCTCTCCTTTTTTCGGTCACAAATCCTTTCCAATTTGATGGTGGTGAGTGTTTTTGGTTTGGAACCCTATGGTAGCTCCTCTCTAACTCCCGTAGCCCACTTCTAATCTTTTTGGATAGTAATGGCATTAGTGACCCCTTTAAAATATATATATAAACTCTAATTTTCATGGGTTTTAATTACCTTATTTTTAAAATTACCAAAATACCCTTCTAGGTTGCCGAATTGGCCTAAAGATGCCCCGGGACCAAACTAAACCCATGGCTAGTGTTTTCTGACTATTTCGACCCTTCCGAACACGTTGTCCCACTCAAAATGACCATTCGGTTGATAAAAATATATTTCACTTTTTAATTTAAATAATTTCATTCCTGACGTGACTGACACACGCGTCCCAACTAAGTTTCCCAAATTGTCGCATTTCTGCCTCGTGACAATTTAAATATTTTCAATACTCATGAAATTTTCAATTTTAATGTCATAATCAAATACTAACTCACATCTCGCTAGTATTTATAACCGGATTAATTCCCAATTAATTTTCATTTAATTCAATTAATCCCTTAAATAAAAATCAGTAATATTACGGGGTATTACAGGTAAATTTCTTAATCCTGGACATAAGGTCATCGATGGTGGTGGCCTCCTTCTTACTGAGAGACTGGTGCAACATAAAGTTGCTTTTTAGACCGATTTCTTTTTTATGGTGAGAAGTGAGTCCATCATTTTTGGATGGGAGTCTCCAGTGATAAATCTTGTGGTGAAATACTCTGTGAGATGTTTGAAGCTGATGATCTACTTGTGTAGTAAATTCTCGAACCATTTTTGTGCGATATCCCCCATACTAGAAGGGAATATGCGACACATGAGAGCTTTAATGTCGCTCAAGAGAGTCAATTATTTCCCGTACTAGTAAACATGATCATGGGATCATTCTTCTTATCATAGATTTGGAATCTTCGTGTGGCAAATGTTTTAGGTCGTTCTGGTTATTTTATTTCTTTTGAGAAAGGATATTTCATTTGACTGATGAGGGAACTCCTGGATAATTTCTTACTTGATCTAGCCCTTGATGAGGAGGATGCTCGTCCATCTCTCTTTGGATGAGATCACGGAGATCATTCTTGTGATGACCCCCATCGTGGTCTTTCTTTCTAGTGGTCTCCTGTTCCTGGAGCGATCTTAATCACGTCATGAACTCCTTCTTCAGCTGTGAGTTTTTCTCACCTGGGGTTGGCTATTCGGGCATGGAGTTTGCACTTAACCCCATGGATCTCTTGCTCCACTTTTTCTAGATGAAGTTGTAAACTTGCATTTTTGTAACAACATGTAGAGTTTCAATAAGAATATATCATCCCTACCTTAAAAACCCTAAATTATCAAAAACCCTCACTTCAACATCTTTACTTTAAAAGGCACATCAGGTATCTAGTCAAATTTTGAACTTTATATAAACTCAAATACGAGTTATATACTATGAACCTCAAAACCATATCATTTACTCTACTAAATCTTCGATTTTATAAAATTACTCAAAAGCACCTATGGACTTCAAAACCATATATAAACCTATTAAAAACCCTTAGGATTAAATTCATATCACAAAATCACCATATTACTTTAAACTAATATATATTTAAAAAAACCATCCTTTAAAGTTTGACAAATTACAAACTGCACCCCAAAACTTTCAAAAACATGTACTTTAAAATAACCCTAAAACTATTCAAGGAGAAAAAACTAAAACCTCAAAATTTACACAACCCACCCTTACCTAGATTGGATACCTAATAGCCCTTTTAATAAGTTTAAGACACATGATATAACATGTTACCCACATAACCATACATGAACCAAAACTCAAAAACCAAAGAAACCTTGGGTTTCATCCACCAGCATTTCCACCAATCAACTTCCCTTCACTAACAATATAACCCCCCCCCCCCCCCCCCCCCCAAGTAAAAATGATCCTCTTCACAGTGAAAAACACAAAGAAAAAACAAGAAACTTTGGTATTTCTATCATTTTATGTATAATTCTTGTTCTTTTAATTTGGTCGAGTTTGTTCACTTATATAGCTTTCATTTATGCTTGTATATTAACTTTCTAACGTTAGAATAGTATTAAAAAAGCTTGAATACAACAAATTACCATTAAATCCTGAGCTTCAATGGTGAAATCTGTAATCCTGACTTTGAACCAGTTTCAAAGTGGGAGAAATCAGGCTCTGGGTCAAAGGAACTTAGGTGCATAATTTAATTTCATTTTCATTACACTTTAATGCCCCAAATCAAATATTTTCAGTTACGACATCAAAATTTACAGAGATGAAATTTAGATATTATAATGCATCCCGATCGATGAAACCAAAATGATTGAATTCAGTTTTTGTCAGAAAATAAATTTATGAAGCTTCCGTGATTGAAATTAAAGCCTAAACACATGAATTTTCTTGTCAAATTTACGCCATTTTTACATAAAATCAATAGCTCGCTACAGTGAACCCCAATGTCTCAAGCCTATATTTATGGATTCCTCTCGAAAAATTAGGCCACTTTAATTTTGGAATCAACTTAAAACTCATTGTGTAGAAGGATTTATTCATAGTCAAAATTTTATCAAACCCCTAGATCAACAATAGAAGGAATATGATGAACAGTATTCCACGCGAGGCGTGTGAAGTCAAAACCACTGCATCTGGACTTTGACCAATCACATGAGGGCACATCTCCAATCATACAATTCTAATTTTTTTCTAAAAGTTTTGTTTTATTTTTCTCGTCTAAAGAGTCTATTACCACATATTGTTTGGTCAACTAGAAAGCATTTTCCAAGAAAATTAAATTGAAAGTTAAAAATAAGAAAGTTTTATACACATAACTCATGAATTTTTTAATATTTAAATTTCACCCCATAATTTAAAACTTAAATCCTTTACATCAAAACCAACAAAATTGTCTCTTACCGTAAATCCTAAATATGAATACAAACTTATGAATTATTTTAAAATTATTATAAAAATTACACAAATAAACCTATACTTTTTCGACTTTCAGTTTGCATTAAGTACAAGCCCCCAATTTTATTTTAATCCTTATTTATATACCATACCTAAATATTTCGTTATATGGATGGTTTCAGAAATTCTTAGTACCCAGCACCAACTAAGGAAGTGAAACTAAAAGCCCGAAATCGAAAAGTAGGTGAATTATAAATTCAATATTATTTTGAGCTTATAAACTTGATTACTGCAATTGTTTATATCACTATGTGATAGTCCCTGAACTCTTGTTATTATTTATGAACTCTTTTATATAGTCCATAAATCCCATTGAATATTAATTCAAATTTTGTAACATAGTAACCCTATGTTGACTTATCTAAGCTAACTTTAAACTGGTGATTTTACTGAAATCAATGATGTTATAAATCCGAGATGAAATTCGTTAAACCCTAACAACATGCAATATAATCAGGGAATAGATTGGCGTTCTATCCACGACAGTGCTATTTGTCCTGTAGGACTCACAGTTTGAGGGCATAGTTTTTATATGCCATATGGATGCCACTCTTCAGAGTTAGGCTTAATAGTGTTACTTATTTCCAAATATTTGTGGATTGATGTTATTATATGTGTATTGTTATACCATAAATCCACTATAACTAATAATTGTGGGTTATATGGTGATAGATTTATATGAACCTTTATCCTTATGACTTGATATCATTTATCTAGTAATAATCATCCTAATTTCCTTCGTTTAAACCGATTCAATTATACCATTGTCCATTACCATTGAAAATGCAAATTGTCCTATATTTCTTTACAAAAATTGATCATAAATTATCATCTTCATATGTTATTAGAACTTCAAAATTTTCTACTCAATTATAGAATTGGAATTATCTTTATGGTATAGTTTTGCTTATTCTTTCCCCTTTGATATGGACAGTGAACTCGAAGAAGGAGAAACACCCCCGCCCCCCTTGGATTTTCTATCCATTATACCCGAGAAAACATATTATGTCTCATGCATATGGACGATGGTTAAGAAAGAAGACAAGATAGAGTGGATACTATAACTTATCAACTTATGTAAAGCTTAATATGCCCCTTTTTACTTATGTTGCGTGAGACTCTAAACGTTATGCAACAAGGTGCATTTACACCATGTTTTTAATAAATTCAGTTTTTTGCCTGAGACTTAATTCATTATTATGATTATTATTATATGGTTATTTAGTTCCATATACAGAATATCAGGTGTAACAACATGGTATCAGAGCTATTTCCAGGTTTATTATGCCTATACATGACTTAAGATAGCATATTAGTGTAACACCTCGCCTAATTAAATACCGGGTGGCCAGTCCCATACCAAATTAAAACAGAATATACAGTTGGCTCATTCTTAGCATCACTGTCGAAAACATTTACAACTCACCCAATACCCAATTAAGCTGGTGTTAAAAACTTTTCAAATTTAAATTTCAACAAAACCATTTTTAGTTTATGAATAACACTACACATTTTATTCTACAACACTGATAACACAATAAATAACACAAAAGAATTTAAATGCAATTGGAATAAACATTCCCAAATAATATAAATCCTTTACAATAATCCCAACAATGTTAAATGTATTAAAAAGTCCCGAATACAATAGAATTTGACCTCGATAAAAAATATAACTGAATCCTTTGGGCGACATGCCCTAACTAAGAATACTGTGAATCAAATGAAGATAGGCATCTAAGCAAAACTCCATAAATCCATAGCCTATCATAATCCGCTAAAGTTGGCGTCCCTGTTGCTGGACACATGATATAGAGATACAATAGAAAATAAAATATGCAAGGAAACGGGTCAGAGCCCGAATGTGTAGATTATTTTTAAAACAGCAAGTATTTAACAAGTGCAATAAAGCATTTATTATGTACATGTTAGATCCAACTCTCACTTGCTATTCTCACCTCTCAACTAGAGTGCACACTTAACGTTTCCTATTAACCTCCTAGTTAATGGTTCCTCTTTTCTAGTCTCCATATATAAATTCCATTCCCATATCATAATCCCCGTATGTCCCATACCATACGTCACATTATTATTCCTTTACGTTTCTCCTTTATATGATTAGTTTCTCATTAACATGAATCATTACTCATTAATATGAATCGTTTCTCATTAACATGAGTGAAACTTTTCAATTCTATAAGCATAAACATTCATTAACTTAATTCCATTATCTTTCTCTATTCACCGTTATCTACAATTATCACCGTAGATAGATTTAACCACAATATATCCATTCGATCATTTAATCCATTATATATATATTCATATATAATACGGCACCCCGAGTCACAGCTGCAGTGCAATGCATTACTCTACTATCATGTCCCATCATCGCAGGTCGCCGAATAGGGGACTACAGGTTCGGTAAGATTCCACGAACCACAATCAACAACAAACAAATTGGAGGCGAACATAGTTCTCGTATCCATGGGTCACGCACATACCTACGTACCCACAGTCAGCGGACTTATCAACTCCCCGATAAGTCTTTCATAGACCTATGTTCTCGAGCGACAAATCAAAGATCCCATGGATTCATCAGGATATGACTGCCCTCACGCGCAAACCTCCCACCGATAGCAAGTAAGCTAGGTATGTCATACACATAAATCATCAATCAATCAAATAGGTATTATCATACCTATAATATAATATCAATAAGGTAATATCACTACCCTAAGATATTTCCTATACATAGCATTATATCTCTTTTAAATTCCACGTATTAAAATATCATATCTTTACATCATAATTTAATTATCCTCGCATCATATAACATCTCTCCACTCCCGACGTCGTTAAGGTTCATGCGCGAAGCGTCTCGCAAAGCGAAATCCAAACAAGGAACCCCTCCAATACACTACTACTTAACTTTGTCGATCGAGGAGGTCCGACAACTACAACTATGCGATCGGGATAACCTCATACCCTCTTTCAATCAAATGTGTTCTAAACTCCCATCTCACAAGATTCAAATAGAATTTCCCTCATCTTATATTCAGTAAGAAGTCACTAATATCCTACTGGTCCATAACATTATTTCTCCCGAACTACTACGAGTTTAGTTCTCCTTTTAATTAAGGTTAAAACCGATAGTTTCAAATCTCTTAGAAAAATACATATTCTTTCACTTAGGATTAAACCCTCTTGTAAACTTAAGGATACCCAGGTGTTATATTCAATCACCCCTACTGGTCCTATCTTAAATCCACATACATCCCCATTTGGAATTTAACAAATGAATCTAGCAACCGAAATTCCATTCAATATAATTTTCATCATTTTAATCACTTGAATCCAAAACAAATTAATTCAAATCTTATCAACGGTTTACTGATATTTTCTAGGTCCCATAATCTCCAAATAATAATCACCAAAGATCCACAAAAGGTTTAGGATAAGAATCAACATTTAAAAATAAACAACTTTACATATTCTGGGGAGGTCGATCGATCGAAGGTAGGGGTCGATCGATCGATCCCTCAGGTCCAAGCCTGGTTTTCTGCATTTTCTGCAACTACGGGTTTCACCATTTTTACTCATTTAAACCTTCATATTAACCTCCAAAACGAGTTATAATTATTTCTACATGATATATCAACATATATGAACGATTTCCAATACTCTAAACATCCTAGAATCATCAAGGGATTGGATTAAAAGCATGTTTATCTCCTCATTTTCAGAAAATTTATCAACATAGCATCTTCAAGAACTCATCAATGGTTATCATAATTTCTTCAACAGATTCATGATTATTTCATGGACTATTATCATCCTAAAACATGAGTTAAATTCCTATATCATTTCAGTTTCCAGAAATCCATTTAATCACTCCATTATTTCTTCCAAAACATGAATAATCTTCTCTTTTCATACTATTCTAACATGGACAATATACGAACTTAAATTACCATTATTAAACACTTGCCTTAACTGAAGGTCTGATCCTTTGGTGTAGTATATCTCAGTTGGTTGTCCCTTCTCCGGTCAAACTCCGGTGGTGGTTGGTGGTGGTGAACCTTGGTTCTTGTTCTTCTCCTTCCCAAGTGGCTTTTCCCTTCCCAAGCACTCTTACACTCTCTCTAGGAAGATGGCTGCTCTTATTTTGTGTAGAGGAGATGAATAACCCCCATACACTTAATCTATCAATACTTATAATAGTACCAAATCCGAAATCACTATTCATCCCCCTTAGAAAAATGACCAAAATGCCCTTTCGGGTTGTCTATTCATTCCCAAATTACCCGAGACTCAAAATTAACATCCAAATAGACTTTTCTGACTATTTCAAACCTTCTGAATGCAACGGCGCAGTCTAAATGACTATAAGGTTGATAGAAAATAAATTTCCTTTTTAATTTAATAAATTAGTCCCGACACGTCCCATGCCGCGTCTGACTAAAAATATAAATTACCGAATTTATATCATACAGTCATATCAATGACATCACATTCATATATTACCTAAATATCTTTAAGTAATATTCAGAATCATCCATTTTAATATCCACCGTCCGGATAAAACCCGAATGAATTAATTAATAATAAAATCCAATTAATCCATTAATTTAAAATATAACCCATTTTAAAAGTCATTTAAAATTACGGGGTATTACAATTAGATATTTTTAATTTGTAACTTATTTGTTACATCTTACGAATGATTCTGTCTTATAGTCACGAATTTATGGGATGAGATGTATTTAGACATCCACGGCATGAGTCGTGAAGGGTTCACTTACACAGTGAAAAATGAAGGTTATGAAAAACTGTGTAAAAGCATCCCCAGCATCAATCGCGAATGCGATATTGCAACTCTTGAAATTAAACATGCTTTTTTTATTCGACGACTAATTGGTGAGGAACAATCAATAAAGCAAGCTCATAAATATGCCGAGGACCCTAAAATGTTTCAACAATCCATTCACTTAGCTTAGGACACGACACCAGAAGAGGAACTTATAATTACTCCACCATAATCCACTATCGACTATGGATCGACAAAATCATCCCTGAGTTTCTTCACCTCTAGATCCTCGTCATAAAATTCTACTTCTGAAGAATTTAATGTTGCATTTGACCAAATTGTGCCACAACTTACATAAGAGGGAACATGAAGAAGAGTCTGAGTGTATCCAAATAAATAAATAAAGGATCGACATCATCTTTTGTCTTATGCATGGATGAAGAAATTAGTTAGTGCAGTAGGTTTATGAGGATGCGCAGACATTATGTATTATGTGTTACTTTTTATTTCCTATAAAATTTTGATTGTATCATATTTGGGAACACATATAAACTAGTTATATAAAAGATTGTTTCGTTAAAATTACAAAAATCTTTTTATATATTTGGTTATGTTTATAATAGTATGGTAAACACTCGAGCATTTAACAGTGGAGTTTAACACCAAGAAGAGCATTAGAATGCTCCAAATCATTCGATTCCTCCCACTACCACCGATATTATACTATGCTTTTTACAAGAATTACCTCGACTACAACAAAGTGTACCTCATCATCCGGTTACTACTGAAAAAATGCGAAGAATGAATGCACTTAAAGAATTCCTTTGACAAAGACCACATATCATTCATGGAAAACCTGGTGCAAGTGAGTTAGAGAAATGGTCACGTCAAACACTTAAAGTGTTAAATGGATTAGGTATTGCACCTGGCCTTAGAGTGATGTTAGCAATATATTTGTTTGAAGGATAAGTATATTTCTAGTGGCACTTTGTTTTTCGGTCCAAGAATGTTGAAAGGTTATGTTAGGACCAATTCAAATAAATTTTCTTTAAGAATTATTTTATAAGCAACAACAGACCAAATGGTATTAGATATCTTAGGATTACAACAATAACAAATTACAGCGACACAATACGAGGATAGATTTATCAAACTTTATCATTACACTCAGGATTACATAGACAAGGAAATAAAGAAATGAAACATTTTGAGTGTGAACTTCAAACTAATATCAAGACTTGTATTATACCATTACAACTTCATGATTTTAATCAAATGATAGAATTAGACTCTCTCATTGAATGAAATCCAATATCTGGTGGATTCACTTGAAATGTAAACACATTTTCCAAGAATCCATATGTGGTAAGGACGCAAACAAATCAAAGGGATTATCCATATTCAAGACCAAAGAATGGACAAAACTTTAGTCAAATTAATTATACTACCAGTGGGCCTGTGATACGATGATATGAATGTAATGAACCAAGTCATATATGTCCACAGTGTCCAAAGTTACATCAATCCAATCTTAAGAAATTATTTCCGCCAAAAAAGTCTTTTCACCAAACAAACACACCAATTTTATCAAATTTTCACTTATTATACCAACTGGGAATGATAACAAGCATTCGTCTCAAAGGTTTCATGGAACTAATCAAGGACAAGGAAAAATGAGTAAGACTCAAGGATAAAAGTTTATAACTTTTTGGACGAGGAAACCAAACAATTATGACGTGGTCGAAGGTAACATATCTTTCCACAATCTCTCAGCTCACATATTATTTGAGTCTGGCTCAACGCATTCCATTATTAATTGTGACTTCGTTACTACGCATAAGATGTCTAGTTGTTACTTAAAATACTCATTGTCAGTAGGAATGCTAATAGGGGGAACCAGTGTGACCACCTGAGTTTGCAAACATTTCACTATTAGAATTGGAATAGGAATAGGAATTCTGATAGTAGATTTTATAGCTTTAGACATCAAAGGATTCAACTTAATAATCATAACGGATATTTTGTCATCCAACTTTGCCCATATAGACTGTCATAAGAAACTACTAATGTTTAGAAATCCTTAAAAATCTTCGTTCTACTTCTAAGGTACAACTAGTTCTAATTCAACATTTTCTCAACTTCAAGAAAACTATTTAGCAGCACCTCTTACTTTTTTAAATAAATATGATGACGTATTTCCTGAAGATTTTCTTAGTATACCTCTACCAAGAGAACTAGAATTTACCTTCGACTTAGTGCCAAACACTACTCCTATTCCTATTCCTCTGTATCGAATGGATGCTTTAGAATTAAGAGAATTTCAAACCCAATTGGATGAGTTTTTAGAAAAAGTTTTATACGACCTAGTTTATATACTTGGGGAACAATAGTATTATTTTTAAAAAATAAAGATGGAACGTTTTGATTATGCATTGATTATCGAGAGTTAAATCAAGTGACCATCAAGAATAAATATACATTACGTATGATAGGAGATCTGTTCGATCTGTTGTGAAGACCTCAAGCATTTTCAAATTTTGATTTACGATTAGATTATGATCAGCTTCATGTTAGAGAAGAAGAAATACGTAAAACTCATTTCTAAACCCGATACGACCATTTTGAATTTTTGGTAATGTTCTTTGAAATAATCAATGCTCCTGGAGCTTTCATGGACTTAATGTATCGAGTGTTTCGACCTTTATTAGATTAATTCATAATTGTCTTTATAGATGATATTTTAGTATATTCCAAGAATAACAAGGATCATGAAGATCACATTAAAAACTTTACGTCACTACCATCTCTATGCCAAAAAAAGCAAATGTGATTTTCTTATGAGAGAAGTCAAGTTTATAGGGCACGTGATTATAGAGACAAGTATATAAGTGGATCCAACAAAAATAATAGTAGTATTATAATGGCTACAACCCACCAACTATACATAAACCCAAAGTTTTCTAGAAATCGTAGGGTATTATCTATGGTTTGTAGAAGGATTATCAAAGATTGCACTACCGTTGATGAAGCTAACTCGAAAGGATGTTCAATTTACGTGGACCTAAGAATGTGAGTATTTTTTTCAAATGTTAAAAGGAAAATTAACCACTGCCCAGGTCTTACCATTCCTTCTAGTAATATTAGTTACGATATTTATACAGTCGCCTCATTACAACGTTTGGGATGTGTACTTATGTAACAAGTAAAGGTGGTAGAATATGGATCACATCAGTTGAAGAGTCATGAATGTAATTATCCAGTTCACGACTTAGAACTCGTACCAGTGGTTTTTGCATTAAAGATTGGGCAATGTTATCTGTATGGAGAAGAATTTCAAGTATTCTCAGATCACAAACGTCTTAAATATATTCGCCAAAAAGGAACTAAATTTTTTCCAATGTTGCTTGATAGAATTTTCAGGGGATTATAGAATTAGTCTACAATATCACCTAAGGAAACAACATGTCGTTGCTGAAACTTTAAGTCGAAAATCAAGTGGAAGACTTAATAACATTTATAAGGTTATGACAACCATGTGTGAATATAATCTAAAAAGAATTTTTTTTGAAGGTCCAATTATTCTTCGCAATATAATTGCTTACCCGAATCTATAGAAAAGAATCCTGGAACAACAAATGAATAATAATTTCCTGAAAGACCAACAACAAAGGTTAGGGAACAACAAACATCAGTCCTACAATCTGGAAAATGGACTAAGATTTAAGAATAGACTATGTGTGCCTTCATAATCCTACCTAAGAAATGAAGTGTTGGAAAAAGTTCATCGTTTGAAATTTATAATACATCCAGGAAGAACCAAAATGTAACACAATATGAAAAGCGACTATTGGTGGCAAGGGATGAAGAATGATGTGGTTAATGTTTTGGATAAATGTATGATATGTGAGTAAGTAAAAGTTGAGAATCGATAACTCGGAGGATTGTTGAAACCACACCTTATTTGTGAGTGGAAATGAGATCATATCACGATGGAATTTTGTCAGTGGATTATCCACAACATCTCAAGGTTATAATTCGATATGGTTTATAGTTGATCAACTTACTAAATCAACTCATTTTTCATGAGTTAAAACTATCAATTTATTTTAAAAACTCAATGAAATCTATCTTCGAGATATTCTTAGACTCCACGGAGTATCCTGTCCATTATATCTAACAAAAAATCCCGATTCATTTGAAAATTTTGGCAAGCATTACAGAAAGCATTAGGGACCAAATTATACTTAAGCATGGCCTTTCACCAGTAAACAGATGGATAGTATGAAAGAGTGATTCAAACTCTTAAAGACCTGTTACAATCCTATGCTTTTAAATTTTTAGGAACCTGAAGATATCACCTAGCATTAATTGAATTATCATATCACAATAATTGTCAATCTAGTATTTAGATGACTCCGTATAAAGCATTATATAGTAGACCCTGTCATTCGCCGTTATGGTAGAAAGAATATGGATAAAGTATCATCCTCAGACTAGATGTCATAACGGAAACTATGGAGAAGATATGACTCATAAGAGAGAGATTACTTACTATTCAAAATCGATAAAAAAGTTATGTTGATAAGTGAAGAAATCCTTTAGAATATAAGGAAAATGAGCAAGTGCTACTAAAAGTATCTCCACGAAAGGTAATTATTTGGTTTGGAAGATGAGGAAAGTCAGCACCTCGATACATTGGACCTTTTCAATTAACGAACATGTAGGGCCGGTAGCTCATTGCATTGAACTACCCACAAAATTATCTAACATACATGACGTTTTTCACATGTCACAATTACAAAAGTATATACTTGACCCTAGTCATATTAATTATTGGAAAGGAATATCAGTACAACCAAACCAATATTTCAAAGAAAACTCAATTAAAATTCTTGATTTCATAATAAGATTCTTTGAGGAAAAATGATTCCTTTGGTCAAAGTCCTTTGGCAACATCACAGTGAAGAAGAAGCAACTTGGGAAACCAAAGATTCCATATGACTACAATACCCTGAACTCTTTAAAGGAGATTTTGATGTCAATTTTTTTAGGTAGACAGAATGTAATAACCTATAGAATTTCCATAAAAATATATCATCCCCACCCTAAACTACCAAAAAACCATCACTTCAAAACCTTTACTTTCAAAGACAAATAATGTATCTAGTCAAACTCATAACCTTATATAACCTCAACTATGATTTATGTACTTCAGAATCAACCTCAAAACCATACCAATGACAGTAATAAACCTCCAATTTTATAAAATTACACAAAAGCACCTCCAGGCTTCAAAACCTTGTATAAACCTATTTAAACCCCATAGGATAAAAGACTTATCTCAAAAATCACCATATGACTTTAAAATAACATATATTTTACAAAACCATCCTTTAATGTTTGAAAAGTTACATATTGCACCCCTAAACTTTTAAAAACATATATAAAGTACCATAATAGCCCTCAAACTATCTAAGGACTAAAATCTAAAATCTCAAAATTTACACAACCCACCCTTACCCAGATTGGACAATTCGCATCCCAGTAAGCAGCTAAGGGAACATGATATTACATGTTATCCACATAACCACACATAAACCAAAACTCAAAACCCAAAGAAACTTAGGGTTTAATCTACCACAATTTCCACCAATCAACTCCCCTTCACCAATAGTACAAAAACCGCACCTCCCCTCTGTAAAAATGCACCTCTTCAAAGTGAAACACATCAAGAAAAAACAAGCAACTTTGGTAATTTGATAATTTTATGTAGAATTCTTGTTCGTTTTAATTTTGTTGAGTTTTTTCACTTATATAACTTTCATTATGCTTTTATATTAAAAATCTAATGTTAGAATAACAGTAAAAAGGCTTGAATACAAGAAATCACCATCAAAGCTTGGGCTTCAATGGTTAGATCTGTAATCTTGTCTTTGAACTAGTTTTAAAGTGGGAGAACTTAAGTTTCGGGTCTAAGGAACCTAGGTTCATAGTTTAATTTCATTCTCACAACACTTTTATGCCACAAATAAAAGATTTTCAAATATGGCATCAAAAATTTCAGAGATGAAATTCAGGCATTATAATGCATCTTAATCCATAAAACCAAAATGATTGAATTGAGTTTTTATAACAAAATAAAACTATAAACCCCTCGTGACTTAAATTATAGCCCAAACTCGTGAATGTTCTTGTCAAAATTATGATATTTTTATACAAAACCAATAGGTCAATAGAGTGAACCTTAATGGATCAAACTTATATTTTTGGATTCCTTTCGAAAAATTAGGAAACTTTCATTTTGGAATCAACTTAAAACTCATTCTGTAAACAGATTTATTCACAGTCAAAATTTTGTCAAACCCTAGGTCAACAATAAAAGGAAGACAACGAACAGTAGTCCACACGAGGCGCATGAAGTAAAAACCAACGCGTCCAAACTTTGACCAAGCGCGTCTCTAATCAGATAATTTTAAGATTTTTCAAAAAAATTATTTTATTATTCTTGTCAAATTAGAATATTACCACATCCTATTGGGCCAACTAGAAAGCATTTTCCAAGAAAATTAGTTTGAAAGTTATAAATAAGAAATTTTATTACACATAAACCCCTAAATTTTTAAACATTTGAATTTTACCCAAAAATTTACAACCTAAGTCCTTTACATCAAAACCAACTAAATTATCTATTACCACAAATCCTAAATATGAGTACAAACTTATAAATTACTCTAAACCTATTATAAGTAATTATAGAAATAACCCCATACCTTTTTTGTTGTTAGTTTACATCATGTACAAACCCCCAATTTTATTTTCAACCTTATTTAAATAGCTTAGCCTACATATTTCATTATATGCATGATTTTAGAAATTCTTAGTACCCAAACTTACTCAAGAAGTGAAAGTAAAAGCCACAAATTAAACGATAGGTGAATTCTAAATTCAATACTATTTCAAGCTTATATTGATTAATGTAATTTTTTATATCACTATGTGATAGTCCATGAACTCTTGTTCTCATTTATGAACTCTTTTTGTAGTTCATAAATTCTGTTGAATATTCATTCAAATTTTGAAACATAGTAACCCTATTGAAAATGAGGGTTATATGGATAGTACGTATAGTCGGTCACACATTCACAAAATTCTTTTCAGCCAAATTTTATTTTGATTAAACTTACATGAACATGCAAGATAATGTGATGCAAAAAAAAATAGATATCCGAACCAAAACAGAATGGGAAGAAGATATAGGAAAAATTCCTTTCGGGCAAACCTATATTTCAAAACTGTTTTAGACACGACATATCAATACAGACTTACAGATTACTTAAGGATCCACTAAGTTTAATGTAGTAGTGTATTCAAATCTTTTACGACAAACGACATGGTCTAGCATCGCCCCATAAAAAGCAGCTCTTGCCTCGGTATCCACCGACTAGTCTCAGGAATCTCTATTTATTTTTCTTCAATTGTAGAGGCCCAACTCCACAAATCAGCAGTAGAGAAATAATCTCCACAAGGTTTAGAACCCATAATTTATTCTTCTTGGTTTGTTAAAGTGATCTCAAACTATCCAAGGGGTTTGGATTAAAATTTTGGAGAGTTTAATCACAAAAAGAACTCTTTAAAAGGTTTCAAAACAAGTTCATTCCCCCATATCTATTTATAGGGAAATCTATCTCCAAAGGAAATACATGAAAGATTGCATTTGAAATCGGTTGAAAAAAATCTTGCATACTCGTTCAAACGAAGTCTAATCTCGTTCGAACAAAGTACCCAATTTCGTTCGAATGCGCTTTTACAAATGATTGAACGAAATTCAAGAGCCTGCTAAAAGTTAGGTCATTAGAACTCGTTCGAACGAATGAAGACGTGATCTAACTAGCAGTGAAAACTAGTTCAAACGACATCGAAGTTCATTCTAACGAACATGCAATTTTTTCAAAAAAACTTTTACAAACATTTTGAAAAAATATTTGAAAATTCAAGCTCCTAAAAAAACACCTGAATAAAGTGATATCACATAAACCACCTCATAAAATTTCTCCGGTAAAGTAGCGACGCTCGATCTTCGACTCTTGCATATAATCACTAGCTCTTCTTGACTTGAAGACTTGAGAACATTCATGATGGTGCAGTAGGCTGTAACGGGATTATCCAAACTAAAAATTAAATCATGTGCAATTATAAATTTTACTCTTAGAAATCTCTCCCTTTGGCTATTCCGGTATAAAACACAAACCGAAACCAAACTAACCCATAAGATAATACAACTAGTTCCTTCCCAAACGAGAAAATCAAAAAGCATAAGTAAATTTGTCTTTAACTGAAAGTCTTCACGTGTAGTCCATGAAATCATTAAGGCGAAAAGACCTACACACATGAAGTAAAAGAAATATTGTGACACATACGAGTTTAAAGAAAAATAAAATCCCCCTTAATTTGTTCTCCCCCTTTTATCCGTAATAGACAAATGGATAGAAACTAATCCGGTAATGTTAGTATCACCCGAATCCAAATATGAAATATCATCACAAAGTTAAATAATTAAGCACATGTAATGAGATTCTAATGAAGCTACCAACTATTTTTTAAATTTTTTCAAAATTTTGGAGTATAAAAAGTATATGAGTATAAAAAATAAATATAAGTACAAATACATCACACCATAGAATAACACTAAAATATCCGAATTATAGAAGTGGAATGAAATTGTGTGAACATAAGCCATGGGAAAATATATATAGGCGTATAAAACAAAGGCGTATGAAGTCAATGAGATATTTCTAAAGAAAGAACTCAATATCAACCTTAAGTGTAAGAATGTTGAACAGAGTGAAATTGACTCAACTTAAGAAAAATGCCATGAATTTTAATTATTCTCAAATCAATAGCACCAAACTATTTAATATTTTTCAAGAAAGTCCATTGATCTTCTACTTCTAATACCCTCAAAAACTCACATTTTTAAGCACGTACTTTCAAACATTTGAAGATATCATAATGCTTATGAAAGTGAGGCATCAATGAAATAAAAATGGACTTGGAACTTCTATTTTTATGTGCCAAAATATTATTTTAGGATCTTGCCAATGGTGGCCTTCAATGCAAAAAGAATTTCCTCTGTCGTAGCCCCTTTTAGTTTTTTAAATAAAATTAAATTTTTTGAGAAAAGAAATTCGAGAAATGGTTCTTACAAGCACAATTTATTTTTAGTATATTTGGTTCATTATTAAACACTATTGAGATGAGAACACCGTGTTCGACGTATAAAAAGTAAGTACAATGTTCAAAAAGTCCGTACATGTGTGTAGTAAAGATGATAAAAAGTCTAGCATGAAGAAACTAATCATGAATTAACAACGAACTCAAGCCACGCACTATTAAGCACACTAAAGGAACGAAGCCATGTATGAAAACATCATGAAAAAGTCACATGAATGGATGGAATGAAGTTCTGATTCAAACATCTTAAATGCACATCCATGTATGGCGAAAAACAAGATACAAACTACTTTTTGAATTTTCCAAATTTGTTTTATCAAAAATAAATATTTTTGAAAAATTTCAAAATTTTTCTAAAAGAAAAGAAAATATTTTTGGATATTTCAAACGCTATAAACATAGAAATAAAATCTAGAAATAGGAACAAAAGATAACACTTTAATAATCACCCTATACTAGAAGCAAGTCATAACCTCAATCATTAGTTCGGGAGTTATTCTCAAAAGGAGTAGATATCCTTTAAAATTCATCCATCAAACATTGCGAATTATTGATTAAAAACTCCACTTTCTCTCGAAAATTATCAAAATCTCTATGATGGTGTGTGAGAGCATGTGTGGGAACACGTGTGGGATCTTATGACGAAAAACATGTGTGAAGTCGTGTGGGAGCATGTGTGGGAACACGAATGTGAGATACTCTCCCTAGCTTAAAATAAAATTCCCTAGGGTGAACTCTTTATTTGCAATGAGAACAAACATCGACAGGTTTGGGTCTACCTTGGTTAAAATACCTAGGGCGATCTCACCTTGTTCGTTTAGGTTGAGGATAATAAGGATCCATAACAAACTCGAGAGCCGCTTCGGGTGAGGAACTAGAAGTGGATGCACCTTCATAGCCTATTCCTTGTCTCTCCTTAAAACCTAATGCGGGATCGAGGAATATTTTTCTTACCTTTTTAGATGTGTTCTCAAAAGTGACCTTAACCATGCGCACACGTTAGAGATATTGCTCAAGTTGAAAAGTATGGGCTTCAAATTTCTCACGAGTCTCCAATGAAGCTTGAAGATCTCTCGTAAGTCTAGCTACTATGTTGGTCAAATCGATATTTTCCCTACTAACCATAATCAGTTGTTCACCCAAAGACACTTTCCACTTCTCGAGTTAACTTAACAATGCCTCACACTCTCAAAACTTTCAAATACTTTTCTAAATCCAACACCCTAAGAATTAAATTTCTATTTTGCTTTTTGGTTCTTAAAGACTCTTTGTAAATTTTGGCATAGGTGCGTTGAATGCCACTTTCTCCCTCACTCAAATTATTCATCATCACTCTCACTCTCTCTGGAATGGTTCGAGAAATTATCGAGGCTATAACTTATAGAAATGTATTCAATGGCATGAGATGAACTAAAAGTACTAACGTGACTTGCCATGAATGCATAATAAGGCTCATGTGGTGATTCATCCCCGAAATCCACCGACTCGACATCACTATCGCTAAGAGTGGCATTATATGCAGCTTTTCCCTTGCCCTATCACTTAAGCCTAAGGGGAAACTCGAGAGCTTTATGTATTTTCCCCTCACACTCATAGCATCTCTTCGGCTCAACTTTCCTAGAGTACTCACCTTTCCCTCTCCGTTGATCATCCTCACTAACATTCCTACCCGTATTTGTAAGGACATAAATTTCAAATTGAGACCCTGTATTGTTTTGACTTAATTCCGTGAAAAAAAAAACTATGTTTGTAATATTTCATAGGGAGATTTTATTTTTCCACGATCCCACTTGGTCTATGACATATTGAAGAAATTGAAGACGTTGCGACAAAGCTTCAAAGAATTAATCATGTCGAAGTTTAATTCGTGCAAGTTTATTCTTCTTCAAGTTTATTGCATTTCGAGATCACACGGGTATGAATTCATATTTTTAATGAGATTCAGAATTATTTTTATAAAAGATAAGGATGTAATTTTATAATAAAAAATATTTTAAAAGTGTTTTAAATGCTTTGCACTACGTTTTATTCTGATAAGCTCAAAAAAGAGTTTGACTTAATTGGATCTCTTTTGGAAGAAACATTTTTAAGAAAAAGTCAAACTGACACGCGCGTCGTTCAAACGACATATGTATCTCATTCAAGCGAGATGGCTATATCGTACGAATGACTAGTCAATCTTGTTCAAGCGACACATTTTTCGAAGCAATTAATTTTTCCTATTTAAAGCGTGGTTTAGTCAAAATTTGAAGGCGGTGCAATCTGGAAAACAATTTTCAATCTAGTACGAGTTTTGCACATGTTTTTCTAAGGTTTCAAAGCTTAAACACATCCTTATAGTTTCCAAAGATCCGAGTTATCATTACTATATGTTTATGTGATCTTGCTGCACCAAGAAGGTTTGTTCTATACTTGAATATCTGGGTTTTGCGATGAAGAAAAGAAAATGACTTCTTGTTCGACATCATAGATGTGTTAAAGCCATTCGGTGGACACTGAGACATACGTGGATGCATGTCTTGTTGACAGGTATTGTGGGAGAAGGACTTTCTGCGTGGTCACTGTGAGAGGAGTGGTTGAAGATCAGAAGAGCATCAAGACCCGTGGGGATCGAGTCATTGAGTGAGTCTTTTGTCTGTTCGTTGTAATTCTATATTCATAATGATTGTCTGGCTTGGGTCGTCCGAGGTTTTTTCCCGTCTTGGGTTTTTCCTCATACATCCAGCATTGTAAGTATTCTTTACTTTACTTTACTTGCTTTAATCACTATATGCATGTTTAGGATTAATCAAGATAAAATTGGTTTAAAGTAAAAATTAGTTTTTCACAACTTGGTTTGGTGCACATTAAACGTTGGATAATTTTTTGTGAAAATTGGTTTGATTTGAAACACACTTGTGTAGGGACACTATTTTTCAAATTGGTATCATAGCGGGTTATGCTAATTTATCGCGTGATCCTGATTTTTCAAGGATTTATTTTTTTTATACAATTTGACTTCTCACGTTGTCAAATTGGTATCAGAGCTAGAAAATATAATTTATTTGTTTTGTGATCCCGTGTGTTTGTTTATCTCTCCTGTGTTTGTTTTCTCTCGATGGATAATCTAAGCTTTGATGATTTACATCATTTGAATTTAAAGTTTGCAAAACGTATTGAAGTTTTGGCATAAGAAAATTCTTGTTTTAAAAATATGATTGAATTTTTGCAAACGTTTCAAATTCAAAGAGATATTTTCGTGAGAAGTTTGGTTCCTTGTTTAATGATTTTAATATGTTAAAATTGGGCAAAAAGGAGAGTGATGATAGAGTCCTCATTTTAGAAAAAGAGTTAGAGGATTTGAGAAGTTCTAGGGTTTTTGCCGTTGAGGAAAATAATTCGACTAATGATTTTGTGGAACGAGAAAAGGTTCTTAGGGATAAGTTTGCTCACATTGAGGGGGAGCGAGATAACCTTCTAAGGGTAATTGATAATTTAAAGAAGGAGTCCCTAAAGTTTTAGGAGCTTAATTTTTTGTTTGAGTCCAAAGTTTTGAAGTTTAAAAGTGTTTCAAATGACTCGAATAGTTTGTGTAGTGATGGTAATGGCTTGTCTTGTTTTAATGCTTCCATTGCTAATGCTAATGCCACCTTTAGGTGAGCTTTATTTAGAGGATCAATCACATCCGAGGTTATTATAAAAGGTCAGCCTAAAGGTCTCGTTCCTTATCGAGTTTACACATGTTCTCATTGTGGTAGGAAAGGTCACCTTAGGATTTTTTGCAATGATCTTAACAAGGACCCGAGAGTGTTTAAACGTAGTGTCCCGATGATTCCCAAAACCCGTTTTGCTAGGTATACACCGATTCAGGTTAGGAAGTCTGTTTTGGAGACGCTAAATGCTAGGTTGGTTGATTCTCACATGGTTGCATATGATTCATCACATGCTATCTCTTACGGATAGTTACATGCATGATATTGTTTGTCATACGCTAGTTTTTCTTCATGATATATTCTTCTAGTTTTATGACATGTTTATCTCTCTGTATTATATTTTTTCATTTGTTTGAGTCTTATTTGAAAAATACAAAAAGATTTTATTTTTGATAAAATTTTTGAAAAACCAAAAATAGTTTGTTTTCTTGTTTGGTTGTGATTTTTTTTTTTTGAGTTTACATGTTTGATGTGGCGTATTGGTGTGCTTGGACCCCCATAGTTTTATATCCATGTGGCTAGGACATTTGGTCATTATCATCGATGCTTATAATGATCTTAACCATTGTTTATATGGGGTTGTTTCGAAGTTGATATGTATTTTGATTCGACTTTGTATATATGACATCATTGCACACATGCACGAGTTTATATGGATGTTTGACTTCTCTTGCATATTTGAATTTGGTGAGGCGTTCTTATCTCAATCTTGCCATCTATGCGTAAGTAGACTTAAGTAAAAGTGTGCATGTAAGAAACGTTTACCGTGAGGATTGGTATAGATATCAAATTAAAAAAATTGATGAGTGATTCACGGGAAAGGGCTGCGAGAGCTCAAATGACTCGTCGTGAAAGCCACCATTTAAAAGAGCCCAAAAGAAAAAGAAAAATGCTAAGAAAAGGGACAATAAAAAATTTTCTAAGTTGAGAATGCTAGAAACCTCAAAAGAAAATGAAAAAATATATATTTATGAGGGAGTTTGGTTGGAGAAAATTTAAACGGGTTTTCACATCTAATCCTAATGTTGAAACATTGCAATTTGACGCTATTATTTGTAGAATCATCTAAAATCTGGATTTGTGTGCATGAAGTATGTTTAGTTCATTAAGATCACACTTTAATTGTCATATGGCTACGATAAAGTTTGATGATTTATCACTATCAATTAGAGCTTCTTGATCTTTTCGATGTGTTAGAATTGTGACTCATTTGTTATAAGTTCACGCCCATACATTCCATGTCCATGTTTGAGCACATAAGTACTATGTTTGCATATAACTCACATTGTTAGTTTTTATGCGTTTTGGGTAAAAAGCTTACTGTTTTAGCACTGTTTTGCTGCTGTCAGACCCTTCCAGTGTGATTTTTCTGGAAATTTTTTCACGGGGCAAAAATATATGATATATCTAGGAATCTGGGAAACTTTGGCTGTCATGAGAAATCGTTCAAATGACATATCATGTCGCAATAAGACCTCGTTCGAGTGACATTACCATGTCGCGAGAAGCCTCGTTCGAGCGTCATCCTCATCTCGTTTGAGCGACGTCCCTGGCTCGTTCGAACGACAGTCTTGGAATTTGCTTCTTTTTTGTTGCAACACCCTGGTTATTGTGGTACATTTTTTTTGGTAGTGCTGGAAGCTTTCTGGATTGACTGGTTTATATGCAGGTTATATTGTTTCAATATTGATATTTTTCATATGATTCCGTTTATCACACCTGATTAGTTTGCTATATTATTCGTGTGATTCCTTTGTTTACTAGCTACTAATTTGTCATTACTTGATCATATATAGCTAGTTGTTTCATGATCATCTAATGATTTTTATTTGGTATATCTTCATGCTACATACTTGTTGTTTGGTTTATCTTTTCGCTGGATTTTCTATTCGAGACAAAAAGGGGGAGAGATGTATGTGATGTAGGGGAGATTTGTTGTATGTGATATAGGGGGAGATTTTTTTAGCATGTTTATTTAAATTTGATTTAAATGTTGTTTGATTACATATTTTACAAATTGGTATCATATTGTTGCTCAATTATTTAACAAATGATTTTTCACAATTTATTCATATTAGTATTTATTGTAAAATTGGTATCATTTGGATATATATATTGGTTTCATTTGTTCCACTATACTTCACTGGTTATTTATTTGTCTGTTTCATGTGTGTAGGTATGCTTCAGATATTCAAGATTTCAAGTCTACATCACATTCAAACAGTTCATGCTTGTCGGTGCTACATATACTAGTCTGTGTCCTGTATTTTTATATTTTCGGTTTATGGGATGGGATTTTGGTGTCATACGTCTTGACGGCCCGGCTTAGGCATTTCACTAGTTTTGTTTTGTCCCGAAATAGTCAAAGGGGGAGATTTGTAAGGACATAAATTTTCAATTGAGTCCCTGTATTGTTTTGACTTAATTCCGTGAACAAAACAGTGGTTGTAATATGTCGTAAGGAGATTTTATTTTGTCACGATCCCACTTGGTCTATGACGTATTGAAGAAATTGAAGATGTTGCAGCAAAGCTTCAAAGAATTAATCATGCCGAAGTTTAAATGGTGAAAGTTTATTCGTCTTCAAGTTTATTTCATTCCGAGATCACACAGGTATGAATGCATATTGTTAATGAGATTCGAAATTCTTTTTATAAAAGATAAGGATGTAATTTTATAGGAAAAAATATTTGAAAAGTGTTTTAAATGTTTTACACTACGTTTTATTCTGATAAGCTCAAAAAAGAGTTTGACTTAATTGGATCTCTTTTGGAAGAAACATTTTTAAGAAAAAGTCAAACTAACACGCGCATCGTTCAAATGATAGTTGTATCTCATTCAAGCGAGACGGATATGTCGTGCGAACGACTGGTCAATCTCGTTCGAGCGACACATTTTTCGAGGCGGTTAGTTTTTCCTATTTAAAGCGTGGTTTCATCAGAATTTGAAGGAGGTGCAATCTGGAAAACAGTTTTCAATCCAGTAAGAGTTTTGCACATGTTTTTCTAATGTTTCAAAGCTTAAACACATCCTTAGAGTTTGCAAAGATCCGAGTTATCATTACTATATGTTTATGTGATCTTATTGCACCAAGAAGGTTTGTTCTAGTACTTGAACATTTGGGTTTTGAGGTGAAGAAAAGAGAAGGACTTCTTGTTTGACTTCGTAGACGTATCAAAGTCATTCGGTGGACACCGAGACATACGTGGACGCGTGTGTTGTGGATAGGTATCGTGGGCGAAGGACTTTCTGCTTGGGCACTGTGAGAGGAGTGGTTGAAGATCATAAGAGCGTCGAGACCCATGGGGATCGAGCCGTTGAGTGAGTCTTTTGTCTGTTCGTTGTAATTCCATATTCATAGTGATTATTTGGCTTGAGTCGTCCAAGATTTTTTCCCATCTTTGGTTTTTCCTCGTACATCCGGCATTGTGAGTATTCTTTAGTTTACTTTACGTTACTTGCTTTAATCACTAGATGCATGTTAAGGATTAATCAAGATAAAATTGGTTTAGAGTAAAAATTGGTTTTTCACAACTTGGTTTGTTTCACATTAAAAGTTGGATAATTTTTTTGTGAAAATTGGTTTGATTTGAAACACACTTGTGTAGGGACACTATTTTTCAGTATTAAAATTTTTGTTGTTCTCAAAACTTTTACTTTCCTTGGAATAATTTTATTTGTTAAAATTGAGATTTTTTTTAAAAATTTTTTACAAATAAGGAAAGACCGTCTAGATCAAAATTAAACTCAGAATCAGAGTAAAAAACCTTTTATTTCTTCTTTGTTTTAACTTTTAAGGCTATTCCTTACTTTTTCCTATTAGCTTTAGGGAACGTATCTAATTTGTAAGTTTGAAGGCCTCTAACGAGTTCTTCTAACCTGAGAGTATCTAATATACCCAAATAATTAAAGATAGTAACCTTAGCAATAAAACGGGATGGGAGAGACCTTGGAATATTTTTAACCACTCTTGTCTTAGGAATTTGTTCACCAACATTATAAAATAAATTCATAATATCAGACAAACGTGCATAGAATTCATCAAAAGTGTCATACTTAATCATGTGTATGGTCTCATATTGAGTAGTGAGATTTTGAAGCTTTGAGGCTTTCACAACACTGGTACCCTCATGTGTGATATCGAGGATATTCCATTATTCTTTAGACATGGTACATATTATAATACGACAAAACTCGTTTGGTGTGACAGCACCGTAAATTACACTTAAGCCTCAGGAGTTAAAAATTTTTCCAATTAAAATCATCTTTTGTCCAAGCAGTGACATGTTTAAGACTTATGAAATCGTCATTAGTCACAGTGGGTGGTTTCCACCCTCTTTCACCCTCTCTGTTGTCAATTAATTTCAAACTTTACCTCATTTAAGCTTTCCAATATGCATAGTTAGACCCATAAAAATAGGTATTCTAGTATACAATTTATCCATATAGCCATCAAATAAACATCACACAATAAATTAGTGTAACCCACTCTGATACCAATTTAGAAATGGGGGTTATATGGAAAGTATGTATAGTAGGTCACACAAACAAAAAATTCTTTTTGGCAAAAATTTATCCCGATTAAACTTACGTGAACATGCAAGATAATGTGTAGCCAAAAAATAAACCAAATATCCAAACCAAAATAGAAGGGGAAGAAGTTAGAGGAAAAATATCTTTCGGGCAAAACCTATATTTCAGCACTGTTTTAGACACGACACGCCAATACAGACAAACAGATAACTTCGAGCTCAGCTAAGTTTAATGCAGTAGTGTCTCCTAATCTTTCGCAGCAAATGGCACAGTCAAGTACGGCCCCGCAGCAAGCAACTCTTACCTCGGTATCTACTAATCAGCCTCAGGAATCATTATTTCTTTCTTCTTCAACCGTAATGCTTCAACACCACAAATCAACAGTAGAGAAATAATCTCCACAAAGTTTAAAACTCAGAATAAGTTCTTCTTAGTTTAGTAAAGTGATCTCAAATGATCTAAGGGATTTGGAATAAAATTTTAAAGAGTTTGATCACAAAAAGAACTCTTAAAAGTCTTCAAAACAAATGCATCCCCGCATCTCAATTTATAAGGAAAGTTATCTCCCAAGGACATACATGAAGGATTACTTTTGAAATCGGTTAAAAACACAATCTCGCATACTAGTTCGAACGAAGTCATGTCTTGTTCAAATGAAGTACCGAATCTCATTCGAATGCACTTGTAACGAATGATCAAACAACATTCTAGAGCCTGCCAAAAGTTGGGGTGATAAAACTCGTTTGAACGAATGAACGGAGTGATATAATGAGAAATGGAAACTCGTTCGAACGACATCAAAGGTCATTCTAATGAACATGAATTTTTTTCAAAAAAACATCTAAAAATATTTGAAAATTCAAACTCTTAAAAAGACCCCTGAATAAAGTAATTTCTCATAAACCACCTCATAAACTTTCTCTAGTAAACTAGTGAAGCTCTATCTTCAATTATTGCATATGGTGGCTAACTCTTCTTCACTTGAAGACTTGAGAACGTTCATGATGGTGCATTGGAGTGTTACGGGATAAGCCAAACTAAAAATTAAATAATGAGCAATTATAAATTTTGCACTTACAAATATTGACCTTATCTATGACAACCTTAAACCGATGATTGTACTAAAACCAATCATCTCATAAACACGAGATGAAATTCATTAAACCCTAAAATCATACAATATAATGAGGGAATAAATTAATATTCTACCCATGACAATGCTATTTGGCCCGTAGGACTCAGGGTTATAGGGACAATTTTTTATGTACCATATGGATGCCACTCTTCGGAGTTAGTTTTAGTAGTGTTACCTATCTCTAGATAATTTGGGATTAATGTTATTATATGTGTATTATCATACCATAAATTCACTATAACTGGTAATTATGGGTAATCCGATTATAGAAATATCTTAGCCTTTATCCTTATGACTTAATATCACTTATCTAGTTATAATCATTCTAATTTCCTTCATTTCAACAGATTTAATTATACCATTGTTCATTACCATTGATAATTCAAATTTTCCTATATTTCTTTAGTATAATTGATCATAAATTCTCATCTTCATATGCTATTACAACTCCAAAATTTTCTAATCAATTATATAATTGAAATTATCTAGTTAGAAAGTTTTGATTAATCTTTCCCCTTTCAAATGAATAGTGAACTTAAGGAAGGATAATTACCCCCTTCCCCCCTGGATTTTCTATCCATTATGTTTGAGAAAACATATTCTGTCACATACATATGGGCAGTGGTTAACAAAGAAGACAAGCTAGAATGCAATATATTTACCACAACTTATCCACTTATGTAAACTTTAATATTTCCCATTTCTATTATGTGAGACTTTAAATGTTATGTAATAAGGTGCATTTTGCACCATGTTTTGAATGAAGTCATTTTTTCACCTAAAATTTTATTCATTATTATGATTATTATTCTATTATTATTTAGTTCCATACACAGAATATCAGATGTGATAAATTCCTCCTTATGGAGGTGTATGGCATCCTCTTGTTGATGAAGTTGCCGTTTATAGGTGTCTATAAGTCGTGAGATCTGGGTGGATCTCGGTTGTTCATTAATTTCCACGGTTTGTTCCTCTTGGGTTGATATCGCGATTTGGGAATATTATAACTCCTGCTAGGGTGGACCTCAAACTTGACTCTACATGCTGAGGGTTCTCTTTGATAGTTCTGATGGTTGTCGTTAGGCGAAAGATGTGGACCGCATGAGTGAGATAAATGTTGTCAATTTTACAAAATACGCAAGTGCACGAGCTATTATAGAATAACGAGTATAAGTACGGGTCAAACCCACAGAGATTTGTCAATTTTAACTTTAAAAAGAATTGCAATGGTCCAACTTGCCAAAATGGGTTAGAGAATAATTATTAAACTAAATAAAAGAAACTATGAGTGATGAGAGTAGCACACAAGAGTTTTAAACCATATGAAAGGATTAGGATTCAGGGTTCATTTATCACGTAATTAATATTGCACACTAATTTAACGTTATCATTCCCTTTTTATAACTCAAATTAAACCGACTCTCATCGCGTTTAATTCGAAAAATATGAAAGTTATGTTCAAACTATTTTTAACGTCTCTTAAAGATGGCTAATCCCTATTCCCAAACAATTTTTTTCAAATAGCTTTTTTTGAATGCTCGTAAAAAATCATCTTTTTCGCGCCATTTTTTAGTTGGCCATCAATTTGTACCAAATTCTATCATTACCTGCAAAAATTTCAGTAGGCAACTTTTTTCACAAATTAGTACAAGAATATTATAAATTTATCAAAGTGCCCATTTTTTACTTCGAATTGCCGTTTTTAATTCAAATTCAACCATTCTTGCATTTTTCGCTTTTTAACAAAATGATCCTAAGAACTTATTAAATAAAATAAAATATGACTAACATAGTATACATTTGGGTATAAAATATACAAAATAACACACTCATCAATAAAACTGATCGTTGACTTTTCCTGGCTGAGAAAAGGAAATCTCTTCGCCCAAAAGATGCCAGTTGTATGTGGGAAAATCCTACTGTAATTGATACAATACCATTAAGCCGAGCATAAAGTAAAAATCATAATCACACAACATAGTATATACGTGGTTCGACAACGTGCCAACGTCCACGAGGTGTTTCTCTCTTTCTTTATTGATCGATTATTTATAATAAAGATTACATGCCCCTTTTCCCAAGGGTGTAGGTTAAATTTATAAAGAACCCAAAAAAAATGAGTCGTGTGTGACTCCATGATATATGATTGGTGTTACAGTTTGATCGAGTAAATCCAAGTATGAGATTTTCGCTGATAGGCCTCTCTTTGTTCTTTTATTCGAGATATGATCGCTTATCAAGATTGTCAAACATGTGTCTGCCTCTCCCGTGAGGTCGACTAATTCCCCCACAATTAATATAGATGGAATTTGTTAAAAACAGTATGATTACTGGTGTGTGTTGACAAATTTGAAGAACAAAACTACACATAACATTTCTACATTGAAAGGTTTTAACAATAGTCTAAAACATATATAAAATATCAAGAATCCAAATTCTTAATTTCTTTTCTTACATTTTCTCATCAACAAGCTAAAACATAAACTTGAATGGACAAAATCTCTAACGAACAAAATATCACAATCTTAAACCTAATAAAACTACAAATAATCGCAGCAATGATTATTACTTCTAGAAAAAAAGTAAGCATAAAAAATAAGCATAAACACATTAAGTAATAAACATATAATTAAACCATCGGACTAAAATATTGAGCTAGAATGTAATAAAACAAGTAATCAACAGTTAAAAATGGTCAAAGATGTTAGTGTGGTGTGTGCATGTGTGTGTTATGTGTGGTGACCGTGAAGAGATAGATCAGAGGGAGGAGGGAGATCAACGAGGGAAGAGGGCGACCGTAGAGGGAAGAGGAGAGGCTTACCGAAAGAAGGAGGAGGAGGAGGAGGAGGAGGAGGAGGAGGAGGAGGAGGAGGGATATTTGATACTACGGTTTGAAGAAAAAAAAGGAGGGAGTGGTTAGGGTTAGGATTTGTATTTAAGGATAGCTTTTATATTTGGGCAAATGAATGGTTGAGATGAGTTTGAAAAATGAAGGGTGGTGATTAATGCTTACACTTTTTACTTTTTTTTACAGCCCATGTTTTATTCTTTTACTTCACACATAATATAATTAAAAATGTATTTGGTATTTATTAATCGGTATTTTTAGTTTCTTAAGTTTGTAAATTGGTACAATAACTTTGGTGCAATAAATTTGGTGAGTTGGTTTTTATGTCTAGATACCAAAACCAACAAAAAATTTTGCGATACTTTCGGTTTCGGTAAATTTGGTTTTTGGAATTATAAAATATGAAATCAAAATCATTTTTTGGACCAAATGGTACGGTACTGTACAAACCCGTACTGATTCAAACCATATTTAAAACTATCCCACCTGTTAGGTATCTTGGTTTTATCTTATAAGTTATAAGAGGAAAAACTTACTTAAAATAATTAGTCACTCTAAATTTCATTTGAATTAACCAAAAAAATGAGATGATATTAAATTATTTTTTACAAATTCTTTATTATGCGCATTGGATAAGGATTTGCAAGTTACAAATAATAAATTGAATTATAGATAATAACTAATTATATTATAATTCAACATATATTTTATTAGATATCAACAATTGATAAGGCTTAATTACAAGAAATCTTATAACTATGACGCTAGTTGTAAATATTATTAAAACTCGCTAATTTGTGTCTATATTTTTTTGGATCTTTTCTAGTTTTTGTTTTGTCTCTGAACAGCAAAATATTTAATATTCACAAGGACATGAATTTACATTCCTTGTGTTTTTTGTTTTGGCTTTATTCTGAAACAAAAGTAAGTGTGTATTTTTAATCGTCTTTTAAGTTGTAATGAAGATCTTGAAGACAAAGATAAAACTCTGTGATAGAGCACAATTAAACAAAAAAAAATCATAATATCAAAGGCTTAGTTATGTGTATGATTTTTTAGTTCATGAAGTTAATTTTCTAAGTAAGGATTTGATTGAAGAAACCATTTTATAAACATGAAAAAAATAGTTTTTTGAGACACTGCATTTTAATAAGGGACTCAGGTTTTTGAATTGTCGTTCGAATGACAGATACCTCGTATGAAGACTACTTCACATGAGTGATTTATCATGTTTCTCGAAGACCACGTATGAAAACCCAATTCTCATGAGAAGTCAGTTTTTCATGAGAACCTTCCAGAACCACTCGTAAAAAGTATATTTGCATAACGTCCCCTTCATACAAAGACCTCATTCGATTGCGAGCTTCCTAAAAAATAGTGTCTTAAAATATCTCAACCACTTATGCATATAAAGAGTCATGAAAAGTGATTTTTGAAAGAGTATTGATCCTTGTCAGATCCATGCTTTTCAAATAATATTTTTGTTTACAATTCCCAAAGTCTTGCATATAGAGAGGCTTTCATCATGAGCAATCACTTGGTTTGATAACACATGTTTACATGTGGGATAATCGGATACTAAGGTTGAAAAACTGTTACTAAAGCCGTTTAATACAAGATTAAACTATTTAAGTAACTCTGAACTATTTTTTGAAGAAACTCGTTTCTAGAAATCAAATCAGTTTAATTACAAGATGTGTTTAAAAAATATGCACGAGATTTGTTCAAGATTTGTTAACAAGTTTTGAAAAACAAAACCAAAATAGTTTTAAATTAGCACACTAAACAGAAAGGGATGAGGATATGTAGAAAGATTAATGACAAGATATTTTTAATGTGGTAAAACCTCAACCAACTGAGGAAACATCCACGACTCCCTCTACGGAATAAAAAGAAAAATCCACTAAAACAAATATAACAGTTACAAACTATATAACAGGCATGCACAAAAATCAGACCTATACAAGTTTATAAATGTACCCACTGGTGTCCTTATAACTTTTTTGCAATTCTGATTGTTGATGTTATTCTCCCAGGTTGCTAACTTCATTTTGTTCCAGTCTTTACGTCGACTCTTGTATCAAGATCTTATTACCAACACTTTCAGTGTTGTAGTGTGTAAGTGTTTGTGATGGTGATCTAACACATGCATGCACACACTCACACTTATTTTTACAAAAAGTCCTAGCAACTTACAAATCAGATCTATATGCTGTGATTTTCAGTTTCTCTCTTCTTAGCAAACTTTGAAACTTATTTGAACTTTAATATTAACCCAAAATCCATGGCTATCTTTCTCAGAAGACGTATCAAGATCTTAATCAATCTCAGGGTTTTGAAAATATTTTTGAGATCGAAAACCACCAAGTGCAATTCCAACAAGGTCAAAGGTCTTGTTTCAAAAGAACTAGAAACAGAAAATGTTATTGTTGATTTTGATTGTGAAAACATTTACGAAAAAGAATCAACAAAAGTTTTCCCAAGATGAGAAACTATAAATGAAGATCTATGTGAAATATAATATAAACTGTTTAGATCTATGATTTCTATGAATAAGAAACACAGATCGAAATTTTAATGTTTAAGTTGAAAACAAGATCTTAAAACAAAGAGGTTACAACATGAAACAAATTAACAAACCAACTCTCAAACACTCAAGGTTGTGTTTGGTATATAACTAGTTTTGAAAGAGGTTAGGTTTTAAAAAGTGTTTTAGACAATTTAGGGTTAGAGTTTCTAACTCTCTCTCTCTCTTCTCTCTTCTCTCTTCTCTCTCTACTCTCTTCTCACTCTAGAAATGAAAAAGTGGCCAAAAGTCTCTAAATGGTTGAGAGTAAGGATCCTTATATAGGGGGCTGAGAATATTCGAGAACGAGGTTCAAATCAAGGGCTACGATCTAGTCTTCGACAGTTGACTTTGATCCAACGATATAAGAGAAGCAGTGGATTAAAACGCTTTCTATTGGCTTAAGATAAGTTCACAGGGATTAAGCCAGAACGTATGCAGATCGTTGATTAAAACAATCCAATGGTAGGAAATGAGCATGGCTTATGTCTCTCAGAAGAAACACAAAACGGACCTATATCTGGCTGACAGGTATAAGGCTGAGATTAAGGCTAAAACGCGTGTATTGAAAATAATTATACAAACACCTTGAAGTCTCTAGCGCTTTCGGTTTCTAACCCAGTGAACTTCCAGAGATAAAATCACAAATTCAAAATTGCAGATTAACCCCAAAGACTTTTAAAACCAATTTTAATTTAAAAAAATTGTTTTAAAAATCATTAAAAATTCCCAAAAAATTATGAAAATTCAAACTAAGGGAAGTTAATACACTCAATACACACATAAGCAATTATATGCAATATTCAATGTATGAATGCAATACTAATGTGTGTGAGTGTTGGTAAATATACCTTAGATCAAGAGGAATAAAATGTATAGAAGGTTTGAGGATCTTTGGTTTCTAGGATGGGACTCAATTTTGTTTCTATTTCCAAACTAGATGAGAGATTATACAATATAGACTCAAGTGAGTCAAGAGTATAAGGTTCTTCAATCTTCCACTTTGGAAATATGAGACAAAATCTCCTTGAGTCATCTTGGACTCGTAGGGAAACAAAAAGAAAAGGAAAAACCTATTCCTATACAAAAATTCTCTCTACCCATTTCCTAGAACAGAAAATTTCATAACTCAACTAAATACAATTCAATACCCTATTACAACTTTGAACATAGCAGAGAATAACTATACAGAATCCTCCAAATAATCACTAAGATCAAGCTCTTTATAATATGTACAAAATAAATGAATTCTTACAAGACTCAAATTTCTCCCCCATAACGAAGGGAAAAATTAGGTAAATCCAAGAGTTTATTCAGCACAAACCATTCCAATTGATTTACGCAAGGCAATAAAACTATTATAATCCAAAGGCTTGGTAAACATATCTGCGAGTTGCAAATCAATAGGAAGATAATTGATTTCTAATTCCTTAGTCACAACTAATTCGCGAATAAAGTGATGCCTTATGTTTATGTGTTTTGTTCGCGAGTGTTGAACAGGATTTTTAGAGATATTGATCGCACTTTGATTATCACAATAGAGATGTAATTATTCCTCTTTAATACCATAATCACTTAGCATTTTCTTAAGCCAAAGTAATTGAGAACAACAACTGCCAGTGGCTATGTATTCAGATTCAGCAGTGGATAATGAAGTGCAGTTTTGTTTCTAACTTACCCAACCTATCAAATTATTACCAATATAATAACATGCCCCAGATGTGCTCTTGCTATCATCAGTACACCCTACCCAATCAGCAAAGGTGTATCCTATTATAGTGCTAGGAGTATCATTGGTGTACCATATTCCTAAATTTAGAGTGCCTTTAATGTATTTGATAATTCTTTTAACACAAGGTAAACGGATCTCTTTAGGATTGTTTTTGTAACGAGCACAAACGCAAACAGCGTACATAATATCAGGACACGAGGAAGTAAGATATAGTAATGTCCCAATCATACTACGATAAAGGGTTGGATCAACGGATTTCCCAATTTCATCCTTAGACAGTTTGACAGTAGTACTCATGGGAGTTTTAGCATCTTTTGCACTCTCAAGGACGAATTTTTTAATAATCTCTAATGCGTATTTTGATTTTGAGACAAATAATCCTTCTGAATTTTGTTTGACTTGAAGACCTAAGAAAAATTGCAACTTCCCCATGAGAGACATTTCAAATTCTTTATGCACAATTTCAGAAAAAGATTTAACTTCTGAAGGGGAAGTTGATCCAAAGATGATATCGTCTACGTAAACTTGAGCTATAATGATATGTTTGTTAAAATGTTTGACAAAAAGGGTTTGATCATTTCCACCTCTCTTAAAACCTTTGTCTAAGAGAATGTTGGAAAGGCGCTCATACCAGGCTCTTGGCGCTTATTTTAGGCCATACAAAAGCCTTCTTAAGATGAAAGACATGATTTCGATATTTAGGGTCAATGAACCCTTTTGGTTGTTCTACATAGGTCTCCTCGGTCAATATTCCATTAAGGAAGGAAGATTTGACATCCATTTAGTAAAGCGTAAAATGTAATTAGCAAGCTATGGCAAAGAGAAGACGAATAGATTCTAATCAAGTAACAGGAGAAAAAGTCTCGTTAAAATCTATTCCCTCTATTTGAGAGTATCCATGAGCTACTAATCTGGCTTTATTTCTAATGACTATCCCATTTTCATCAGATTTATTTTTAAATATCCAACGTGTGCCACTAACCTTTTTGTGATCAGACCTAGGTACAAGAAACCAAACATCATGAATGATGAATTGAAGAAGTTATTCCTGCATTGCAGAAATCCAATGAGGATCATTCAATGCATCATTAATATTCTTTGGTTCCACAAGGGAAACAAAACATGCATAATGA
Source organism: Sambucus nigra (assembly GCA_949130495.1). Classification (NCBI taxonomy): domain Eukaryota; kingdom Viridiplantae; phylum Streptophyta; class Magnoliopsida; order Dipsacales; family Adoxaceae; genus Sambucus; species Sambucus nigra. The sequence continues at coordinate 361,975,004 of OX422213.1, read as the reverse complement.
GCATAGTTTCTTAATTGAGATCTTGTACGAACTGGCTCACTAGGGTTACCAACAACGTTATCTATGGGATGGTCTTTAGAAACCCAATTATGTACTCCAGGTGTCTCAATTGGTAAAGAATCCTCTATTTCTGGTGAGTCATTTTCTAAAATATTTTCAGACTCTACCATAATAGTTGTTTCTCCAGTCTTACTCTCTACAGTAGTGTCACTTACAATTACATTTATGGATTCCATTATGGTCTTGGTGTAAAGGTTATAAACACAGTAAGCTCTACTGTTAGGAGAGTATCCTAGAAAGATGGCTTTATCTCCTCGAGTCTCAAATTTGGATTACTGTTCTCTGTCTTTGCAGACATAACACGTACTACCAAAGGTTCTAAGGTACTTAAGATTGGGCTTCTTCCCATACCAAAGTTCGTAAAGAGTTTGTTTAGAATTATTTCTAAGATAGATCCTATTAATAATGTGACACGCAGTACGAATGGCTTCTACCCAAAATACTTAGGTAAAGTCTTGGCATGAATCATAACACATGCCATCTCTTTAAGGGTACGATTCTTTCTCTCAGCTATACCGTTCTGTTGAGGAGTCTTAGGAGCACTAAATTCATATTTGTAACCATTATAGTCACAATACTCTATAACACCTGTATCTAAGAACTCTCCACCTCTATCATAACGAATCCTATTTACCTGAGAGTCTTTCTCATTTTCAATTCGAAGTAAAATCTTCAAAAAGGTTTGGAATGTGTCAGAATTTTGTTTTAAGAAAGCCACCCAAGTAAATCTAGTAAAGTCATCAACCATAACTAGAATGTAACTGTGTCCACAGAGACTAACAGTTCGAGAAGGACCCATAAGGTCCATATGGATGAGCTCAAAGGGTTTAGAGGTAAGAATATCTTTGACTTTTTTAGGAGGAGCCTTAATAATTTTTCCTTCTTGACAAGAACCACAGACAATGTTAGAAATAGGTTCGATCTTAGGTATCCCTCTAACTATTTCTTGAGACGACACTCTACTAAGATTTTCATAATTTATGTGACCGATACGATTATGCCATATCTCATTGTCATCCATTCTGGAAATGTTACAGACCTCAGCACTGTTTTGAACAGTATAACAATTGTCCGGAGTCCATAGTCCTGTAATTATGCACTCACCTTTTTCATTTATAATTTTACAATTATTCTTTAAAAAGGTGACAGTATGATTTGAGTCACAAAATTACGAGATACTGAGTAGGTTTGCCTTAAGACCTTTTGTAAGGACATTTTTGTCCATTGTAAATATGTATGTCCTACGTCGTTACACCGTTAAAGAAATTCAAGAGCACGTCTACATCAACGGATCCGAATATCAAAGCGTCATGAACTTGGTAAAGTTTTTCTGGTAAACCGGACCGATCCGACCTTGTTTAAAACAAACTGATTCGGCCCCGGATCGATCCGCCATCAAAATCGGACCGATCCTCTTTGCATCAAAACCAATGTTCCCTGGATCGAAGCTAAACTGATGAAGTGCTTTTAAAAAATGATCCGATCTGATACCGGACCGATCCGGCATCAGAATCGAACCGATCCGGCATCAGAATCGGACCGATCCGGACTTGATAATCTCGAACAGATCTGCCTAGATTTTTTCCACCAAGTTTCCAATATATATACCTATTTTGGTGATGTATTTTCCAAGACTTTGACAGACGATTTTGAGAGTCCAAATACTCCTAGTCTTCATAATTTTTAAGTCCCAAGACTCATGTTTTGATTCACACAACTTTGCCAAACCTTTGTGAATCCGTTTGTAACCCAAGAACACAACCTTGTGTTTGTTCATACTCTTGTAGAGAAGACCGTCCTTATTCTTCATTGTTGCCCTTCTAGAAAGGGAAAGTTCCAGCCGCCGATTACAGAACCGACACCCGCGAGTATTTATGTGTCACTGTATTTTCATTGTAATCCGTGTAATTGTATCTTACAAAATTATACTGAAAAGAAAAGGTTTTACCCCTTTGGGGGATTTTTCCTCACATGTGTGTGTTTGAATGTTCTTGCATGTTTGGCATCTTCTTCAATCACACCTAGATGCATGTTTAGGATTTGATTGGATAAAACTGAGTTTAATTAAATAATATCTCTATTTGAACGCAAGCGCCCTCTTTTAAATTGGCATCAAAGCAGGTTACGCTAATCTATCGCGTATTCCTAATTTTCCGCAAAATTTTTCTAAGATATCAATTTTTAAAAAAAAATGATTTTTGAAAACGAGTGTGTTCATAATGGAGAAATTATATAATAAAATGCCAGTTTTTTACGGAACAAACTATGCATATTGGAAAGCCCGCATGAGATCTGCATTAAAAGCCATTAATGAACGTGTCTGGATTTTGGTTGAAAGAGGGTGGACTCCTCCCTCCGTCACTGCTAAAAATGTGACCAATTAAAAACCTGTCACCACTTGGAGTGAAGAAGAATTTAAATGGCCATCTTTTAATTCTAAGGAGTTAAGTGCTATTTCTGGATCTGTCACACCTGATGAGTTCAAACGCATAATGACGTGCACCACGTCAAAAGAGGCATGGTATGTTTTACAACTCACCCATGAAGGAACTAATGATGTGAAAGAGTTTAAACTGCAAAATTTAACAACTCAATTTGAAACCTTCACCATGCATGAAACTGAATGTTTTTGATGATTTTTATGCTAGGCTATCAGATATTGTTAATGCTAGTTTTAATCTTGGTGAAAACATTCCTAATGATAGAGTTGTTAAAAAGATTATTCATTCTCTTCCTAAGAGTTTTATCCCTAAAGTCATTGTGCTAAATTCTATGGGTAATTTAAATATGCTAAAATTGGAGGAACTTGTAGGAGACTTGCAAACATATGAAATTGATATGTTTCCTAAAACTGCTAAGTCTAAAGGTAAGGGAATTGCACTTAATGCCCAAGACAAAAAGAGTGAGGGGTCAGCAAGAAAGAAGGGATAGTCGTCTAGAAAAAGAGAGACAGATACATCAGATTTTGAGTGTGATTTTGACTTAGATGATTTGGCCCTTTTGCAAAAAAATTCAAGAGAATTCTCAAATTCAAGAAAAATGGTAATTTTAAAGATAAAAAGAAGTTTGAGAAAAATAAGTTTGAAAAGAAAAATGAAAAGGTTAGTAAAGATCCTACTAAGAAAGAAAGTGAGAGATGCTTTGAGTGCGGCGGTAGGGGTCATAGAGCTTTTGAGTGTGCTACTAGGCTGAACAGAGAAAAGGGCAAAGCTTTCCTTAATGCTACCCTTAGTGACGACAGTGAGGTCGAGTCGGTGGATTCCGGAGATGAGTCACCGCATGATTGTAACTTCACCGCATTCATGGCTAGTCATATGATCACTTCTAGCACTCCTCACGACGATGAGGATGCTACATAACAGGGACACCTCGACAGTGAGATCGATGTTAGTGAGGGGGAGGATGACACAAGTGAGAGCGAGAGTGATCTTCAACGCGCCTACGCCAAGCTATATTCTGAGTCTTTTAAAACTAAAAAGCATAAAAAAGCGTTTGTTCTTAGGATCACCACTTTAGAGGAAGACTTAAGAAAAGCGCGCGAGAGAGAGAGAGAGCCATCCACCTGCACTACCTTAAGAGAGAGAGAGTCTGCCTGTGTTGAGAAAAAGAGTTTGTTTAGAGAGAAAGAGAGTTATTTTGAGAAAGAAAGAGGGGACTTGACTAAACAAGTGGCTAATCATAGGAGTGAGCTCCATTCCTCCGTGGAGACTCGGAAGAAACTTGAAGCCCTTATAGCCCATCTTACTCATGATCTTGAGAGAGCACGGGAAGTCAAGGTACAAATCGAGGATAGATCTGGGAAGATGGGAAAGATGCTCCTCGGTCCCGCTTTAGGTTTGGGTGATAGGCAGGGAATAGGTTTTGATGGTGCCTCCACGTCCCAAATTGCACCTGGACCAATTCCTGAGTTTACTACGACTCCATATGGCCATCATCAAAAACCAAGAAGGAGAGTTCGACCAAGAAAAGCAAACCAAGGTCTGCCTAAGACTGTGTTTTTTTGTACATATTGCAAAAGAAAAGGCCACCTGAGGGAGTTTTGCTATAGTTTGGGTCGGACATGACGTACTACTGCTCCACCACATCATATTGATGAGTGTCTCAATCTAAGAGAGCGTGTTGAGTTTTTAGCTGCCACATCACAGAGTTTAATGAAGGAATTCCGACGGATGTTTGTGCCGTCAGTGAATGCTTCTCACAACCCGCTAAAAACCAACAAAAATAAGGGTAAACAAAAGGTTACCACTTCTTGGGTGCCTAAGAAAGATAAGAAAGCCCTTGTTGTCCATGTCGCCCTCAGAGCTCATAATACCTCACAGTGGTATTTCGATAGTGGGTGCTCCGGACACATGACAGGTGATGCCTCATTTTTAACCTACCTTGAGGATTATAAGGATGGTAGGGTCACCTTTGGAGATGGGAACAAGTCTAGCATTGTAGGACGAGGTACAGTAGAGTTATCAGGATTTCCTAAGCTAGAGAATATTTTATACGTCAAAGGTTTGAAAGCAAACCTTCTCGGCATTAGCCAGCTGTGCGACGATGACTTTGCAGTAAAGTTTGACCAAGATGCATGTAATGTCTACAATTAAGCCGGTAAACTTTTAGTGCAAGGGGTGAGGACCAAGGATAATTGCTATGGGACTGTGCCCACTTCCTCACTTGTCTGCAACAGCGCCATGATCACTCCTATGGATTTGTGGTACCAATGTCTAGGTCATGTGAATGTTAGAGACTTGACTCGTTTAGCCAAAAAGGACCTAGTACTTGGTTTACCATCACTTGGAAAGTCAACTTCCACAGTTTGTGGACCCTGTCAGTTGGGAAAGCAAATTCGTAGCCTCCATAGGAAGTTGCATTCCATTACCACCTCTCGAGTACTTGATCTTATTCACATGGATCTTATGGGTCCTACCCATACTAAGAGTCTGGGTTGTAAGAGGAATATCCTCGTGATGGTCAATGATTTCTCTAGATACTCAATTGTAGGTTTTCTGAGGGGGGAAATATGATGCTGTAGAATTTTTAATGACCAAGTGTCATATCCTATAAAATCAACACGGAGTCACTATTAATAAGATCTGTAGTGACAACGGTACAAAATTTAAGGAAGCAAAAGTAGATCTCTACTGTGATAGCCTTGGGATCAAATATGAGTTTTCTGCTGTGAAGACTCCTCAGCAAAATGGGATTATTGAGAGAAAGAATAGGAAGATCCAGAAAATGGCTAGATCTATGCTTTTAGGTCGTAATGTTTCTAGGAGATTTTGGGCATAGGCAGTGTCTAGTGCATGCCACACGATGAATAGGGTTTACCTTCGTCCACACACACTTAAGACGCCTTATGAATTGTGGCCTGGAAAGAAACCGAACCTTGCATATTTTCGTGTCTTTGGGAGTAAATGCTACATCCTATGGGATCGAGAGAAATTAGGAAAGTTTAACTCCTGGAGCGACGAGGGATTCATGCTAGGATATTCATCAAACAGTAGAGCGTACCGGATTTTTAACCTGAAGATCTCTAAGGTTATAGAATCAATAAATGTCACCGTGTAAGATAACGAACCTCCGATGGCTATTGATCCTAACCTTCAGTGTGAGGATGAGGACTTCTCTGGCAGTGACTTACTTGTCTTTCACCCACACCCTGTGGAACCTATTCCTGTTCTAGGGGACACACCTGCTTGGGTTCATAGGAGTCATGATCCTTCTGTCATTATTGGCGATCCCACTCTTGGGGTCAAGACTCGTGCTCAGCTAGAGAACGTTGTTTACCACTTTTGCTAAACGTCCAAAGTCGAGCCCAAGAATCAAAAAGAAGCACTCAAGGATGAATACTGGATATCTGCTATGCAGGATGAGTTGCTTCAGTTTAAAAAAATAATGTCTGGGATTAGTCCCCCGACCTAGTGAGACTAATGTGATAGGTACTAGGTGAATTTTCAAGAATAAAATTGATGAAAATGGTACCATAATCAGAAACAAGGCTAGGTTGGTCGCTCAAGGCTATACACAGATAGAGGGTGTAGACTTTGGGGAGACATTTTTTCTTATTACAAGGATTGAGTCCGTTCGCTTACTACTCGCCATCGCATGTCATCTGTGCTTTAAGTTATATCAGATGGATGTCAAGAGTGCCTTCCTGAATGGCATTCTACAAGAGGATGTTTACGTGGAACAACCAAAGGGGTTTGAAGAACCTAAGCACCCAGATCACGTCTATTATATGAGGAAAGCCTTGTATGGTTTAAAGCAAGCACCCCGTGATTGGTATGAGAGGCTTACTTCCTATCTCTTAGCCCGTGGCTTCAAGAGAGCGGGGGTTGATATGACATTATTCGTCAGGAGAGATGACGATGCTATTTTGGTTACCCAGGTTTATATGGACGACATAGTCTTTGGATCCACATGCTCCCATCATGCTCGCCACTTTGAGGATTATATGAAAAGTGAGTTTGAGATGAGCATGGTAGGTGAGCTTACATTCTTCCTTGGTCTCCAGGTTGTCAGCTAGATGATGGGATGTTCATCTACCAATCCAAGTATGCTATAGACCTAGTGAAGAAATTTGGTTTAGACTCCGCTAAGCATGCACGTACACCTATGAGTACTTCTATCAAGCTTAGTAAGGACACTTTAGGCAAGGACGTAGAGCAACCCATATATCGGAGTATGATAGGTAGTCTTCTCTACCTGACTGCCAATCATCCCAACATAGCCTTTAGTGTTGGAGTCTGTGCACGATATCAGGCATCTCCAAAAGAGTCACACTTACTCGCTCTAAAATGTATTATCAAATACATAAGTGGGACTCTCTCATACGGTATTTGGTATTCCTTCGATACCGATGACCGTTTGTCCACCTATTCGGATGCCGATTGGGCCGGGGATGCAAATGGTTGTAGGAGCACATCTGGTGGGTGTTTTTATTTTGGTTCTGCTCTTGTCTCTTGGTTGAGCTAGAAGCAAAACTCCATCTTTTTGTCCACTGCGGAGGCTGAGTACATCACCGCTGGGAGTTGTTGCACGCAACTCTTGTGGATGAAGCAAATATTGGAGGATTATGGGATTTCACAGGACACTATGATCATTTCCTGTGATAACACGAGCGCGATTCACATATCCCGCAATCCCGTCCAACATTCATGAACAAAGCACATCAGGTTACGCGAGCACTTCATACATCAGTTAGTTGAGGAAAAGGTTGTATCCCTGAGTTTCGTTCCCACCGATCGTCAGTTAGCCGATATTTTCACGAAACCTTTAGATGCCCTTAGATTTGAGAGTCTTAGGAAGTCCTTGGGGATTTTCACAGTTAACTGAGGGATTGGTCCGTGTCTAGCATAGGATGCATTATCATCATCATATCATCTGATTCATATTGCTAGCTTGTATCTTTAGTAGTTTTAATTCTTTTTATTTTTTAGATTTCTTTTTAAAAAATCCAAAAAGATTTTCATTTTATAAAATTTTTAGAAAAGATCAAAAAGATTTTTGTATTTTATTTGCACCTTTTATGGATGAGCATTTAAGATAGCCAAGTCACAACTTCATTTCATATATCCATGTGACTGTTTGATAGAGATTTGAGATGCTACATCATTTCATCCATGTGCTTTACATTGTTTGGCATCTTTGAGATGTGATTTGTGATATCTTTCTACATGTTTGACTCCTATCTCCTTTATTTCACACATGCACGGATTTATTTGATTATTTCACTTGTCTATCACATATTGTCTTGAGTGTTTCCATCCCAATTCTATCTATACAACGTACAATATGGGATAAAACTTGACAAGATTGGAATGCATGTAAAAATCGTTTGGTGAGACTGTGTGTTTATTTGAAAACACGGAAGGTCTACGAAAGGTTTATTTAGACTTTGCGATTTCTAAGCCACCATTAAAAAGGACCTAAAAATTGAGGTATTTTATTATCCGAGGTCCAAAGAGGTTAAAAGAGCCCGATAAAATTTATAGGCAATAAAAAGCAATTCCTGTCAAATATGGGCCATTAGGTTTCATCATCAATTCTCCAAAGTTTGAGAATTTAGATTACCTCTATTCAAAATATAAATCTGAGGGAGTTTGGTTGGAGAATTTAACCGGGTTTGCATTTCCTTGAAAGTCCTGAAAAAGCATGAAATCGTTTTGGACGTTATTGGTGTGGAAATCTCTTTGAGCTTTGATTTGTTGATTTGATTAAGTCAATGTCTCGTACCATTTTTTTTTACACCAAATGAAGCATTTGAGTTCAATCGTTAGGAGTATCCAATATTCATTGTGCACATATGTCATGTTTGTCTGCATTGATTTTCCTATCGAATTTGATCGCACCCCTACATTTACACTAGCATCGACATGGTTGTTTTGTGTTCGTTCATGGTGTGATTTGTTATATATTTTGTGTGAAAATTTTTTGAAAAAATTCAAAAATAGCAGTTTATTACCTTGTGAAAGTCTCCATGTGCCTCTATTTCTGCTTCTTATATATGTCTATTTGGGGACATCATAAAAAGGGAGAGAAAGAATTATCATATTATGGGGGAGTTTTGAGTTTGAGATATATTTTAAATTGGTATCTATGTTTATCTTATTTCAAATTCGATGTGCACGTGGTATTGTGCTTTTTCTCATGTGTGTAGGTACAAAGATTGATGATCATATATTGCACATCCTGATAAGAAAAGCTTTGAGATGTTTTTGAAGACTTGAAGAGCAAACAATGAAGACTTATTCATTTGTATCTTTCCAGTTTTGGGTTCATGGAAGGGTAGATTTTATAGTCAATTTGACATTTGATAATTCTGATATTTTTTATCTTTGTACCGGCATAGATATAAGGGGAGAATTGTAAGGACATTTTTGTCCATTGTCAATATGTATGTCGCACGCCGTTACACCATTGAAGAAATTCAAGAGCGCATCTACATCAACGGATCTGAATATCAAAGCGTCATGAACTTGGTAAAGTTTTTCTGGTAAACCGGACCAATTCGGCCCTGTTTAAAATGAACCGATCCGACCCCGAACCGATTGTCCATCAAAATCAGACCGATCCACTTTGCATCAAAACCAGTGTTCCCCGGATCGAAGCCGAACTGATGAAGTGCTTTTAAAAAATGAACCGATCCCATATCGGACCGATCTGGCATCAAAATCGGACTGATCCGGATTTCATAATATTGAACAAATGCGCCTAGATTTTTTCCACCATGTTTCCTATATATATAACTATTTCTGTGGTGTATTTTCCAAGACTTTAACAGACGATTTTGAGAGTCCAAATACTCCTAGTCTTCATAATTTTTAAGTCCCAAGACTCATGTTTTGATTCACACAACTTTGCCAAACCTTTGTGAATTCGTTTGCAACCCAAGAACACAACCTTGTGTTTGTTCATACTCTTATGGAGAAGACCGTCCTTCTTCTTCATTGCTACCCTCTTGGAAAGGGAAAGTTCCAGTCGTCGACTATAGAACCGACACCGGCGGGTATTTCTGTGTCACTGTATTTTCATTGTAATTCGTGTAATTGTATCTTACAAAATTATAGTGAAAAGAAAAGGTTTTACCACTTTGGGGGATTTTTCCTCACATGTGTGTGCTTGAATGTTCTTGCATGTTTTACATCTTCTTCAATCACACCTAGATGCATGTTTAGGATTTGATTGGATAAAACTGAGTTTAATTAAATAATATCTCTATTGGAATGCACACGCACTCTTTCACCTTTTACTAGAAGAACATTCTCAAGTAAAGGTAATACTTTTTCTTGGAGTGTTCCTTTACCAATGATTTGAGATGATACACCATCACCAAAAATAACTTTTCCTCCAGCGAAGCTGATTTTGTTTAAAAGTTCAGTATTATCCCCAATCATGTGTTTTGAACATCTAGAGTCTAAATACCAACCAGATGGTGTGTGTTCAGCTTTTAAAGCATTAATAACAATATTAAACTTCATCTGGGGTAATAGCTCATCTTTTCTAACCCAAACAGCTCTTGTTTTCATTTTGCGCTTATTTTCTCTTAATTGATAAAATTTGCGAGCGCTAGATTTTTGTTGAAAAATGTTTTGCGCATGAGGCTGAATTTTATGGAAAGTATGAGCATTTGGTTTAGAAAAGTGTCTTGAAATCCTTCTTGGAAATGATCTTTTAAGTTTAGTCTTTCTCCTTCTATAGTTAGAGTTTTTGTCTGGTTGTCTAGGAAGAACATAATTGTTACGACTTCTCCTAGAATAGTTAAAGTTTTGGTACACAGGGGTAATAAAGACAGGTTTAACTAAACGTCTAGAGTAGCATCCTTAAAAGGAATAACCATACAAGTCACAGTAAGAGCAAAACAAGTTGCTCGAAATTGTTATCTCTTTAGGAAAGTCTCTAAGCATAGGCTTGATGAATTTTTGAGGTTGAACCTTATTCCTAGGGAGTACAGTTTGAAAGACAGAATCACTCTTCCTAATAGGGGGAAGACATATTTAGTCTTAGGTGGACTTTCACACTTAGAGTAACTTGATTCCCCAATATCAAACTTAGATTATCAAACTCATTTTTTAGAGAATGAAAGTCTGGACAAGTTTCTATAGGTCTTTTGCCTCCTGACCCAAACTTAATTGGTTCAAAGATTTTAGTTTGAGTCTTCAAATTGGGGAAAAATCCTATTCCAGTTCGATCATCAGAACTGGTTTTGGAATCAGCAACAAATCCATCAAAACAGTTTGAGTTATTTTCAAATTTAGCAAATTTTTTGAAAACTGTTGTTGTCTTTTCTTTAGATTTTTCCAATTCTAATAATGTCCCTTTATATTTTTTCTCCAGGGATTCATTTTCTTCGATCAAATTCTTCAACTTTTTATCAAAAGTTTTAACTTCATTTTAATGAGTTAGACATTGGGTAGTATACTCTTCAGCGTTAAGTTTAACCATCAGACTTAGGTCTTCTAATTTCTTAGTGAGATATTTCACTATCTTTTCTAGTCTAGTACTTTTCTTGAGAGTTTTCGCATAAAGTGTGTGAATGTCAGGGAGGTCTTCAGAGTCTGAGTCACTAAGTTCAGTGTGTGAAGTGACCCCTAAGGATTCATTTCTTGAACTCACGCACCCATGGACATCGTCATTATTGCATTCCCTTTGACTTACACACCCCGTGGTAGAACTAACAATATTCTCAGAAATTAAAGCATCTAAACATGTAGCAGCATGATTCACAACAGCGGGAGTAAAGTTACTATCATCATTCTCATACATAGGCATATCATCATTGTATATTATCTTAGCAAAGAAAGACATGCAAGGATCAAAAACATCAGAAGATTCAGGTTCCTCATTCTCAGAATCACTTGAATCGTCCCACGTTTTGCAAATGCTGGCCCTAGTATGTTTATTGGTAGTTTTCAGTTTCACTATACAGTCTTGTGCTATGTGTCCTAGCTTTCCACATCTAAAACACTCAATTTTCTTGAAGTCTTTGTTGGGTCTCATTTCCTTGTGATGTTTGTCTTGACCTTTCTCATGAGGTTTGTAGCTAGACTGACTTGGATAATTTAGCTTGCCTTGTCTGTTTGCCAATTTATTTCTAAATTTGACAAATTTCTTAAATTATTTTGACATCAAGGAAATTTAATTATCCAAACTATCTATATCACATTCCTCATCAGAATCATCAGTGGGAATAGTAAACTCAGGTTTCATCAACTTAGGGGGAAAACTCAAGTTATAACTAGTCTGTTTCCTATGGGACTGGGTCATTCTTAAATTCTAATTCCATTTCCACAGTTCGAAGTTTACTACTGAGTAATTCAGGAGTGAGATTTTGATCACACATTTCCTCAATAGCATATCTTTTATTATCAAATTTCTGTGGCAATGACCTTAGAATTTTAGATACAATTTCATGTCTGTCATAAGTTATCCCATTAGAATGTAGTTTGATCACAATGTCAGTTAATTTCATCTAGAAGTCATCAAAGATTTCAGAATCTGACATAATTAGTGAGTTATACTACTGAACAAGCATTTGAGTTTTAGCAGCCTTAACTCTAGTGTCACCTTCATGTGCAGTGATCAGTGTATACCAAGCTTCCTTAGAAGTGGTACAAGATGAGATCCTTTTGAACTCATGTTCATTTATGGTCATAAAGATGGCCTTATTGCCTCTGTTATTGTTTCGAGAAGTTTGCTTCTCTTCTTGTGTGACCTCACTTAATGCTTTCCTAACCCTCTCATTACTTCCTTCAGTGGATGGTTTAGTAGGATAAGTGTATCCATTTTCAACAATATCCCAGACATCATCTCCCAAGGTTCCTTGTATAAAAGCAACCATTCTTACCTTCCAATAAGCAAAGTTGTTTCCATCAAAGAGTGGGGGTCTGGACAAGTTACCAAATCTTTCATTTTTCTCGTCCATTGTTTTGATTTTAAGAAAATAATTTCAAAACACAAGATCTTTTAAAAATATTTCCAAAGCTCTGATAACAATTGAAAAACTGTTACTAAATTCGTTTAATACAAGATTAAACTATTTAATTAACTCCAACTGTTTTTTGAAGAAACTATTTTCTAGAAATCAAATCAGTTTAATCACAAGATGTGTTTAAAAAATATGCACGAGATCTGTTCAAGATTTGTTAACAAGGTTTGAAAAACAAAACTAAAATAGTTTTAAATCAGCACACAAAACAGAATGGGGTGAGGAGATATATAAAGATTAATGACAAGATATTTTTAACGTTGTAAAACCTCAACCAACTGAGGAAACATCCACGATTCCCTCTACGGAGTAAAAAGAAAAATCCACTAAAACAAATATAACAGTTACAAACTATATAACACACATGCACACAAATCAGACCTATACAAGTTTAGGAATGTACCCACTGGTGTCCTTATAACTTTTCTGCAGTTCTGATTGTTGATGTTGTTCTCCCAGTTTGCTAACTTCACTTTGTTCCAGACTTTACGTGGACTCTTGTATCAAGATCTTATTACCAACACTTTCAGTGTTGTAGTGTGTAAGTGTTTGTGATGGTGATCTAACACATGCATGCACATACTCACGCTTATTTTTACAAACAGTCCTAGCAAATTATAAATCAGATCTATATGCTGTGATTTTCAATTTCTCTCTTCTTAGGAAACTTTAACCCTTATTTGACCTTTAAGATTAACCCAGAATCCACGGCTATCTTGCCCAGACGACGTATAAAGATCTTAATCAATCTCAGGCTTTTGAAAATATTTTTGAGATTGAAAACCACCAAGTGCGATTCCAACTAGGTCAAAGGTCTTGTTTCAAAAGAACTAGAAATAGAAAATGTTATTGTTGATTTTGAGTATGAAAATATTTACAAAAAAGAATCAACAAAAGTTTTCTCAAGATGAGAAACTATAAATGTAGATCTATATGAAATATAACATAAACTATTCAGATATATGATTTCTATGAATAAGAAACACAGATCAAAACTTTAATGTTTAAGTTGAAAACAAGATTTTAAAACAAAGAGGTTACAGCACAAAACAACTTAACAAACCAACTCTCAAACACTCAAGGTTGTGTTTGGTATATAACTAGTTTTGAAAGAGGTTGGGGTTTGAAAAGTGTTTTGGACGATTTAGGGTTAGAGTTTCTAACTCTCTCTCTCTCTTCTCTCTCTTCTCTCTTCTCTCTATACTCACTTCTCACTCTAGAAATGACAAAGTGTCCAAAAGTCTCTAAATGGTTAAGAGTAAGGATCCTTATATAGGGGCTGAGAAGGTTCGAGAATGAGGTTCAAAATCAAGGGCTACGATCTAGTCTTTGACAGTTGACTTTGATCCAACGATATAAAAGAAGCGGTGGATTAAAACGCTTTCTATTGGCTTAAGAGAGGCTCACAGGGATTAATCCAGAACGCATGCAAATCATTGATTAAAACAATCCAAGGGCAGGAAATGAGCATGGCTTATGTCTCTCAGAAGAAACACAAAACGGACCGATATCTGGCTGAGAGGTGTAAGGCTGAGATTAAGGCTGAAACGCGTGTATTAAAAATAATTACACAAACACCTTGAAGTCTCTAGCGCTTTCGGTTTCTATCCCAGTGAACTTCCAGAAATAAAATCACCAATTCAAAATTGCAGATTGACCCCAAAGACTTTTAAAGCCAATTTTAATTTAAAAAAATTGTTTTAAAAATCATTTAAAATTCCCAAAAAATTATGAAAATTCAAATTAAGGGAAGTTAATACACTCAATACACACATAACCAATTATATGCAATATGCAATGTATGAATGCAATACTAATGTGTGTGAGTGTTGGTAAATATACCTTAGATCAAGAGGAATAAAATGTAGAAAAGGTTTAAGGCTCTTTGGTTTCTAGGATGGGACTCAATATTGTTTCTATTTCCAAACTAGATGATAACTTATACAATATAGACTCGAGTGAGTCAAGACTATAAGGTGCTTCAAAGGTCTGAGTTCGTCTGAAGAAGTTGATTTCTAGTATGAGAAGAGACATTAGAGAAAAGTGTAAGGATTGGGACTTCGTGGAGGTTATCAGTCTTGAATGTAAGTTGTGGTTGGCGCTTTATAAGACCTGATTCATTATAGTACTAGTGTACTTGTTGGGCTGGCGTGCGATGGTATTTTTCCTATGAGGGTTTCCGTAGGTGCAAAAATCACATAATGAATAATCTCAAATAACTCGAACCAAACAGAATGAACAATTCACACAATAACAATCACACAACACAATATTTACTTAGTTCAAAAATGGCCTACATCCACGAGGTGTTTCTATCTCTCTTATTACTTTGTTTTCAATAATAAGAATTCCATGCCCCTTATTCTAAGGGCATGGGTTACATTTATAGAGAATATCTGGAGGTTGTGTTGTGCAGGTCTCTAGAAGTTCTTAATACAATTGAAACAAGTTAGTGTAATACCCTGCGTATTCTGGCATCAGTCCTCGCCAAAATATATCGAACGTTACTAAGTTAAATATCATTCTTATCATGTGACAAATATATAATACATTTAAATTTTTTTCACAAGATATCCTTAAATTTACAACAAATATAACCATTCATGAAATATTAAAATCCATCACCATGCTATCTCTAAAATAAATCTAATTCGATTTTAGAAACATAATATCCAATAAATAATCCCACTACAAATATTTAACTGAAATTCATAAACAACTGTGAAACCGAATGGCCCACCAAAAATTCATAAATAACTGTCTCAAATTAAAATAACAGAATGGAAAGTAAATCTAAACTACTAAAGCATATAAAATAAATCTCCGGTTGTACTCCAAAGATCTCCAATACATCCTATGCATCTACTCCCACAACTATACCTGAAATGTTAGTCAACTCAATGGGTCACAGCCCACCGCATGAATACTAGCTACTCCTCCCAATTAGGATCCATAAACCAAGAAAATAGCATTATACATGATAAATGTCACAATAAAGTATTTTAATTTAAACGAGATATAAATTAACATGCGAGTAACATAACTACTACTATTTATCCGTATCACTAAGCCACCCCGATGTTTAAATTCAATTATGATATTTCAACATAACACTAGATCCCATAATTTAATCTAATCAATTAAATCCAATTAATTTACGTGACACCAATATAGTCAGTTCACCCTATTTCACATCCTGCACTTACTCCTGGCCCGCTTAGGTTCTACACCACACACATTCCTCTCACTATAGCCAGTTCTTCCAATTTAGTTAGCATTGCACATACTCATGAGGTTCCACACACGACACGTCACTATAGCAAGTTCGCCCTTATTCAGTCAACCCTGCACATATTCATGACGCCACACACACACACGCCGCTATTTCCAGTTGGCCCGTATTCTATGATCCCTGCACATACTTGCGATGTAAAATTCATTTTTTAAAAGCTCGTTCTTTGTCTTATGCATTAATTATCAATTTTCTCAAGTTCTCATTATTTTCTATTAGCCCCACCCTTTTATCGAGCATAAATTCTCGAACCACCCTTAGTCCCATACCTAGAGGTCTCCAAAACACGAATATCTCCTAACCTATCATTTAGGAAGAATACCTACCAATAACTACTACCTAGCCTCGCACCGAGGCTAACGATCCAATGAAAATGACGTACAATTTAACCCCACTTCGAAATTATCCATCCATAAAATCTACACTAACTAGTCCCATACCAAGAAAGTGTTACCAACAACTACGGCCAACGTACTAGTCCCATACCTAGTAAGATACCTAAAATAAGGTAAGAGCAATAACTATTTCAACCATTCCAACATCCCCACAGTGTCAATTATTAATAAAATTAAACAATCATGTGAGACATATTTTCAACCTAGAACAACAATTCATCCAATTAAATTCCAAGATTCCAATTTAAACAATATAATTTCATTTAATTTTAATTTTAACTCAAAAATTCTGAAATTGAAAAAATTATAAAATTTCCTTACACATGCATATTTTGAAGCATACAATAATAAATTTATATTTTGCAAGATACACATAAATAACATGATATTATGAGTCAAATCCCATTTATAAAAAATTCAAACGGTTTATTTTAACACGTGAACGTCCATATAATCTCATAAAGGCCCAAACCTCTAACCTAAATATACAAGGGTTTTGAGTCTTTATTCGTATTATGGATTTAAATAAAAACAGTCCCAATATTAAATTTCACTTTCCATAATTAGTGTCTCTAATATATTTTAAGAAAATAATGATTATTATTGTTTAGGCAACATTTAAAACGCATAATACTAAAAGGGAACAATAGAAGTATTCATGCCTATAAAAAGAGTCTTGAAGAATCCAATTGCACGGTTGCCTTCCATTCGAGAAAATAATAAAGAGGCGTTCTTGGACGATCTTGAGAAAACTTAATTTAGATCTTTAAAACTTGGGTTGAAAGTTGTGTTCAATGGGGTTTAGGTTTTGTAGATGAGAGGAGATGATAATTTGGGAGGCTACTACTTTTTGAGAAAGGTTAAAAGTTTTGTAAAAAGTCTAAACCCTTCCATTATATAAATGAAATAAAGAAAGAGTCATAATCAAACAAAAATACTAAAAAAATACATTACAGGCGATTGAACCATCGGAAATAACTTAAAATTTGATATGTTGTAGTTGACGCGAGGCGAAGCTGCTGTAAAAAAACTCAACTCGATCGGACGATCAGATTATTTTTCCTCCTTAGGCCAGATCCTCCCCCTTAAATTTTAATTACGATTCAAATTCCATTTAAAACCTTATTTTTATTATAAAAACCAACATTTTTACATACCAAAATTAAATAGATTCCGAAAATTTATTTTTTCAAATATTTTAATTTAACAAAGATTTTTACGACTCACAAATCACGGGTAAAGATGATCTTCTCTGAGGATCTAGCTAATGGGACTCTCCTTCATTCTTATCTTGAGCTGCTAACCTTCATCACCTGATGTCGGGAAAGTGCCACTCAGTTCGAGCTATTCGGACTGTTCACATAATTACCCCATAATTTCCACTCTAAAATTATGTATTCTTGTGGTTGCATGTTTATTTATTTTCCATGTTTATTTATTGCATAACCTATATGAAATTGGACCAATTAATTTTATCTGGAAAAGTAAAATTATGGTTTAATTAAAACAAGAATTTTCTTTCGAGGACAAATAACTAATCCAAATTAATTAATTTATCTTAAATCTATAGGCCCATACTTTTTCAAACTGGTATCAGAGACGATATTCATTGTGAATCCCGGGGGTATGTCGGTAGAGGGTCAATCGATCATGATTCGACCCATTTTTATTGGTGGTAACTATGTATACTGGAGAAGGCACATGGTATATTTCTTATAATATTAGGTTAAACATGCATGGGTAGCCGTAGTTAAGGGATGAAAACGTCACACGACAAAGCTAAGGGATGTTGATGTCCCAAAGACCAAGGACATCTAGATTGAGGATAAACGTATATTGTCCAAGTATAACTCTAGGGGGTGGATGTTTTATTCTATGGAGGCACACCTAACGAGTTCCATCAGATCTCAAAGTGCATTACCTCTAAGGAGGAGTGAAATATTCTGCAATTCACCCATGAGGGTACCATTACGTAAGAATCTCAGAGCTCTAATATTTTGCCCTTGTTTGAGATGTTAAATATTTTGTAAAGTTTTATGCAAAATTCTATAATATTATGAAATCTCACTTTAGTTTAGGTGACATGATTCTGGACTCGAGGACAATTATGACGATTCCAAGATTGTTGCCACCCAAATTCCCCTCTCACGTCACAACCTTAAAGGTTTTAAGGGATTTAGACAACATGAAGGTTGAAGAGATTTTCGTGTCTCTACAGACATTTAAGTTGGATAATTGTCCTCCCCACATGAAAGGAAAATATATTATTTTAAAGTTCTAACAAGGGAATTCATCTACTCGAACATGACCGGTAGTGGAAAAGAGGATTTAATAAAGAAATTCTAAACTTAATAAATTTGATAAACTCAAAAGATTTGAGAAAAATAAATCCAATAAGGTAAGAAAAAGTTTGAGGAACCAAAGGAAGAAAAGTAGAATATGATTCAGAGAGATGTTTCAAATGACAAAGTGATTATCACAAGTCATTTGAGTGTCTCACTAAACTTAGTATAAGGGCAAGAAGAAGTTGAATGCGACTCCTAGTCATAGTGACTCAATATCCATGAATGAGTCTTCCATTAAAGAAAACTTACCACAATAACTGACATTAAGTACATGTCTTGTTCTATATTTTACCTTATTGAGTTGGCGATAATGGCATAGAGTTTCATTTTGAAACCTCCCAAGATGAAAATGAGGTTGATATTGTAAATGCTTAAGCGATTTTGGTTCATTCGAACACGATTAAATCCGAACTGACCCAACACGACAAGCCACTTAATTAGTTAAATTTAATCAGCTTTCCATCAATTATGCAAGATGTTCTCATCATTAGAAATAAAACTAGCCAAATTTTCAGAGTATAGGAAAAAAATTGTAATTTTTGTTTGACACAAAATACCTACTCTAACCTAATTTACTCTAAGTTACAAAGGGGAAGGGTGTAGCTATGATGTTGATTTAACTCTAACCTTAAAGGATTCCAAGGTCGGGTGGGTATCCTACCACTGGGATAACCCCCACGCACTTACAAATTGTAACCTAATATAACAAATATTATTTGGCATTCAAAAATTATAAAAAAAGAATACCAAATCTTTATGAAATCATTCAATTCTTTATTATGATTTATGATGTTTCCTAATTAAAAAATTGAAAAAAAAAATACCAGAACTAGAAACTCAACAACTACAATAGCAAAGAGGGTTGACAAAAAATCACCTCATATAAACAACTTTTTTTATTCTCAAAATATATTATAAACCTAAATACATTAGAATAGTTATAAACACGCCATATAATGGCATTGGATTAAAACGATTTAACACTTTTGTTTATAGCTTCAACCTTTTAAATGGTATATACAAGAGATGCAATTTTAGAGGTGACAAATACGAGTGTGGCTTCAAATGGAACTAATGCTTATGTTGAGAGGACATAGAGATAAGTAGATAAGAAATGAGAGATGATGGAAATTTAGATCATAGATGGTGAGGACATGAGAGATAAGGGAGATATATTTAGGGTTTCAAGGAAACGGCACAGAGGAGTAGCGACTTACGGAAGCACTTTTTTTTTTCAAGGAAACGGCACAGAGGAGTAGAGACTTAGTAATACTTTCTAGAAATATTTAATTATGAATTCTTGTACGCACAATTAGCGCCGTTTGTGGGAATCAGTTTTTTTTATACGAAAGCAACCTAGAATAAAAGAGTAAATATAATGTCTCATTACCCAAATAGTGCACTACTAGCTGGCAATGTGCGAGCTGACCTAGCTCCACTTAGGATCAAATTTTAGGTTCACCAAGATGAGAATCCTAGATTTTGACCCAAAGAGCATCTCTCTGAGAAAAGTAATAAGCAACCTAGATCAATATAGATCCACACCTAGTCGACGCTTATTAAGCACAACTCTAATAGCAAGACAAGGCAACTCACCTCTAAAAAGAGGAGAATGCATGCCTCCAATAACGATTGGAGAGGATGGAGAAAGAACTCCATCAGGAGAACCAAAAACATTGTGGTCGGACTCCTATCCCTCAGGCGAGCAAAATTCGCAGCCGAGGAAGGAGTAGTGGATGCGACTAGGACCGTTCGGAGCATGTAAGTCACCTGGTGAAATGAAATTGGGATGCAGAATGCCACGCGCATGATATTAGGAGGTTAGTTGGGAAAGAGATGGACCAACACCCACCGCATCGTGTAGCCATATCCATAAAAGAGCTGGCAAGAAGGGACCTTGTCACGCAGATGAAGTCTTTTTTCTTAAGGGAATTGAGGAGGAGGAGGAGGAGGAGGAACCCCGGAAGAAATTTATAGTTCCAAGATTCAAGAAATACGATGGGAAGATAGACCCCATAGATCACGTTCACCATTATAGGCATGCGATGATTCTGTAGAGTCACAAAGATGCTCTTATGTGCCACATATTCATATTCAGCCTAGGATATGTCGCCTATAAGTGGTTTGAAAGGTTGACCCATATTTGAAGAGGATGGATTCTCTACTCACCATGAGGAAAAAGCCATAGGAGACTTTATGAGATCATGCCAAGCACTACTGGGAAACTTTTAACGAAGTGGAGGACTGCTTGGAGCAGGTAGCCATAGCGTCATTCAACATCAGTCTACCCCTACCTCTATATTACACAAGTCCCTCACTAAGAAGGAAGCGAACACCATTGGTGACCTCATGTCACGTATTGAAAATTATACCAAGGCGGAAGACGTGGTCAACACGAGCGAAGAAAAAACTAATCGAGCTAAGGAGAACAAAGGCGCAAAGAGAACACCCTTAAAAGGGGAACAAGAAACATAATGGAGGAGCCAAGAATAAGGGCAGAGAAGATTCATCTAAATCATTTCAAGCCATTAATATGGTTTTCAAGGAACCAATTTACAATATCCTGGGGAAGATAATGGATTAACAATTTTTCAAGTGGTCAAAAAAGTTTGGAGGAGATCCGATCAAGAGGAACAACATACTCAAGTGTACCTTCCACAAGAAAAATGAACACAAGATAGACAATTGCAAAGCCCTAAAATTTCATCTGAAGGAGTTGGCCCAGACAAGGCATCTGAATGAGTACATTGGGAAGAAAGTTAATCATGTCATCACTAACGATGACAAAAAACTAGATAATATGATAGACGATGAAGCAGGACACGAGTTTGCCATTATACACGGGACATCCCAGCTCAAGCAGAATTAAGGCAATGCAGTTTCGATTAAACTCAGGAAGGTCACAATAGTAATGGAGGCCTTCCAGATAGATCCAACTAAAATCTAAGCTGGAAAACATAGGTAATTAGAAGATATGGATTACAACAAACACATAATGTTTATAGAGGATGACTTAGTCGGGGTAATAAACTCACACTATGATGCACTAGTAATCACCCTCAGGATTGCAAACTGAGATGTGGACAAGTTACTAGTGGATCAAGGAAGTTTTTAGAAGTGATATACCAGGAGATTTTTCACAAGATCAAACTAAAGATGACGAATTTGACGGAAGAAACTGTTCCCCTGACCGATTCTTCCGAAAAGATGACTATTCCTTTGGAAAAAGCAGTCTTGCCTGTTAGGGAAGGGAATATTTTCAAACTCATCGAGTTTCTGGTGGTAGATATAGAATCACCTTACGAAAGTATCCTCGAGAGAGGGTGTCTATACGCCATGAGAGCAGTCCCCTCAACATACCATCAGATATTCAAGTGTATCACATATCGGGGAATAATAGAGGTCAGAGGCGATCAGGATATTGCTTGACAATGCTACATCATCACCATCGGGCCCAAAAAGAGATTAAAAAAGAGTAGGAAGTCATCCCTAAAACATCTCAGGACGGAGCCACTCCATCAAAATAGCATCTAAAGTATAGTAGGCCAGGGGTTGATGAGATAAGAATTGACCCCGCAGATAGAGTTATGGAGAAACTAGAGGAGGTAGCTTTTGATGAGAGCCGACAAGAGAAAAAGTTTCTAATCGTCACCACGTTGTTCGACCAGTAAAGGATGAAACTAATTTCCTTTTTTAAGCAGAACCTAGATGTTTTTGCATGGGAACCATATGACATGCTAGGGATTGATCCTGAAATCACGTGGAGTATACATTTCATTTTATTATACAAAAGGCTCACCACATGGCCCAGAAAAGGATAAGGCAGTGGAAAAAGAGGTAGGGAAACTTTCGAAGGCAAGGTCCATTAGAGAAGTTCAATTCTCAAAATAACTCTCAAACCCAATGGTAGTTCGAAAGAGAAATAACATCTAGAGAGTTTGTGTGGACATTAACGATTTTAATTTAGCTCTCCCTAAAGATAAATCCTCTCTACCAAAGATAGACCAATTAGTCGACGCCAAGAAACCCATGAACGAATGAGTTTTTTGGACGTCAAACTGGGGTACCACGCGATTCCCTTGTTAGGCCCCGACCAAGACAAAACCTCATTCATTACCCCACTAGGCCTATATGGTTATAAGGTCACGCCTTTCGGCCTAAAAATGCTGGAGCCACATACTAGAGATGGGTCACCAAGATATTTAAGAAATAAATAAGAGAGACAATGGATGTGTATTAATGACATGCTCATCAAAAGCAAGCGCAAGTGCGATCACCTTAAAGACTTGGCAGAGACCTTTAGAATACTCAAGCATTATCAGATGAAGCTCAATGTGATAAAATACTCATTTGGGTTCTAGTCAGGGAAGTTCCTCAGCTATCTTATTAGAAAGAGATGGATTAAAGGAAACCCTGACCAGATTGTAGAGATTAATAATGTTCAGCCACCAAAGACATCGTTAGAGATTCAAAAGTTAACAGGGATGCGCATAACTCTGAATTGTTTCAGCTCCAAGTCATCTAAGCGTTGTAAGTCATTTTTTTAGCCACTCAAGAAGGAAAAAGGGCCTCACTTAAAATGATGAATGCTCAAAATCACTTGAAGAAATCAAGTCTTATCTAAGAAAACCTCCACTATTAGCAATTCTAGACCCAAAGGATCCTCTTTACCTTTACCTTGTATCTTTTAGCCATGCAGTCAGTCCAGCCTTGGTATAGGAGAAAGAAGGTAGGTCATTCCCTGTTTACTATATCAGTAAAACGCTCCTGGTATACGAGCAATGATACCTTCCACTAGAGAAGTTGCCTTACTTACTGGTCATCGCGTCCTGAAAGTTAAAGCGTCACTTTGAGGCCCATTCCATCACAATCATCACGTCCTTCCCTCTTAAAGTCATTCTTCGCAAGGTCAGCCTATCTGAATTCATATCTTAATGGTCGATCAAACTTGAAATCTTTGATATATACTATCATCCAAGAACATTGATCAAGGGGCAGGTGTTGGCTAGTTTTATAGATAAATTTTTGGAGAAGAGGCCCTTACCAATCAACAGACCACTGACCAATTAAAAGATCACGGGCTTGCTCAATCCAAAAAGTGGATATTGTATGTGGATGGTGCCTTCAACTCTAAAGGAATAGTAGTAGGAACTGTTCTCATAACGTCGAAAGAATGCCACGATCGAGCAAAGAATCAGGTTGGGCTTTGAAGCGTCCAACAACGAAGCTGAGTACAAAGCTCTTATAACTATACTGTGTAAGGCTCACTTACTTAGGATAAACCACCTTAAAGTGTAATGCGATTCAATGTTGGTGTCCAACAAAGTCAATGGAGACTTCAACTCCAAAGACCAAAGGATGGTAGCACACCTACAGGTGGTTGATAATTTGATATCAGAATTTGAGGAAGTCCACGTTCAACAGTTCTCCCGGGTCATAATTGTCATGCCGATGCTTTAGCAGCTCTAAGTTCAGTAGTGGATTACAACCTGAGGAGAACAATTGAAGTGGAGTTCCTCAATAAGCCAAGTATTACGAAGATGGTGGCATCCGAACACATTCTCTCCATAGAAAAGCATCATAGTTGGATGGATCAAATAGTTGCTTACTTAAACAACGATACCTCCAATCAATAAAAAAAATAAGCTCATAAAGTAAGGGTAAAAGAGGCACGGTTTTACCTTGGACCTAGGGAAAAACTCTATAGAAGATCCTTCAGGGGTCCTTACCTTTAATGCATGCATTCAAAAGATGTCGAGTAAGTTTTCTATTAGCTATACGATGGGATTTTTGAAAGCCACGCAGGAAGAAGATATCTGGCTTTTTGAGTAATAAAAGAAGGCTATTGGTGGCCATATATACAGAAAGATGCAAATGCTTACACTCGACAGTAAAAAAAGTTCCAAAAGTTCTCCCCCATGCTTCCTTAACCGACCAATGGCCTGAAGTCCCTAACTAGTCCATGTCCATTCACATAGTGGGGGATGGACATGGTAGGGCCACTTCCAACTGAATTAGGATATCGCAAGTACCGATTGGTCGGCACAGACTATTTCATAAAATGAATTGAGGCAGAACCGTTGGCGAATATCAGAGACACTAATATGATCAGATTCATTTGGAGGAACATGATAAGTCACTTTGGGGTACCTATCATAATCATAACGGACAATGACACATAGTTTAAAAGTGGGCCTTTCCAAGGTTTCTATAATGACCATGGAATCAAACACCATTTCAGCTCTGTCGCCGACTCCCAAAGCAATGGTCAGGCAGATGCTTCCAATAAAAAGATGCTCGACATCTTGGAAAATAGGTTGTAAAAAGAAAAAGGAGCTTGGGTGGATGAGTTTCCTCATATTCTTTGGGAATATCTCACTGCACCGAGACCCACTAGGAAAACACCCTTCGCTCTAACTTATGTAATAAAAGCTATAATTCCTCTTGAAGTTGGTCTTCCAACCATAAGGACTATTATTGTCGAGAAATATTTGAAAGATGAAGCTATGAGCGCTAAACTTGGCCTAGCAGAAGAACGGAGGGAACATGCCATAATAAAATTGGCCTCCAACTAACAACAGTTAGCCAAGCAGTATAACAAGGGATCAATCCAAGAAAATTCCATGTCAGGGAATATGTGCTCAGAAAAGTCCTCAACATCGCCAAAAAACCATCAAACGACAAGTTGGGTACTAGCTGGGAGGGATCATTCAAAGTAATCAGAGATGATCTGTAAGGAGCCTACTACTTGGAAACAATGGAGGGCGGAGAGATACCCAGAGCTTGGAATGTGACTAATCACAAGAAATTTTACTTTTGATTTTATTTATTTCTAGCATGCTTAGTTTTTCTAAATTTTCATTTCAATACTTATGATGCTCGCATTTTGATTTAAAGTCATTAATAAAGATCCAAGTGGTTCGATCAATTACTTAGCATTTAAATTACTTTCCATTGTTCCAAAATGACAAGCACACATTTTTCACTAATGATTAAATGTCGATCAGACTTACTTTAGCTTAATTATGTTTACAAATTTGATAATTAAACCTAAGGACTTCGTCATAAAAAACACAAAGACCTCATGAACTTCTCATGCAAGCAAAAGTCCTACAGGATATCCCTAGGAACTGAATGAATCCGACTTGGTCGAAAAAAATCCTGAATGGGTGGATTGCCCTTAAACCAGGTGAATTTTTTCCATAGTTAGTTCACGGCTTAAGGTAATGTGATGACACAATCTAAAAGGTAAGATAAGATAACAAAACACATGCTCGGTATAAAGGAATGGTAAAATTCATAATACTGATATTAAATAATCAACTTCTTACAACAGAAGTTATAAGTTACAAAAATATCATCTATAATAAGTAAAAACACAAAAAAGAGAACACACAATGGTCGGGTGGAAAGAAAATCAGCAATTTCTCTTCGTGTTCTATCATTAGGCTCTGTTCGAAACTCATTGCCACTATCATGAGAGTCCAAGTAGTTTTTGTCCAATTAAAGAGGAATAACATCTATGGGAACCCACTTTTCTTCAATGCCAAACGGAGGATGCTTGTAAGCCGGACAATCAACTTAATATATATACCAAAGTTGAGAGTCCTTGGGAACTTTTAAAATGCTCAATACATTCAGCCACCCATGTTTCTATACCACACTTTTTGCCTCCTCCAATCTGACGACAGC
Organism: Sambucus nigra; assembly: GCA_949130495.1. Lineage (NCBI taxonomy): Eukaryota > Viridiplantae > Streptophyta > Magnoliopsida > Dipsacales > Adoxaceae > Sambucus > Sambucus nigra. Next base: position 361,948,745 of record OX422213.1, on the reverse strand, counting down.
ATCTACCTAACCTACAATATATCCTATCGACCATACAACTCGAGGCCTCATTCTGAACAGGCAGCAAAGATTGATAATATCATGGCTAAGTCTCATCACCATCACGTGAGATCTTAGGATACTTCCTTCAGTATTGATGAGCTTCTTTTTGAGCTCATCATTCTTGAATTGAAGAAGGACACTAACATTCCCAACGTCTTTCGCCCTAGCCAAATTATTCACCTCTTCTTGCATAAGGTCACCTACATTCCCCAGGTCCTTCACATTGTCTTTTAACTTATCCACCTAGGTTAACTGGTCCTTGTAAGCATCAGTCATATTCTTAAGAGCCTTGCAAATTGAGAGAAATACTCTATGAGCCTGAGCGCTAGCATCCCGACCGAGAAGGACATCTAAGTTTCCAGGAAAAGAAGGAACGCCCTCGATCATAGACTATATGAATTGAAAAGTAAATAAAAACATTCAACAAAGTGTCCAGACAATATTTCAATTAACAAAAATGAATCTTTTTCATTGATCACTCCAAAATAGGCAAAGCCCTTACAAACAGAGATAGAGAAAAATATATAAGAATATAAAGGAAAAATCATTCCTATATTGAGTTCCTTTATTCTTCACTTGATCCTCACACGTTGGGGCCTTGCCCTTGGACATAACATCCCCACTTTGATCTGTTGGGGCACTGGTGGCATATTCTTCCTCAACTCTTGGGGAAAATCCAGGCTTGTGCTAGACAAAGAGTTCTGATTCTGCGAGGACATTCATCCTCACCAAAGTTTCATCCCAGCTTTTCTTGAAGTTTGATTTTCGAATGTAAGCCAGCTGTCATTTGATGTACTCAAAGGCTTTAATATAGCCTTTATCATAGCTTGCCTCTTTGTTTGAAGAGAGGTTTTAATCTTCCTTTTTAATTGATTGCATTCGGCCCCCAGCTTGTCATTATCAACCTTCAGCTGGTTGCGCTTGATCTTCAGTGCACCCATGGTGTCACTCATGGACTTCTTCTTCTCGTCGTAGGCCTTCTTGGCAAAGGCCAAAGCTTCCTTCGACTTTTGAAGAGCCTCACTGAGGTCATCATTAAATTTGGACCGATCTATGTAACCCTCCAAAGTAGAAAAAAATTCTGCCATAAACTGTAGATGAGCCAAAAAGGAAAATATTAGTAACACAAAAAGGCATCCATCATGAAAAATAAAAAAAAAATAAAAAAAAGGAATTCTTGACTTACGAGTGACAATGATTGAGTCGCATGGGATGTAAGTTTATCATAAGAAAGCTGCTTGAATTACTCGCGATCAGTAGCAAGAATAGATCCCTTTAGTAAATTATAGGCCAATACGGAATTCTTGGTCGTAGACATCACCTATGAAGACCTCACGGGTGGAAGGACATCACCCTTATTAGAGGGTTGAGGGACATAGGGACCTTGTATATCTTATTCTTCTCTTAAACGACCACGTTTGAGTTAGTTACCTTGGAGCCTTCTTGTTCAGTCCTCTTCAAGGACTTAGTCTTGGGAGAGAAGGCCCCAACAACAACAACATCATCGTTTGTCAGCTAAATACTCTTCTTTAGAGCCATTGAGTCCTCTTCTTCAATAACGATGGACCCAATGTTTAGGGATTCAAAAGAGGAGGAGACATAAGCTTCCTTGTCTGGAAAAGGGAGATCAAGAATGTTGTTTATTGAACGAGTAGTGAAACTGCTAGTAAGATTTTTATTCTCAAGAATAAAAGAGGCTGAGCCACTACACAAAAAACAACAATTTGGCACACTGTTATATTAAAAATTTGGCACAACTTTAAACTGTGCCAAATTCTGGCATGGTTTAATGATTATCTGGCACACTTTAAAATCGTGCCAAAATTTGGAACTGTTTAAAAGTGTGCCAAAATTCCACACACTTAACTAAAATATAAGTATCTTAAAAAATATAAGCGGGAGTCTTCCCTCCTGTTGAAAATCCTAAAACCTCTATCCTCTCTCCTACTATGTTCTCTCAACCCTCACATCTCTCACAATCGACCTCCCTATCTCTCGCAAAATGAAAGGGTTTTTATCTCTGTCAGCCATCCCCACTTTCTCCTTAAACCATAGCCAACATCCACCTGATGCCAAATTACACTGTCCTCTGTTTTCATCTCCTGCGCCGCTGACCAGGCCAGGCATCGATCTCCACCCACCGCAGCTACTTTGTATGTCTCTTCAATTAATATTATCCAAATATTATATTATGTTATTATCGTATTAATACCAAATTGACTGGTTTAAGAAAGAAAAAGAAGAGAGTATCCCGATTTGGCTTTAAGGTTGTTCTTAATATTTAATATTTGGCTTGAATTCCAAATTAAGGGTTGTTCCTATTATTTTCTGAATATTGTCGCTCTTTATGTTTCTTAAACCAAATTGATTGATTTAAGAAATAAATATTAAGGGTTATTGCATATCTCTCAAGCATTATATGGTGTTGCGAAAATGGATAAAAAACGAAGAGACAATTTCTCGTTCTTACGTTATTAAAAAGGAGTCTTAAAAAATATGCTTGGTTCAAATTTCTTCTTAATGTAAAATTGGTTTTAAAATTTCTGCTGCAATTTCCTTTTATTTATATTTGAAGTTTATTTCCATAAGGTGTTCATCCTAGAGATGTGAGAATTTTAGTGTTAGGCCACTCGAGCACGGGGACCGACTTCATGGTATCGCTGATTCTTGCCACAGTGGAACTGTTCTTGATTTGTCGCATATTTATGGCATAAAAGAGTGTCACATTTCAATCTCAAATTTAGTCTTGATTTATCATCATTCTTGCATTTCCTTATAAATATATTGTCAAAAAAGGGGTAAGTCCTATAACTTGGATTTGTCCATTCTACTTCATGATGATTCACATACAAGTAGTTAGTCTAATATAGGCTTTTACACCATTTTTCCAACTTGACAAAAAAGGCATTGAATTGATTATAATTCCATAGCATATATGCCAGAATACTCCATTACATACATCTCAATTTATATCCTTTATTTGGGTTTTAACAGGAAGATAAGGTGGATAATCACCCTCTATCGGGAGTTGATAAGTGAATACGTAGTGGACCAACAAAAACTTCAAGTGATTCCCCTTAAAACAAATAACAAAGGGTATTATTAGAGGCATAATATTTGTGCTTTAAATCAAATTTATTTTGCTTCTTTGAGAGATTGGGAGGGGGATTGGAAAAGATAATAGGGTTGAAGCACCTATTTATGACAGTTTTTTTTGCACAACATATCATCATTCATGGTGATTCTGGCGATAACTAACGTTACAATGACAACTATTTATCCCAGAGAAGATGAATGTTCCCTATCCATTTATCTCACCAGAGCTCCATAAGCTGTAAGTGTGTACAAATTATGTAAACTCCATCAATTCATCCCATTTCTCTCATTTTCTATGTAATTCTGTTTTAAAAGCAATATATGAACAAACTTATTGTATTTATATGAAATGTTAGGCCATAATTGCATGTAACATAACATAATTCACAAAGTATTCCTACCTTAATTTCTATTTTTTTCATACTATAGAGAAATGATGGAAACAATAGAGTGTGTATTAGTCACAAAATGGTTAGACGTGTCACATTTGGGAATGGTCTTACCCTTTTAAGTTCCATATAGGGTTGTAATTATAATACATTTTTCATATTCTTAGCTCTGGGAGATGTATCTAGGTCAATTACTCTTCAATTCAGGTCCTTGAGCCGTGGTTTCATGAATGGAATGCGGGTACTCTACACTCTTTGGCACACTTAATGCTTACATATATTTTTTATATGTACTCCAATGCAGTTAATGCATATAAACGGACCCCGACTTAATGATACCAATTTTGGATCTGGAGAACCACAATCTGCACAAAACCTATTTCCAAATTTATATGAGAAACTCTTCAACCATTCTTATGCACTAGATGAAGATGTGTGTCCTTTATTTTCGTGGCGACTCGCATCTGTTGGGGTGTATGAACGTAAAAGGTCATAAAGCTCAGCTGGTGATTTGTATTCAAAAAGCTCAGCTGCTAGGAAATGTAGATAGGTACTGATTAGCATACTCTTATTAGTTTCTGTTAGGAAATAAATTATACTCAAGTGGCACACCTTGCAAGCTTTCTAAACACCAATATAGATTGGGATGAAATGTTGTTGTTGTGTTTCATATGATTGGAACAAATATTGCACCGAAGTTTGTGGTTAGAGGTCTAAAACCATTTTTATTCAAGTTCTAATTTTTTATTGTCATGATCCTTTAGCCTCTTACTTTAATTTCCCGTATTTAGTTATAAAGTCATCCAGATATTGCCATTCTTCCCCAATAATGTAGACCCAATTTGAGTTTCAAAGCACACATATGGCATTGCATAAGTGACTTTTAATGTTACAGTTATCTGATATTGTATCATGGGTTTGGTTTACAGTTCCTAGGCACTCTGTTTAACTCTTCTACATTGATAAGATCTACAATAAGGAAAATACTTCGATTGACAAAGCTGCATAATTTAGCCATGTTTAAAATATCTACTGACAGTCTTAATGAAAATCTGGAGACTTATCCACAGGTTTGTTGAACGTTATTTGATCTTTTTATGTTATACAGTAGGATGCATTATCTCTGTATATGTTGTTTAAACCTTTAGATTTTGATTTTCAATATATACATCTCTTATGATAAAATTTCTGTGGATTGAATATGGAGTAGGCTTTCGAGTTGTACTATTTTATTGTATTGTTACTGTCCTAAATTTACTCACTACTTGATGGCAATTATAGTTCTCCTCATTAACATTGCAGGATGAAGCTGATGTATTTTATGCTATCTTTAATATTGGTAGAAGTCATCACAATTTTACCGTCGGCATCATAAAGGATGTTTCTCAAGAGGTTAGTATGTCCTCATATTTTCTATATTGGATGTAGTGTCATAATACTTATGTTTACATTGACTTCTTTCTTTATTTATTTCTTATTTATATTTAAATGAACATAAAACATCGAGACTTTGATCTTGTTTCTCTCGTGGAAGTGGTGCATTCTAACTTTTTAAGAGTACATGCTTACATGTTTAGATTTATGATTACCTATTTCCTTGTAGATTTACTGGTTTCTCAGACAGTAGTTAATGATATGGCGATAATTTGAAAATATCTAAATTAGGCTTAAAAACAAGCCGTTTGAGGGTGAAAATCCAAATCAGCCCCCAAACGACCCCGTAAGAGGCACGAACACCTCGTACCGGACCAATGTACGTTGTAGGATTTGACCACATAGTCGCAGGTCTCCCGATTTAAGAATATGACGATAATTTGAAAATATCAAGATTAGGATTAAAAGAAAGCCGTTTGACGGTGAAAACACAAACAGCCCCGTAAGAGGCACGAACACCTCGCACGGGACCAATGTAACTTGTATTAAATGACCCCATAGTCGCAGGTCTCCCGGTTTGAGAATATGTTTATAATTTGAAAATAACTAGATTAGGCTTAAAAACAAACCGTTTGAGGGTGAAAACCCAAACCAGCCCCCAGACGGCCCCATAAGAGACACGAACACCTCGCACGGGACCAATGTAACTTATAGGAACTGATCGCGTAATCATGGGTCTCCCAGTTTGAGAATATAATGATAATTTGAAAATATATAGATTACGCTGAAAAATAACCCGTTTGAAAGGGAAACCCAAACCAGCACCAAAATGGTCCCGTAAGAGGCACAAACACCTCGCACGGGTCCAATGTAACCTGTAGGAACTGACACCGTAGCCATGGGTTTTTCGGTTTGAGAATATGATGATAATTTGAAAATAATAAGATTAGGCTTAAAAATTAGCCGTTTGAGGGTGGAAACCCAAACCAGCTCCCAAACGGCCAGTAAGAGGCATGAACACCTCACACGGGACCAATGTAACTTAAAGTAACTGACCGCATAGTCTCGGTTCTCCTGGTTTAAGAATATGATGATAATTTGGAAATATCTAGATTAGGCTTAAAATAAGTCGTTTGAGGGTGAAAACCCAAACGGCCCCGTAAGAGGAAGGAACACCTCGCACGGGACCAATAACTTATAGGAACTTATTGCGGAGTCACGAGTCTCTCGGCTTGAGAATATAACGATAATTTTTAAATGTCTAGATTAGGCTTAAAAATAAGCCGTTTGAGGGTGAAAACCCAAACCAGCCGCCAAACGGCCCCGTAAGAGGCACGAACACCTCACACGGGACCAATATAACATGTAGGAACTGACCGCGTAGTCACGGATCTTTCGGTTTGAGAATATGACGATAATTTGAAAATATCTAAATAAGGCTTAAAAATAAGCAGTTAAAGGGTGAAAACCCAAACGGCCCTGTAAGAGGCACGAATACCTCGCAGGTGACCAATGTAACACGTAGGAACTGACCGTGTAGTCACGGGTCACCCAGTTTGAGAATATGACTACAATTTGGAAATATCTATATTAGGCTTAAAAATAAGCCATTTGAGGGTGAAAACCCAAACCAGCCATCAAACGGCCCCGTAAGAGGCACGGACACCTCACACGGGACCAATGTAACTTGTAGGAACTGACCGCGTAATCGAGGGTCTCCCGATTTGAGAATGTGATGATAATTTTGAAATATCTAGATTAGGCTTAAAAATAAGTCGTCTGAGGGTGAAAACCCAAAACAGACGCAAACGCCCCATAAGAGGCACGAACACGTCGCACGGGACCGATGTAACTTATAGGAACTGACCGTGTAGTCGTGGGTCTCCCGGTTTGGGAATATGACGATAATATAGAGATCTCTAGATTAGGCTTAAAAACAAGCCGTTTGAGGGTGAAAACACAACTCTCAAACGACCCAGTAAGAGGCACGAACACCTCGCACGGTATAATGTAACTTGTAGGAACTGATCAGGTAGTCATAACTTGAGTAAAATTTTCAAATTTAGAATATAATAATAATTGCAACTCCTATATGTAATTTTTTTTGCTTGAGTAAGGTTTTGTTATAAATTACTTGGTTACTAATATTGTCTCTTTTTCGTATCCTATTTTTTTTGAAGGATAACATTTTATCGCTAGCATTTATTCACGTGGAACACACGAAGAAGTCAATGGTTTACAGCAAGGCTTTTATTTATTTAATGTCGTTAATATTCATGATTCTATTTTTTTGTGTTATGGTTGGGCGTTCTTTTTAGGTTGTTAACTTTTATGGGCGTGCGGGCTTTTGAAAGTTTATTTTTTATATTTTGTGGTCATGCGGGCTTTCTATTACACAGGTTTTAGAATGTCCAGAAAATAGAGGAAATTCTGCCCAATTTTTTTTTTTGTCTATGAACTACTAAAGACTTGTAATATTTTGAAGTTTGTATGTACATTAGTTTATCAATAACGTGCAAGATTTGCAATTTGTGAACACCTCACACAGGACCAATGTAACTTGTAGGAACTGATCGCGTAATCGCGAGTCTCCTGGTTTGAGAATGTGACAATTATTTTGAAATATCTAGATTAGGCTTAAAAATAAGCCGTTTGAGGGTGAAAACCCAAACCAGACGGCAAACGACCCATGAGAGGCACGAACACTTTGCACGGGACCAATGTAACTTGTAGGAACTGACCGCGTAGTCGCTGGTCTCCTGGTTTGAGAATATGACGATAATTTGGAAATGTCTAGATTAGGCTTAAAAACAAGCCATTTGAGGGGTGAAAACCCCAAATAACTCACACAGTAAGAGGCACGAACACCTCGCACGGGACGAATGTAACTTATAGGAACTGACCGCGTAGTCGCGGGTCTCTCGGTTTGAGAATATGATGACAATTTGAAAATATCTAGATTAGGCTTAAAAACAAGCTATTTGAGGGTGAAAATCCAAACCAACTACCAAAGGGCCCAGTAAGAGGCACGAGCACCTCGCACGGGACCAATGTAACTTGCAGGAGGTGACTGCGTAGTCGCGGGTCTCCCGATTTGAGAATATGATCATAATTTTAAAATATCTAGATTAGGCTTCAAAATAAGTCATTTGAGGGTGAACACCCAAACCAGCCCCAAGAGGCCCCGTTAGAGGCACGAACACCTCGCACAGGACCAGCGTAACTTGTAAAAACTGACCGCATAGTCATGGGTCTCCCAGTATGAGAATATATCGATAATTTGAAAATATCTGGATTAGGCTTAAAAACAAGACGTTTGAGGGTGAAAACCCAAAATATCCCCCAAACGGCCTCGTAAGAGGCACGAATACCTTGGATGGGACCAATGTAACTTATAGGAACTTATTGCGTTGTTGCGGGTCTCCCGGCTTGAGAATATTACGATAATTTAGAAATCTCTAAATTAGGCTTAAAAATAAGCCATTTGAGGGTGAAAACCCAAACCATCTGCCAAACGGCCCCATAAGAGGCAAGAAAACCTCGCACGGGACCAATGTCACTTGTAGGAACCGACCGTGTTGTCATGGGTCTACCGTTTTGAGAATATGACGATAATTTAAAAATATCTAAATTAGGCTTAAAAATAAGCAGTTAAAGGGTGAAAACCCAAACCAGTCGCCAAACGGCCCCGTAAGAGGAACGAACACCTCGCACATGACCAATGTAACTTCTAGGAACTGATCACGTAGTCACGGGTCACCGTTTGAGAATATGAATATAATTTGGAAATATCTAGATTAGGCTTAAAAACAAGTCGTTTGAGGGTGAAAACCCAAACCAGTCGACAAACGGACCTGTAAGAGGCACGAACACCTCACACGGGACCAATATAACTTGTAGGAAGTGGCCACGTAATTGCGGGTCTCCCAATTTGAGAATGTGATGATAATTAGGAAATATCTAGATTAGGCTTAAAAACAAGTCGTTTGAGGGTGAAAACCCAAACCAGTCGCCAAAACGGCCCCATGAGAGGCACGAACACCTCGCACGGGACCAAGTAACTTGTAGGAACTGACCGTGTAGTCGCTGGTCTTCCGGTTTGAGAATATAATGATAATTTGGAAATGTCTAGATTAGGCTTAAAAACAAGCTTTTTGAGGGGTGAAAGCCCAAAACAACTCCAAAATGGCCCAGTAAGAGGCACGAACACCTCACACAGGACCATTGTAACTTATAGTAACTGACCGCGTAGTCGCAGGTCTCTCGGTTTGAGAATATGATGAAAATTTGAAAATATCCAGATTAGGCTTAAAAATATGTCGTGTGAGGATGGAAACCCAAACCAGCTCCCAAACGGCCAAGTAAGAGGCACGAGCACCTCGCACGGGACTAATGTAACTTGCAGGAGGTGACTGCGTAGTCACGGGTCTCCCGCTTTTAGAATATGATAATAATTTGAAAAAATCTAGATCAGGCTTAAAAACAAGTCGTTTGAGGGTGAAAACCCAAACTAGCCAGCAAACGGCCCCGTAAGAGGCACGAACACCTCGCACTGGGCCAATGTAACTTTTAGGATCTGACCGCATAGTCGTGGGTCTCCCGATTTGGGAATATGATGATAATTTCAAAATATCTAGATTAGGCTTAAAAATAAGCCATTTGAGGGTGAAAACCCAAAATAACTCCTAAACGACCCAGTAAGAGGCACGAACACCTCACACAGGACCAATATAACTTGTAGGAACTGATCGCGTAGTCACGGGTCTCCCGGTTTGAGAATATGAAGATAATTTGAAAATATCTAGATTAGGCTTAAAAATAAGCCGTTTGAGGGTGAAACCCAAACCAGCCGCCAAACGGCCCCGTAAGAGGCATGAACACCTCGCACGGGACCAATGTAATTTATAGGAACTTATTGCGTTGTCGCGGGTCTCCCGATTTGAGAATATTACGATAATTTAGAAATCTCTAGATTAGGCTTAAAAATAAGTCGTTTGAGGGTGAAAACCCAAACCAGCCATCAACGGCCCCTTAAGAGGCACGAACACCTCACACGGTACCAATGTAACTTGTAGGAACTAACCATGTAATCACGGGTCTCCCGCTTTGAGAATGTGATGATAATTTCGAAATATCTATATTAGGCTTAAAAATAAGACGTTTGAGAGGGAAAACCCAAACTAGCCGCCAAAACGGCCCCATGAGAGGCACGAACACCTCGCACGAGACCAATGTAACTTATATGAACTGACCGCGTAGTCGCGGGTCACCCAATTTGAGAATATGACTGTAATTTTGAAATATCTATATTAGGCTTAAAAATAAGTCGTTTGAGGGTGAAAATCCAAACCAGTCGCTAAATGGCCCCGTAAGAGGCACGAACACCTCGCATGGGACCAATGTAACTGGTAAGAACTGACCGCGTAGTCACTGGTCTCCCAGTTTGAGAATATGACAATAATTTGGAAATGCCTAGATTAGGCTTAAAAACAAGCCATTTGAGGGGTGAAAACTTAAAAGACAACTCCAAAACGGCCCAGTAAGAGGCACGACCACCTCGCACGGGACTAATGTAACTTGCAGGAGGTGACTGCATAGTCGCGGATCTCCCGATTTGAGAATATGATCATAATTTGAAAATATCTAGATCAGGCTTAAAAATAAGCCGTTTGAGGGTAAAAACCCAAACCAGCCGCTAAACGGCCCCATAAGAGGCATGAACACCTCGCACGGGACCAATGTAACTTATAGGAACTTATTGCCTAGTCGCGGGTCTCCCGGTTTGAGAATATTATGATAATTTTGAAATCTCTAGATTAGGCTTAAAAACAAGCCATTTGAGGGTGAAAACCCAAACCAGCCGCCAAACGGCCACGTAAGAGGCAAGAACACCTCACACGGGACCAATGTAACTTGTAGGAATTGACTGCATAATATGAGTCTCCCGATTTGAGGATGTGGTGAAAATTTGGAAATATCTAGATTAGACTTAAAAATAAGCCATTTGAGGGTGAAAACCCAAACTAGCCGCCAAAATGGCCCCATGAAAGGTACGAACACCTCGCACGGGACCAATGTAACTTGTAGAAACTGACCGCGTAGTCGCTCGTCTCTCGATTTGAGAATTAGATGATAATTTGGAAATGTCTAGATTAGGCTTAAAAATAAGTCGTTTGAAGGGTGAAAACGCCAAACAACTCCCACAGTAAGAGGCATGAACACCTCGCACGCGACCAATGTAACTTATAAGAACTCACCCCGTAGTGGTTGGTCTATCGGTTTAAGAATATGATGACAATCTAAAAATATCTAGATTAGGCTTAAAAATAAGCCATTTGAGGGTGGAAACCCAAACCATCTCTCAAACGGCCCAGTAAGAGGCACGAGCACCTCGCACGGGACCAATGTAACTTGCAGGAGGTGACTGCGTAGTCGCGGGTCTCCCGATTTGATAATATGATCATAATTTTAAAATATCTTGATTAGGCTTAAAAACAATTCGTTTGAGGGTGAAAACCCAAACCATCCCCCAAGAGGACCCATTAGAGCCACGAACACCTCGCACACGACTAATGTAACTTGTAGAAACTGACTGCATAGTCACGGGTCTCCCGATTTGAGAATATGTCGATAATTTCAAAATATCTAGATTAGGCTTAAAAATAAATCGTTTGAGGGTGAAAACCCAAAATAGCCCCCCAAAAGGCCCCATAAGAGGCACGAACACCTCGGACGGGACCAATGTGCCTTGTAGGAACTTATTGCGTAGTCGCGGGTCTCTCGATTTGAGAATATTACAATAATTTAGAAATCTCTAGATTAGGCTTAAAAACAAGCCGTTTGAGGGTGAAAATCCAAACCAACTGCCAAACGGCGCCGTAAGAGGCATGAACACCTCGCACGGGACCAGTGTAACTTGTAGGAACTGACCGCGTAGTCGTTGGTCTCTCGATTTGAGAACATGACGATAATTTAGAAATATCTAGATTAGGCTTAAAAACAAGTCGTTTGAGGGGTGAAAACCCAAAACAAGTCCAAAATAACCTAGTAAGAGGCACGAACACCTCACACGGGACCATTGTAACTTGTAGGAACTGACCGCATAATCGTAGGTCTCTCGGTGTGAGAATATGATGAAAATTTTAAAATATCTAGATTAGGCATAAAAACAAGACATTTGAGGGTGAAACCCAAACCAGCTCCCAAACGGCCCAGTAAGAGGCACGAGAACCTCGCATGGGACTAATGTAACTTACATGAGGTGACTTCGTAGTCGCGGGTCTCCTCATTTGAGAATATGATCATAATTTGAAAATATCTAGATTAGGCTCAAAAATAAGACGTTTGAGGTTGAAAACCCAAACCAGTCGACAAACGCCCCATAAGAGGAACGAACACCTTGCACGGGACTAACGTAACTTGAAGGAACTTACCGCTAAGTCACGGGTCTCCCGGTTTAGGAATATGACGATAATTTGGAAATGTCTATATTAGGCTTAAAAACAAGTCGTTTGCGGGTGAAAACCCAAAATAACTCCCAAACGACCCAATAAGAGGCACGAACACCTCACACGGAACCAATGTAATTTGTAGGAACTGATCGCGTAGTCGTGGGTCTCTCGGTTTGAGAATATGACTCTTATTTGAAAATATCTAGATTAGGCTTAAAAATAAGTCGTTTGAGGGTGAAAACCCAAACCATCCGCCAAACGGCCCCGTAAGAGGTACGAACAACTCACACGGGACCAATGTAACTTGTAAGAACCGACTGCGTAATCACGGGTCTCCCGATTTGAGAATGTGATGATAATTTGGAAAAATCTAGATTAGGCTTAAAAATAAGTCGTTTGAGGGTGAAAACCCAAACCAGTACCCAAAACGGCCCCATGAGAGGCACGAACGCCTCGCACGGGACCAATATAACTTGTAGGAACCGACTGCGTAATCGCTGGTCTCCCGATTTGAGAATATGATGATAATTTGGAAATGTCTAGATTAGGTTTAAAAATATGTCGTTGGAGGAGTGAAAACCCCAAATAACTCCCGCAGTAAGAGGAACGAACACCTCGCACGGGACCAATGTAACTTATAGGAATTGACCTCGTAGTTGCGGGCTTTCGATTTGAGAATATGATGACAATTTGAAAATATCTAGATTAGGCTTAAAAATAAGCTATTTGAGGGTGGAAACCCAAACCAGCTCCCAAATGGCCCAGTAAGAGGCACGAGCACCTCGCACGGGACCAATCTAACTTACAGGAGGTGACTGCGTAGTCGCGGATCCCCCGATTTGAGAATATGATCATAATTTTAAAATATCTAGATTAGGCTTAAAAATAAACCGTTTGAGGGTGAAAACCTAAACTAGCCCCCAAGAGGCCCCGTTAGAGGCACGAACACCTCGCACAGGACCAATGTAACTTGTAGAAACTGACTCCATAGTCATGGGCCTCCCAGTTTGAGAATATGCTGATAATTTGAAAATATCTAGATTAGGCTTAAAAAGAAGTCGTTTGAGGGTAAAACCCCAAAAACAGCTCTCAAACGGCCCCGTAAGAGGCACGAACACCTCGGACGGGACCAATGTAACTTGTAGAAACTTATTGCGTAGTCGCGGGTCTCTCGGTTTGAGAAAATTATGATAATTTGGAAATCTCTAGATTAGGCTTAAAAATATGCCGTTTGAGGGTGAAAACCCAAACCCGTCGCCAAACAGCCCCGTAAGAGGCACGAACACCTCGCACGGGACCAATGTCACTTGTAGGAACTGACCGCGTAGTCACGGATCTCCTGGTTTGAGAATATGACGATAATTTGAAATATCTAAATTAGGCTTAAAAATAAGGAGTTAAAGGGAGAAAACCCAAACCAGCCCCCAAACGACCCCTTAAGAGGCACGAACACCTCATACGTGACCAATGTTACTTGTAGGAACTGATCGCGTAGTCGCGGGTCACCCGGTATGAGAATATGACTATAATTTGGTAATATCTAGATTAGGCTTAAAAATAAGCCGTTTGAGGGTGAAAACCAAAACCAGCCGCCAAACGGCCCCATAAGAGGCACGAAAACCTCACACATGACCAATGTAACTTATAGGAAATGGTCGCGTAATCGCGGGTCTCCCGATTTGAGATTGTGACGATAATTTACAAATATCTAGATTAGGCTTAAAAATATGCGGTTTGAGGGTGAAAACCTAAACCATCCACCAAAACAGTCCCATGAGAGGCATGAACACCTCGCATGGGACCAATGTAACTTTTAGGAACTGACCACACAGTCGCTGGTCTCCCGGTTTGAGAATATGATGATAATTTGGAAATGTCTAGATTACGCTTAAAAATAAGCCGTTTGAGGGGTGAAAACCCAAAATAACTCCAAAATGACCCAGTAAGAGGCACGAATACCTCGCACGGGACCATTGTAACTTATAGGAATGGGTCGCGTAGTTGCGGGTCTCTCAGTTTGAGAATATGATGAAAATTTGAAAATATCTAAATTAGGCTTAAAACTAAGCCATTTGAGGGTGGAAACCCAAACCAGCTCCCAGACAGCCCAGTAAGAGGCACGAGCACCTCGCACGGGACCAATCTAACTTACAGGAGGTGACTGTGTAGTCGCGGATCCCCGATTTGAGAATATGATCATAATTTTATAATATCTAGATTAGGCATAAAAATAAGCCGTTTGAGGGTGAAAACCCAAACCAGCCGCCAAACGGCCCCAAAAGAGGCATAACACCTCGCATGGGACCAATGTAACTTGTAGGAACCTATTGCGTAGTCGCGGGTCTCCCGGTTTGAGAATATTACGATAATTTGAAAATCTCTAGATTAGTCTTAAAAACAAGCCGTTTGAGGGTGAAAACCCAAACCAGCCGCCTAACGGCCCCGTAACAGGCAAGAACACCTCACATGGGACCAATGTAACTTGTAGGAACTGACCGCGTATTCACGGGTCTCCCGGTTTGAGAATGTGATGAAAATTTGGAAATATCTAGATTAGGCTTAAAAATAAGCCGTTTGAGGGTGAAAACCCAAACCAGCAGCCAAAACGGCCCCATAAGATGTACTAACACCTCGCACGGGATCAATGTAACTTGTAGGAACTGACCGCGAAGTCGTTGGTCTCCCGATTTGAGAATATGATGATAATTTGGAAATGTATAGATTAGGCTTAAAAAGAAGTCGTTTAAGGGGTGAAAACCCCGAATAACTCCCACAATAAGAGGCACAAACACCTCGCATAAGACCAATGTAACTTATAGGAACTGACCCCGTAGTCGCAAGTCTCTCGATTTAAGAATATGATGATAATTTGAAAATATCTAGATTAGGCCTTAAAATAAGCCATTTGAGGGTGGAAACCCAAACCAGCTCTCAAACGGCCCAGTAAGAGGCACGAGCACCTCGCACATAACCAATGTAACTTGCAGGAGGTGACTGCGTAGTCGTGGGTCTCCCGATTTGAGAATATGATCATAATTTTTAAATATCTAGATTAGGCTTAAAAGTAAGTCGTTTGAGGGTGAAAACCCAAACCAACCCTCAAGAGGCCCCGTTAGAGGCACGAACACCTCTTACAGGACTAATGTAACTTGTAGAAACTCACCGCATAGTCACAGGTCTCCCGATTTGAGAATATGATGATAATTTGAAAATATCTAGATTAGACTTAAAAATAAGTCATTTGAGCGTAAAAGCCCAAAACAGCTCCCAAACGGCCCCGTAAGAGGCATGAACACCACGGACGGGACCAATGTACCTTGTAGAAACTTATTACGTAGTCGCGGGTCTCCCGGTTTGAGAATATTATGATAATTTGGAAATTTATAGATTTGGCTTAAAAATAAGCCGTTTGAGGGTGAAAACCCAAACTAGCCGCCAAACGGCCCCGTAAGAGGCACGAACACCTCGCACGGGACCAATGTCACTTTTAGGAAATGATCGCGTAGTCACGGGTCTCCCGATTTGAGAATATCATGATAATTTGAAAATATCTAAATTAGGCTTAAAAATAAGAAGTTAAAAGGTGAAAACCCAAACCAGCCCCCAAACGGCCCCGTAAGAGGCACGAACACCTTGCACGTGACCAATGTAAGTTGTAGGAACTGATCGCGTAGTCGCGGGTCACCCAATTTGAGAATATGACTATAATTTGGAAATATCTAGATTAGGCTTAAAAATAAGCCGTTTGAGGGTGAAAACCCAAACCAACCGCCAAACGGCCCCGTAAGAGGCACGAACACCTCACACGGGACCAATGTAACTTGTAGGAACTGGTCGCATAATCGCGGGTCTCCGGTTTGAGAATGGGACGATATTTTGGAAATATCTATATTAGGCTTAAAAACAAGTCGTTTGAGGGTGAAAACCCAAAATAGCCGCCAAAACAGCACCATGAGAGGCATGAACACCTCGCACAGGACCAATGTAACTTGTAGGAACTGACCGCGTAGTCGCTGGTCTCCTGGTTTGAGAATATGATGATAATTTGTAAATGTCTAGATTAGGCTTAAAAAAAGCCGTTTGAGGGGTGAAAACCCAAAACAACTCCAAAATCACCCAATACGAGGCACGAACACCTCGTTCAGGACCATTGGAACTTATAGGAACTGACCGCGTAGTCGCGGGTCTCTTGATTTGAGAATATGATGAAAATTTGAAAATATCAAGATCAAGCTTAAAAATAAGCCATTTGAGGGTGAAAACTCAAACCAGCTCCCAAACGGCCCAGTAAGAGGCACGAGCACCTCGCATGGGACTAATGTAAGTTGCAGGAGGTGACTTCGTAGCCGCGGGTCTCCTGATTTGAGATTATGATCATAATTTGAAAATATCTGGATCAGTCTTAAACACAAGCTGTTTGAGGGTGAAAACCCAAACCAGCCGCCAAACACCCCATAAGAGGCACGAACACCTCACACGGGACCAATGTAACTTGTAGGAACTTACCACGAACTCGCGGATCTCTCGGTTTAGGAATATGATGATAATTTGGAAATGTCTAGATTAGGCTTAAAAATAAATCATTTGAGGGTGGAAACCCAAAACAACTCCCAAACGAACTAGTAAGAGGCACGAACACCTCACACGAAACCAATGTAACTTGTAGGAACTGACTGCATAGTCGCGGGTCTCTCAGTTTGAGAATATGACTCTTATTCGAAAATATCTAGATTTGGCTTAAAAATAAGCCATTTGAGGGTGAAAACCCAAACCAGCCACCAAACGGCCCCGTAAGAGGCATGAACACCTCGCACGGGACCAATGTAACTTGTAGGAACTGATCGCGTAGTCATGGGTCTCCCGGTTTTAGAATATGATGATAATTTGAAAATATCAAAATTAGGCTTAAAAACAAGCAATTAAAGTGTAAATACCCAAACCAGACCACAAACGGCCCCGTAAGAGGTACGAACACCTCGCATGGGGCCAATGTAACTTGTAGGAACTTATTGCGTAGTCGCGGGTTTCCCGATTTGAGAATATTACAATAATTTGAAAATATCTAAATTAGACTTAAAAATAAATCGTTTGAGGGTGGAAACCCAAACCAACCCCCAAACGGCCCCGTAAGAGGAACGAACACCTCGCACGGGACCAATGTAACTTGTAGGAACTGATCGCGTAGTCGGGGGTCTCCCGGTTTGAGAATATGACTATCATTTGGAAATATCTTGATTAGGCTTAAAAACAAGCCGTTTGAGGGGAAAAACCTAAACTAGGTGCCAAACGGCCCCGTAAGAGGTACGAACACCTCACACGGGACTAATGTAACTTATAGGAACTGACCGCGTAATCGCGGGTCTCCCGATTGGAGAATGTGATGATAATTTGGAAATATCTGGATTAGGCTTAAAAATAAGTCGTTTGAGGATAAAAATCCAAACCGGCAGCCAAACGCCCCATAAGAGGCACGAATACCTCGCACGGGACCAATGTAACTTGTAAGAACTGATCGCGTAGTCATGGGACTCCCGGTTTTAGAATATGATGATAATTTGAAAATATCCAAATTAGGCTTAAAAACAAGCAGTTAAAGTGTAAAAACCCAAACCAGGCCCCAAACGGCCTCGTAAGAGGTACGAACACCTCGAATGGGGCCAATGTAACTTGTAGGAACTTATTACGTAATCGCGGGTCTCTCGGTTTGAGAAAATTATGATAATTTGAAAATATCTAAATTAGGCTTAAAAGTAAACCGTTTGAGGGTGGAAAACCAAACCAGCCCCCAAACGGCCCCATAAGAGGAACGAACACCTCGCACGGGACCAATGTAACTTGTAGGAACTGATCGCGTAGTCACGGGTCTCCCAGTTTGAGAATATGACTATCATTTGGAAATATCTAGATTAGGCTTAAAAATAAGTCGTTTGAGGGGAAAACCCCAAACTAGCTACCAAACGGCCCCATAAGAGGTACGAACACCTCACACGGGACTAATGTAACTTGTAGGAACTGACCGCGTAGTCGCGGGTCTCCCGGTTTGAGAATGTGACGATAATTTGGAAATATCTATATTAGGCTTAAAAATAAGTCGTTTGAGGGTAAAAACCCAAACCGGCAGCCAAACGCCCCATAAGAGACACGAACACCTCGCATGGGACCAATGTAACTTGTAGGAACTGACCGCGTAGTAGAGGGTCTCCCGATTGGGAATATTATGATAATTTGGAAATGTCTAAATTAGTCTTAAAAACAAGCCGTTTGCGGGTGAAAATCCATAACAACTCCCAAACGATCCAGTAAGAGGCATGAACACCTCGCACGAGACTAATGTAACTTGTAGGAATGGGTCACGTAGTCGCGAGTCTCTCGGTTTGAGAATATGACAATAATTTGAAAATATCTAGATTAGGCTTAAAAACAAGCCGTTTGAGGGTGAAAATCCAAACCAGCCGCTATACGGCCCCGTAAGAGGCACAAACACCTCGCACGGGACCAATGTAACTCGTAGGAACTTATTAAGAAGTCGCGGGTCTCCTGGTTTGAGAATATTACGATAATTTAGAAATCTCTAGATTAGGCTTAAAAATAAGTCGTTTGAGGGTGAAAACCCAAAATAGCCGCCAAACGCCCCATAAGAGGCACGAACACCTCTCACGGGACCAATGTAACTTGTAGGAACTGACCGCGTAGTCACGGGTCTCCCGGTTTGAGAATGTGATGATAATTTAAAAATATCAAAATTAGGCTTAAAAACAAGCAGTTAAAGGGTGAAAACCCAAACCAGCCCCCAAACTGCACCATGAGAGGCACGAACACCTCGCACGGGACCAATGCAACTTGTAGGAACTTATTGTGTAGTCGCTGATCTCCCGGTTTGAGAATATTACGATAATCTATATATATATATATATATATATATATATATATTGGCTTAAAAACAAGCCGTTTGAGGGTGAAAACCCAAACCAGCCCTCAGACGGCCCCGTAAGAGGCACGAACACCTCGTACGGAACCAATGTAACTTGTAGGAACTGATCGCGTGGTCGCGTGTTTCCCATTTTGAGAATATGAGTATCATTTGGAAATATCTATATTAGGCTTAAAAACAAGTCGTTTGTGGGGGAAAACCCAAACCAACTACTAAACAGCCCCGTAAGCGGCACGAACACCTCACACGGGACCAATGTAACTTGTAGGAACTGACCGCATAATCGCGATTCTCCCGGTTTGAGAATGTGACGATAATTTGGAAATATCTAGATTAGGCTTAAAAACAAGCCGTTTGTGGGTGAAAACCCAAACCAGACGCTAAACGCCCCATAAGAGGCACGAACACGTCGCATGGGACCAATGTAACTTATAGGAAGTGACCGCGTAGTCGTGGGTCTCCCGGTTTGAGAATATGACGATAATATGGAAATGTCTAGATTAGGCTTAAAAACAAGCCGTTTGAGGGTGAAAACAAAACTCCCAAACGACCCAGTAAGAGGCACGAACACCTCGCACGGTATAATGTAACTTGTAGGAACTGATCAGGTAGTCATAACTTGCATAAAATTTTCAAATTTAGAATATAATGATAATTGCAACTCCTACATATAATTTTTTCGTCTTGAGTAAGGTTTTTTTATTAATTACTTGGTTACTAATATCGTATAACAATCCTCCCTTTTGGAGACGATTAAATTCCATAATTAAGTATAAATTGGAATCTGGGGAATTTCTCTAAATAGTAATTTTTGGGATTTTCAAGGATTAAATGATTTTCGATGGATGTTGTGATTATTTTTGGGACTATATAGGTCGAAATATTTTAATTATATGTCGTCGTTGAGTAAAGAGACGCGAGTTGAGATTTAATTTGGAAAAATCCCCATTAAGTTGTGTGGGGTTGAAATAGTGAGTTGCGGTCAAGTACTTCGGATCAGAATTTCGACTGCACCATGAGTCTCGGAATGGTCGAGATAGTCGATAAAGAGTGTCTGATTGTCGAAATTGAGTTCTGGGTAATTTTAGAGTTAAACGGGCTCGTAATTGAGTAAACGAGTCATTTTTTTTGGTTTTAAGGGGGTTAAACTCTTTTCTCCTTATAAAAGGGGCGAGAGAGGGAGAAAAAGAGAAGAGGGAAGAGAGAGAGGAGGAAGAAAAGAGGAGGAAAGGGGTAGATTCCGGCCAGCCTCCGCGGTATTCGACTCGAGGACATCGGATTTTATCCACGAGGCAAGTGTTTACTTGCTTTATTTAAATTTTTGCATAAATATCTCATACCGTAGTTTGGTATAATCAAACCCTAAAGATTTTGGGTTGGGTTTTTGTGGATAAAACGGGTTTTCGGGAGATAAAATGAATAAACCCCTAAAATTTTATAATTGGAGAAACTTAGGTTTTAATTGAAATTAATTGGTGGTTTCAGGTTCTAGGATGTTTAGAACCTTTATATTATGTGTATTTGTAGTTGGTTGAAGTTGTAGGACGTTTGGTGAAGAGATAAAAGCTTGGGATAAGCTTTAATGGCTGAAACAGCTTCTCGGAGAAGAAGCTGCCCGCCATGATTGATCGATCGATCATGGGGGCTCGATCGATCGAAGCCATCGATCGATCGATGGCTATGGGTCGATCGATCGACCCATTCTGAAAATGGGCAATTTTCCTAGGGTGATTTGGATGGGGTGAAATCCAATTTTTAATTGACTCGAGGTTAATAATGGGTTAATATAAGTAACCCTTTAGGAAATTTACGGTCCTCCAATTGAGGAAATCTAGGAGGGCAAGGTGAGGGTTTTAATGTATAACCCTTAAACTATATTTTTGAGGAAAATAGAATAATGGATAAGTTAAGATGTTGGGGTCCCTAAAATAGGGTGGGGTTCCCTAAATGATTAATTGGACGAGATGTAGTCCTTGGGTTCGTAGAAATGAAATACATAACCCATTAAATTTAAGGTGGTTCGGGAGAGATAAATCCCGAGGATATTTCTAGTAGGCATATAGGACTATATAATTATGCGTATAGAAAGCATAATTATATCGATTATTGTTGAGTGTACCCTAGGAGATAATTATGATAATTTGGGGATATAGATATGTACATTCACTTAGAGTGAATTGGTAATTAGATACATCCAATAATATCCTTAGAGATGATTAAGGTATTTGTTAGTTATAAAAGTAAGGAAATACTTTGGGTATAGTATTATGCTTATATGAATGCATGATTATGCTTCATGGAGAGAATCTTTGGGATTATCGGTCATCGCTAGATGAGATTGGCAAATATGGCCATTTATATATTCGAGGAGGAATATATGGTATATGTATATACTATGTGATTAAAGTATATATGTATGGTATGATGTAAATGATTTTGAAAATGTAAGAATGAATATTTTCAAAATGGAAAAGAAAAGATTTTCATAATTAATAAAATTATGGTTACACACCTCCCTAAATCTCTATCATAAGGGAAGTTGCGTGCGTATGGTGATGCCCCCTGGCTAATGAATGCAGGGTGGATATAGTCCTAGGCCATATGGCAATTATATTTTACTGCGCTGGTTAGGAGATTCTGCGTGTGGTCTTGACTTTCCCGCAGGCATATGGCCGCTTCCCGACATTGTTAGGTTCCCAGGTTGTCTTGTTTGATGGGACTTGGAAGATGATAGCCATTTAGGGGAGCATCCAGTGGGGAAACCCGGAGGGGAGGTCTTAGATTTGTTAAAGCATTTTATGATAATAAAATGGCTTTAAATACATTTCCTGGATGGAAGAAGGGAAATGGGATAAATGATTGGCTTCGGATACATTTCCCGGATGGAATAAGGGAAATGGAATCATATGATATGGTAAAAGCTTTTTTATGATAATATAAATGGCTTTTAAATACACTTCCTGGATATAAGAAGGGAAATGGGATGTTTTAAATTGGAAAAGCATTTTTATGATATTAAAACTGGCTTTTAAAAAAATTACATGATGTGTTAAAGCAATTCATGATAATGAATTTGCTTTTAAATATATTTCCTGGATATAAGAAGGGAAATAGAGAGTTTTGATATGAGTATAGAATACACCTCAGTCCGAGAGATAGATCCGGATGTATTTTAAAATATGAATATATATATATATATAAATATATATATATATATATATATATATATGTATGGATAAATTGGGTTCCGAGGGTCTAATGGATCCCGATGATCGCCCTTGCCGCATAGTAGTGTATCGGGGGGGTTCCTTGCTTGAATTTCGCTCTGCGAGACACCCCATGCACGAATATGGCATTGTATTGAGACTAGGGAGAAGTTTAATCCTTAGATCTCTAATATTAATATTTCTTATATGATGTGTGTGTGTGTGTATATATATAAACATTACGTACTGAGGGTCTAATGGATCTCGATGATCGACCTTGCCGCGTGGTAGTGTATCGAGGGGGTTCCTTGTTTGGATTTTGCTTTGCGAAACACCCCACGCACGAACATGGCATAGCGTTGAGACTGGGGTGAAGTTTAGCCCTTAGTACTTGGACTATCTAGGGTTGATAGTGGTTGGGTAATAAACTAGTTTAGCAGGGTAGCTTGACTAGGATGTTTAGAGGGATGCGCTAGGAGTGCACTGTTAGAAAAGAGGTGAGGGGTATCTCATGGGAGCGCGATACCAAACTTAAATATGAGATAAAACCTTTTTCTAAAAATAAGGCATTTATGCACTTGCTAAATATTTTCAAAACTCGGGCTCTGACCCGTTTATCTACTTTCCTTTCTTGCTATATATATATATATATATATATATATAGGTGTCCAGGCACAGGGACGCCTGGATGGCACTTCTTTCGAGTCAGACGTCAGCTGCAGCAGCTGTGGATGCATGCAGGTTTTTGATAGCCGCTTCCATTCTTGTACTCTAGATAGGAGGTACTGTATAAATATTCGGGCCAATGGCCAAATTGCATTTATTTATTCTTTTAGCACATCATTCGATATGGTTGTATATTTTGACCGAGTGTCCGGTTATTTTATTTCATTTCAGTTTAATTTACGCAAAAACTGTGTGGATGTTTTAATTATCTTCGCTTAAAAAGAGTAGTTAAGTAAAATTTTGACACCGGCCTAATAGGTTATTAGTAATTAAATGGAATTTCGACATTGATGCTAAGAATGCGACATATGAGACTCCTGTCATAATTTGATATAGGAGTGATCGCTCAGTATTTTATTAGGCGGGGTGTCACAGATGGTATCAGAGCATCAGGTTCTAGTGTCCTTAGGAATCTGTGCGGACGTACTACGCTTTCAGCGTTGCTCTCGATTTGTTATAGAGCCTCAGGATTAGGATTGTTCATTTCTCTTGTGAGATTTCGTTCTCCTGCCATAGTATAAGATTATAGAAATCTTTTGCGCGCTCGTTTGAGATTCGTGTGCGAGGCTTGGATGGCAGCATGAGGTGAAGCTTAGTTAGAGTAGCTGGTAGAAGTCGGGAATGTGGACCATAGTAGAGGTCACTTCCTTTGCAGTGATTGTTAAGGATTGTCTCAACGACTACTAAAGTATAGTAGTTATGAGTACTGTAGTACCGCCATAGTAGAGTGTGGTACTAAATTTGAATTTCCCAATGAAGTAAGGATTCGAAAGGGATCTTACGGATAGTTTTAACTGTGAGTCCCTGTGGTTCAGCAAGAATGCTGTTTTGGGAATTATTCACCTAAGGGTCAGCCAGGGGCCGACAGTGAATAAAGAGTAATATGGAGAAGTGAACCTTGTACCGAGGTGAGGTAGGTACAATGAATAATGAGTCGTTTCAAGGAATGATAGGCTCACTAGAGAAGTGTTGCTAACACTTAGGTAGAATGGGTATGATTGAGGACCCCCTTGGTGGACATCCACTTGGAAAATATGTTGAAATAAGGAAATTTCCTTTTAACGAAGAAGTTAAGAGGATTAGTAAGGTGATTGTAAGGAGAGAGGTTATAAAGTCAGATGGTGTTGACAACTTCATCATGGTTAGGAAGGCCAGTGATGAAAATAGTAATGTGGAGTGTGGAACTACACGGTTAGTCCTTTCCCGGTACGAATAAAGGACAAGATTAGGGTGCCTAGATGGGGCCTAGAGTTAAGAAATGTTGGTAAGAGGTGTGGCTGGATGAAGTTGTGGTGTTCGATAGCCGTAGACTCGTGTGTGTAATTTGAGCTTTATGGCGGTATCGATAACATTATATAATGAATGTCTGTGTGTTTTTCCGCGATAGCGGAATTTTATTTTCCTTCATTCGCCATAAAGGCGGGTGTTTATATTTTGTGTATATATGTATGATATTATGGTATTATCGGAGCGATAGCAGGCTAATGATGGCAAGACTATCGTGTCCATGGTTCCTGGAGGGAACAGGTTGTTGTTGCGATATCTCACCTGGATATAGGTTGAGTTCGCCTTCATTAATTTGGGTAAATGGAACTTCAATGAGCAGAGGTTTCATTATTATGATTTGAGTGCGTGGAGACCTTATAGATATGATTTAAGGCCGCATGATTATGGGTGAGCAGTAGGATTAAGCTCATCATTGGTTTGCACGAAGACTGAATATTAGTACGAGCGCTAGGTTGGGTGACTCTTAGATTGAGATAGGAGTTCAGACCACCTTTTGTCGAGAAGGGATAGGATTATCTCGGTTGCATGTTCGAAATAACGGACCTCCATGACCGATAAAGTTAAGTAGGAGTGTGTGGAGGGGTTCCTTGTTTGGATTTCGCTTTGCGAGACACTCCACACATGAATCTTAGCAGCATCGGGAGTGGAGAGATGTTATAGGATGCAAGGATGTGGGTTTGTGGAGAAGTCTTATAGTGTGGATGAACCACTATAGATTATGAGCCATGTGATGATGGTATAACTATGGAAATATTGTGCTATGGGAAAGCACTAAAGTAGTCGTTTCACCAGAAGTTGGTGGGTGAAGCAGGACTTGGAGAAATTCATTTGAGGTTATGGCCAGGCCTTAATGAAAAGGCAAATTTTGAGGAAATATGATTTGGGTATGATGTGCGTAGTGCTCTTTCAGAGAATTGGGCACTTCGATTTGTTAGTTTTCCTTTCGTATGGGCGGAAGGATAGAATAGTATAAATCCATTCGTAGGTTAGCGTGGTAGGATTTAGGACGTCTGGCTGGTGTGCCTTAGGTCGCTATATCTCGATGATCGACAACGCGAGGGAGTAGTGTAATGGGAGGGTTCCTTGTTTGGATTTCGCTTTGGCGAGACGTCCCACGCATGAAATTAAGCAAATGTTGGAAGTTGAGAGAGACCTTGGGCACTAGGGACATATTTAGACAATCGTTTCGCGTAGGTAGGGTAACGCTTAGACCGTAGCATTATTAGGATGTAGGTTCAATAGAGTTAGTGGCGCCGAGGTTAGGAGAATTGCATTTCGCGGGTTGGGAGGACCCATGTGTGAGTATTACACCGAGGAAAGGAGACCCTCTAGATGAGAGAGGGTTATGTGCATAATGTATGTGCAGATGTGCACAAGTTAGAAAGGTGTATGGGCACCTTGGTGAGATGGTTTTATATACCGCCTGAAATAGGATGGGCATAGTATACAAGGTTGAAATCCATGCCGAGAGGCATTATATATGATGGGTACAATGTGACGTATTAGAGTCACTTTACGATCGTGGTAGTCGTATAGCATATGGTTGGGAACCATTGGGTTACTATCGTTCCCCTTGAGGTATTACGACTTGGAGCGATTCTAGGATTTGGTGGTGTAGGTTATGTCTGAATTTCGAGGATGAAATTCCGTTGTAAAGGGGGGAGTATGTAACCACCCGCCCTTTTGGAGACGATTAAATTCCATAATTAAGTATAAATTGGAATTTGGGGAATTTCCCTAAATAGTAATTTTTGGGATTTTCAAGGATTAAATGATTTTCGATGGATGTTGTGATTATTTGTAGAACTATATAGGTCGAAATATTTTAATTATATGTCGCCGTTGAGTAAAGCGACACGAGGTGAGATTTAATTTAGAAAAACCCCCATTAAGTCGTGTGGGGTTGAAATAGTGAGTTGCGGTCAAGTACCTCGTATGGGAATTTTGACTGCGCTATAAGTCTCGGAATGGCCGAGATAGTGGAAAAACAGTGTCCGATTGTCGAAATTGAGTTTCGGTTAATTTTAGAGTTAAACGGGCTCGTAATTGAGTAAACGAGTCCTTTTTGGGTTTTAAGGGGGTTAAACCCTTTTCTCCTTATAAAAGGAGGGAGAAAAAGACAAGAGGGAAGAGGGAAGAGAGAGAGGAGGAAGAAAAGAGGAGGAAAGGGGGAGATTCCGGCTAGCCTCCGCGGTATTCGGCTCGAGGACATCGGATTTTATCCACGAGGCAAGTGTTTACTTGCTTTATTTAAATTTTTGCATAAATATCTCATACCGTAGTTTGGTATAATCAAACCCTAAAGATTTTGGGTTGGGTTTTTGTGGATAAAACGGGTTTTCGGGAGATAAAATGAATAAACCCCTAAAATTTTATAATTGGAGAAAATTAGGTTTTAATTGAAATTAATTGGTGGTTTCAGGTTCTAGGATGTTTAGAACCTTTATATTATGTGTATTTGTAGTTGGTTGAAGTTGTAGGACGTTTGGTGAAGAGATAAAAGCTTGGGTTAAGCTTTAATGGCTGAAACAACTTCTCGGAGAAGAAGCTGCCCGCCATGATCGATCGATCGATCATGGGGGCTCGATCGATCGAAGCCATCGATCGATCAACGGCTATGGGTCGATCGATCGACCCCTTCTGAAAATGGGCAATTTTTCTAGGGTGATTTGTATGGGGTGAAATCCAATTTTTAATTGACTCGAGGTTAATTATGGGTTAATATAAGTAACCCTTTAGGAAGTTTATGGTCCTCCAATTGAGGAAATCTAGGAGGGCAAGGTGAGGGTTTTAATGTATAACCCTTAAACTATATTTTCGAGGAAAATAGAATAGTTGATAAGTTAAGATTTTGGGGTCTCTAAAATAGGGTGGGGTTCCCTAAATGATTAATTGGACGAGATGTAGTCCTTGGGTTCATGGAAATGAAATCCATAACCCATTAAATTTAAGGTGGTTCGGGAGAGATAAATCCCGAGGATATTTCTAGTAGGCATATAGGCCTCTATAATTATGCGTATAGAAAGCATAAATATATCGATTACTGTTGAGTGTACCCTAGGAGATAATTAGGATAATTTGTGGAAATAGATATGTACATTCACTTAGAGTGAATTGGTAATTGGAGACATCCAATAATATCCTTAGAGATGATTAAGGTATTTGTTAGTTATAAAAGTAAGGAAATACTTTGGGTATAGTATCATGCTTATATGAATGCATGATTATGATTCTTGGAGAGAATCTTCGGGATTATTGGTCATCACTAGATGAGATTTGCAAATATGGCCATTTATATATTCGAGGAGGAATATTTGGTATATGTATATACTATGTGATTAAAGTATATATGTATGGTATGATGTAAATGATTTTGAAAATGTAAGAATGAATATTTTCCAAGGTTCTAAAAAACGCGGGGCGTGATTGAGGCGTTGAGGCCAAGCCTTAAGCCTTAGAAGCCTTGGCGGGCCTAGGCGTAAAAAGGCGTAAAAAGGTATTTAGGCCTTTTTAATATATTTTAATATTTTTTAACCATAACAAGGCTATTAAAATACAAAAATTGCACATATCATAAAAATAAATCTGAATATATGCAAATTAAAATACTATTTGATTATTTTGGATGAGATAATGGTCCGGTTTGTAAATAAATTCTTTAAAAGGCGACATCGTTTCACTAAAGTATTGTTGTTTTTAGAAAAAAGTGCGCCTTAAGGGTTTTACCAAGAATAAGGCGTGAAAAGCGTAAGGCGAGGCGTTTCTCCCAAGCCTTAAGCCTAGGCGTGCCTAGGCGGAGCTTAGGCGGGTTTTTTAGAACAGTGATATTTTCAAAATGGAAAAGAAAATATTTTCATAATTAATAAAATTATGGTTACACACCTCCCTAAATCGCTATCATAAGGGAAGTTGCGTGCGTATGGTGATGCCCCCTGGCTAATGAATGCAGGGTGGATATAGTCCTAGGCCATATGGCGATTATATTTTACTACGCTGGTTAGGAGATTCTGGGTGAGGTCTTGACTTTCCCGCATGCATATGGCCTCTTCCCGACGTTGTTAGGTTCCTAGGTTATCTTGTTTGATGGGCCCTGGAAGATAATAGCCATTTAGGGGAGCGTCCAGTGGGGAAACCCAGAGGGGCGGTCTTAGATTTGTTAAAGCATTTTTTTATAATAAAATGGCTTTAAATACATTTCCTGGATGGAAGAAGGGAAATGGGATAAATGATTGGCTTAGGATACATTTCCCGGATGGAAGAAGGGAAATGGAAGTATATGATATGGTAAAAGCATTTTTATGATAATAGAAATGGCTTTTAAATACATTTCCTGGATATAAGAAGGGAAATGGGATGTTTTAAATTGGAAAAGCATTTTTATGATAATAAAACCGGCTTTTAAAAAAGTTACATGATGTGTTAAAGCAGTTCATGATAATGAATTGGCTTTTAAATATATTTCCTGGATATAAGAAGGGAAATAGAAAGTTTTGATATGAGTATAGAATACACCTCGGTCCGGGAGATAGATCCGGATGTATATTGAAATATGAATATATATATGGATAAATTGGATGCCGAGGGTCTAATGGATCCCGATGATCGACCTTGCCGCATAGTGGTGTATCGGGGGGATTCCTTGTTTGGATTTCGCTCTGCGAGACACCCCACGCACGAATATGGCATTGTATTGAGACTAGGGAGAAGTTTAATCATTAGTGCTATAATATTAATATTTCTTATATGATGTATATATATATATATATATATATATATATATATATATATATATATATATATATATATATATATATATATATATATATATATATATACGTTACGTACTGAGGGTCTGATGGATCTCAACGATCAACCTTGTCGCGTAGTATTGTATCGGGGGGGGGGGGGGGTTCCTTGTTTGGATTTCACTTTGCGAGACACCCCACGCACGAACATGGCATAGCTTTGAGACTGGGGTGAAGTTTAGCCCTTGGTACTTGGACTATATAGGGTTGATAGTGGTTGGGTAATAGACTAGTTTATCAGGGTAGCTTGACTAGGATGTTTAGAGGGATGCGCTAGGAGTGCACTGTTAGAAGAGAGGTGAGGGGTATCTCATGGGAGCGTGATACCAAACTTAAATTTGAGATAAAACCTTTTTCTAAAAATAAGGCATTTATGCACTTGCTAAATATTTTCAAAACTCGGGCTCTGACCCATTTATCTACTTTCCTTTCTTGCTATATATTATATATATATAGGTGTCCAAACACAAGGACGCCTGGATGGTACTTCTTTCGAGTCAGACGTCAGCTACAGCAGCTGCGGATGCGTGCAGGTTTTTGATAACCGCTTCCATTCTTGTACTCTAGATAGGAGATACTGTATAAATATTCGGGCCAATGGCCCAATTGCATTTATTTATTCTTTTAGCACAGCATTCGATATGGTTGTATATTTTGACCGATTGTTCGGTTATTTTATTTCATTTAAGTTTAATTTACGCAAAAACTGTGTTGATGTTTTAATTATCTTCGCTTAAAAAGAGTAGTTAAGTAAAATTTTGACACCGGCCTAATAGGTTATTAGTAATTAAATGGACTTTCGACAGTGATGCTAAGAATGATCCATATGAGACTCGTGTCATAATTTGATATAGGAGTGATCATCCGATATTTTATTAGGCGGGTTTTCACATATCGTCTCTTTTTTGTATCCTATTTTTTTACAGGATAACATTTTATCGTTAGCATTTATTCACGTGGAACACACGGAGAAGTAAATGGTTTACAATAAGGGTTTTATTTATTTAATGTCGTTAATATTCATGATTGTATTTTTTTGTGTTATGGTCGGGCGAACTTTTTCGTTTTATTGTTAACTTTTATGGGAGTGCGGGCTTTTGTAAGTTTATTGTTATATTTTGTGGTCATGCGGGCTTTCTATTACACAGGTTTTAGAATGTCCAGAAAATAGAGGAAATTCAGCCCAATTTTTTTTTGGTCTATGAACTACTAAAGACTTGTAATATTTTGAAGTTTGTATGTACATTAGTTTATCAATAATGTGAAAGATTTTCAATTTGTGAATTTTCTTGTTTTCAAATAATTAATTTTTTTCTTTTATCCAAAAATTTAGTACTGTTCAAAACCGTGCCAAAAGTGTATCAAATTTTGGCACGGTTTTGAACTATGCTAAAAGTTTATCAAAATGTGCTCAATCTGGCACAGTTCAAAACTGTGCCAGAAATATCAAATCCTGACACGGTTTAAAAGTGTGCCAGAAGTGTTCCTGTTTGGTCAAATCTGGCACACTTTTAAGCCGTGCCTGAAAAAAATGGCCATTTTGGAACACCTGATTCTGGCACAGTTCAAAACCGTGCCAGATTTGATTTGGCGCAGTTTTAAACCATGCCGGATTCCTGTTTTTGATGTAGTGAGCGAGGATGATCACAGCCTGGAGCTAGGGGTTCTCTCAACTTCCAAACCTTTAATAACTCTGATTTGTTGATGTGGGCAAGGGAAGGCTCCTTCTTCTTTGATCGATTTGTTTAGACAAAGAAAAGAAAGATCATTTGTTAACACAATTCATAAGGAAACTCATAAAATTGCAGAAAAGCAGAAGTGTTAACCTATATCGCTCCCCCATTCTGGGCATAGAAATCTAGTGTATTGTTCGCACCTTGGAGATGAGGATATTCCCAATTGTGGGAAATGAAACCCTAATCCCAATACCCCCCTGTTGGAATTAGAAAGATTCACTATAAGAATCCTATCAGCTTTTCTTGCCTTCAAGTATACAACACCATATGTGGTATGGGACCAGGAGTAATAATATTTAATTTTTGGGATGCTCGGGTTGGTCCCATACAATTAATTGATCCTATGGACATTGACAACGCGCTGGGTATTAGGGGAACATTGGGCTAGGCTGGGATAAGGGTGCAACTAGTATGGGTTTTTACCGTACCGTACCGTTTTGGTCCGAAAAAAATGGTTTTGGTTTCATATTATGAAATACCGAAAACCGATTTTACCAAAATCGAAAATACCGCAAAAAATGGTTGGTTTTGGTTTTTAGATATGAAAAATCGATTTATCGAATTTATTGTACCGATTTATCGTACCGAATTTACCATACCAAAATTATCGAATTTACCGTACCGAAATACCATACAAACCAAAATCAACACGCAATTAACCCGAAATCAGCCCGTTATAACCCGATTATAACACGATATCAAGAATTTCTAACCCAATTAGAACCATTTAAACCTGCGTTGTCCCATGCTTTTTTTTACATGGTCAACTCAACTAGTAAGTTATTAATATAACCTAACCTAAAGTAACCCGCATTCACATCTGACATAATACAAAACCCTATCTCTCTAGACTCTACCTCACGCCCATGCCCTACTCAACAAAACTCTCTCTAACACTGGTGTCACTGCTCAATCGTGAGTACACCACCGTTGCTCATCCATTTCGGTTAGTGATTTTAACCAACTGTTAGATTTTATTTTGAACAACTCTGAATATTTTATTTTAAACAACCGGTATCAACGGTGCCTTCTCCTTCTTCTCTACCATATTTTCGATGACTCATTTGTGTATCTTCCTCTCACTTCATTTTAGTGCCATGGACAGAGAAAAAATGGCATACCCATATCAAACCCTCATAAAAACCAACCAAAGTAACTGTGAGAAAGAAGGCACTTTTTCTGAAATACCAAACATTTGTGTCATTTCCTCTTATATTATGTGTTTAAGGCTTTGTGGAGGATATGATTGTGTTCAATGTTGTGTTATGTTTGTGTTCAATGTTGTGTTAGTTTTTGTGATGTGTTGATGATTATTTTCTAAACTAAAAAACTATACTGTGTTAGACATATCATTGAAAATGAATTTTTATTATTAAATGATTTTTTCCAACCAATCACAGTAATTTTTCTAAAAGATTTTCACAGTCTCAGATGTCGAAATTAGGATTCACAGTCCAAAGAGATAAAGAAAAATCAGTTCTAACCGTACCATACCGGGAAAAAAACCGAATTGAAACCGAAATTATCGAACAAAAAAAATGAAAATACCGAAAAAATTGAAAAACCAGTCGGTTTGGTTTTGGTTTTGGTTTTGGTGTACCGGTCGGTAAATTAGTATGGTACGATTTTACCATTTAGATTATGGTTTTGGTATTGGTAAGGGGTCATTACCGACCGTACCGTACCGTACCGGTTGCACCCCTAGGTTGGGATAACCTCAAAGTATTCAAAAAATTCTAAGAAAATTTTGTTTGGGAGAAAAGTTAATGCCCTTTGAACCACGACAAGCATATGGATCTAGTTCCCCCATCAACTGCAATAGCGTTTGTAAGTTGGGGTCACACTCAATAGTGACCAAGGAAGGGATAGAATAAGTCTTCCTAAAGTCCTCCAAGTTTTTTTTATGGAGAATGTGAACCATTTTTATAAGAGTAATGGAATAACTGAAAGATATGCAGCAAAAAATAAATATGAAGGTAGAGAAACAAGAGTTACAAGAAGAATCAAGGAGAACTTACAGAGAAAGCAAAGAAAACGAGAGCTTTAGAAGTCTTTTTTAGCAGAAATAAGGAGCAGAATGACGGGTACAGAGTTTGAAGCTGAATGACGTTCGAACTGTGTGCAAATCAATCATAAGGAGCAAAGCTCAAGAAGGATTTTGACAGTTCATCTTTAGCCAATGACTAGCGTACCTCCGTCGATTTTGATTAATCACAAACATGTTTCAGCATGAAATCTCAAGACTATTTAGTTTAATATTAGGCCTACAAAGGATTTAAAATTCATTGGCCTAATTTTGGCAAAGAATTTTAGGGGCAATTGTGGGGCCCATATAATAAAGGCTCGACTTTTGACGGCCCAAGCAAGCCCAGCACGCCGCCCCAGTCAAACTTAGTGTTGCATGGATAATTATAAATACTTATCACGTGGATAATTATGAGCTTAACTGGTTACCAATATTTTCGGATGAGATAAACATGAATCACCAACAGGCCTATAAAGATCTAGGAGAGTTCCTTATACAACTCTACTATTTTTTACTGTTATATATACAAACCTTATCCGAGGGCAAAGGGGACATATAATTTCAAACTTCTGAGAAATTAAGAAAGAATTGAGAACCCTCTCCGTAGACATAGGTAATTGTCGAACCACATAAATTCTTATGTTGTGATCATTTACTTTATTCTTTTATTGCCTCTACTTTCTAGAAATAGTTAATTATGAATTCTTGTACTCACACTTTCATTGTAAC
Source organism: Sambucus nigra (assembly GCA_949130495.1). Classification (NCBI taxonomy): domain Eukaryota; kingdom Viridiplantae; phylum Streptophyta; class Magnoliopsida; order Dipsacales; family Adoxaceae; genus Sambucus; species Sambucus nigra. The sequence goes on along the minus strand of OX422213.1, from coordinate 361,914,947 downwards.
CTAATTTCTCAACTTCACTTTCATTTGTGGATGTAGTCCATGTAATATTGTCGAACTACGTTTAATCTCCTATGTTGATCATATATTTCTTAGACCGTCCACAATGAGACAATGTAAAATATAGATATCTACACATTGAGGTACTCATTTCCATTGTCAATCCCACAATGGGAAAATATATTTTTTACAAAAAAAATAGTTGGGCGGAAGATTGTTTAGTGCTTAACATTTTTTTAATAAAAAATTGTTGGGCAAAAAATTGTTTAGAGCCCAACAATTTTTTTATAATAATAATTATTGGGCAGTAGAATGTTTAACATCCAAAGCTCTCAGGCAGTAAATAATCTTTCGCTTAAGCCTATGGTCCCACTTACACAATGTGTAGTGGAAATGTAAATTTATATCCGCTTTATGCATTTATACAATAGAAATTTCATTTTATATGACCCATTATGAAGAGCTCAAATGCAAATGTATATATTTACATTGATCATTGTGGATGGCCTTACCCTTATGGTTTGTTTATATTTTAATCACTTCACACACACACACACACACACACATACATATATATATATATATATATATATATATATATATATAGAGAGAGAGAGGGGGGCACGCTCCTGTGCTCACTAAGTTTGCACATCATTTTTTTTAAAATAGCAAAAAAACTATTTTTGACCTGATTTTTTGTGTGTGTTATTTAAACATTTCGAGGAACCCATATAAAAAAAATCAACTAAAAATAACTTGTTTTGCTATTTTAAAAACATCGGTCAAACTTTCAAAGTTTTTAAAGTGTTTAAAAGCTGTGAAAGTTTGACCACTTTTTTAAAAATAGCAAAAAATAATTTTTTAGTTAATTTTTTTGTGTGATATTTAAACATTTGATGGAACCCATATAAAAAAAATTAGGTCAAAAATATTTTTTTGCTATTTTAAAAAAATAATGTGCATACTTTAGTGTGCACAGGAGCCTACATCTCTCTCTCTCTCTCTCTCTCTCTCTCTCTATATATATATATATATATATATATATATATATATATATATATATAACCTTGTTTTGATTTGTAGTGGTGCCGTTGGAGAACAACAATAACAACATACACCTTAAGATAAATACCCAAATAGTGGAAAATACAAATTAAAAAGGGCATAAAAAAAGAAATTTACTTCTCTCCTTTTATATTAGTTGTTGATTTCCTCCACTCGCTATAGAATGTTTTTAGTGTTGTTCTTTTAGAGAAATATAAGAGCATATTTCCTATTTATTTTTAACCGAACCGGATATAGGTTAATCCAGATCCGTTTAGTAAGAACTTAATCGAATTCGAATTCGGATCGGGTCTTAATCGAATAAAAAATATTGGATCCAGATACGGATTCGTATAGGATCGGATCGGATTGGGTTCGAATCCGAGTCTGGCCATATATATATATATATATATATATATATATATATATATATATATATATATATATATATATATATATATATATACATTTATTTTTAATTTTCATTTTATCCCAATTCATTATTTTTTAATTTCAGATTAAAATATTTTATTATTTATTAAAGTGAATGATTCATATAAATAAATCATATATTACTTTGATCTATATATATTTATACAGATAATACTTATATATTATATGTATATATATATATATATATATATATATTTATAAATATATAAATTTATATATATTATATTTAATCGGATCGGGTCCTTAATGGATCGGATTAGAGTAGATCCACATTCGATCCATTTAATAATTGGATAATCAGGTAAACGGGTAATTGGGTAATCCGATTTTAAAATATGATCCAGATCCAAGTAAACAGATCGGACCGAATCGGGTCTGGGTCCCGATCCAGATCTGATTCATTGACAACCCTAGATGGTAATATGGTATTTACAATTACAGCGGCTTGTTAAAGACTTTTCTTCTTTATACTATATATAATCTATAAATATTTACAAGGGTACAACTAACCCCACTCCTCCAATTCTATTAACACTCCAATAAAAAAATTAAAAGATAAAACTACCATTTATTCTAACATAAAAAAAATATTTCACCCCATTTCACTTCTTCTCCATTCACCATTTCAAGAGAGAGAGTGTGGTCTACCCTACAAACGCCATCTCATTCTACCCTTTTCATCAATCCAAAATATTCTAAAAATTCATTTTATTTTCCATTTACGGATGATAATATCAAATGAAGAAAGTGTAGATTGAGGAGAAATGTCAACCCTAACCCCCACACAATTACTTAAGTTAAATGAAATAATTCATTTCACAAGCATAAATGACATTGAAGGCATTTCAAAGAAATATCAACCATCAACCTTATCACATTTCAATTCTAATACCTCATTTAATCTTTCTTTTATATATTTGATGGTGTGTTTTTTATGGTGTATTAAATACCTCAGCTCCAATATCTATATATATTTGATGGTGTATTTTGTTTCAACATCACTTTATTGCAGTTATGGGTGGAAGCGGTACGAATTTTTACCGTACCGTTTAAGTCCAAAAAAAATGATTTCGGTTTCATATATTAAAATACCAAAAACCGATCTTACCGAAACCGAAACTACCATAAAAAGTTGGTTGGTTTTGGTTTTAATATTTAAAAAACTGATTTATCGAATTTACCAAAACCAGAAGAAAAAAAAACGTATCAAAATTACCGTACCGTACCGACTTTACCGAAACGAGAAAAAAACGTACCAAAATTATCGTACCGTACCGAATTTACCGAAACAAAAAAAAAGTTGGTTTGGGTTTTGGTTTTAGTTTTAATATTTAAAAAAGTTGGTTGGTTTTGTTTTTAGTTTTTTGGGGCTTTTAGTGTTGTTTACCGAAACCAGAAAAAATCGAAACCAGAAAAAAACTGAATTTACCAAAACTAGAAAAGACCAGAAGAAACCGAAAAAAAAATGAAATTACCGAAAAAACCGAAATACCAGCCGATTTGGTTTTGTTATTGATTTTGTTGTACCGGGTGGTAAACTGGTACGGTTTAGTTTTACCATCCAAAATTTGGTTTTGGTATTGGTATCTACTATTTACCGACCAAACGGTACCGCTTACACCCCTAATTGCAGTAATCTAAATAATTTTTCATGTTTTTAATTTTAATTTAATATTTTTTATGTATATCATTTTTAACACTAAAAAAATACTAGGTGATGTTGATATTATTGAATCGAAAAAAAGAATGTATTTGGCCATTGATAAATTTCCAAATCGAGAAGAACTCCTCGATAGTATTTGTAATGTGGCGCTAATGCAGGGATATGCTGCTACAATTAAAAAATCAAAAAAAGATTGTTATGTTATTATTGGTTGTGACAGAGGTAGAAAATATCGTGGCACTAGTGTTTCGATGGATCAACGAAAAAGGGCAACCGCGTCGCGACTTATAAATTGTCCATTTCAGATTTGGGGAAAAAAAGAAGAGAGATTGAACTTGGCAAGTGGATATAAAAAAAAATGCGTCCCACAATCACGATCCTTCAAAGGATGTGTCTGCACATCCATCTTGTCGAAGTTTTCTCGAGAAAGAATTTTTTAAAACCAAAGAGATGACATTGGTTGGTGTGCCTGCTCGTCAAATACTTTCAGCACTTCGAGAAAATAATCCAAATATTCAAGCGATTTCAAAGACGATTTCTAATGCAAAGGCGAAGATCATTAAAGAAATTATATCGGATCGTACCATTCTTCAAGCATTATTTGAGGAACTTTCCCAAGGTGATTTTATTTTTGACATGAAGTGCGATAAAAATGGCCATTTGACTCACATGGTTTTTGCACATCGCAAGTCAACTGCATTAACCAAAAGTTATGGCAATATTTTTGTGATGACTTGTACATAAAAGACAAATAAGTATAAATGCCATTATTACATATAGTTGGAGTTACAAGTTTTAATACTTCATTTTGCTCTTGTTTTGCATTCATGCAAAAAGAGGAAGAAGATTACACGTGGGTGTTGCAAAGGTTCCACATCATTTTGGGTGTTGAGCAACATCCTTTAACAATTGTGACGGATAGGGAGTTAGCTTTGGTAAATGCAATTGAAGTTGTTTTTCCAAGAACCGAGCATCTTTTGTGTTTATGGCACATTGAGAAAAATATTCTTGCTAGGTGTAAAAAGGAATTTGATAAAGATGAAGATTGTGATGCATTCTTGATGAGTTGGACTAAATTCATAGAATTCCTCAATATATCGAATTATGATGAAGCTTGGCATATTCTGGACGTTTAATATAGAGAAAAAGAATGTGTTCTTTGTTATATAAAAAAAACTTGGCTCCCTTTCAAAGTGAAATTTGTATATGAATGGACATGAAATTATCCACACTTTGGGAATCGTGTAACTTCAAGGGTGGAAGGTGCGCATGCAATGATCAAGAAATATCTTCACATTTCCACCGAAAATTTACGTGAGGTGAAAGAAAATATTTGTCTTGCAATTGAAAATCAGTACAAAGAAATATACACACAACTTGCTAGTGAAAAAAATCGTGTTCCACATAAATTCGGTTGGCCTCTTTTCAAGGAACTTGTTACTAATATCTTTGGGTTTGCACTTCGGGAGATTGTCAAGCAATATGAATTATCAAAATTCGACTCACTCGGGGGTACATGTACGGGGCTTTCACAAAGACAATGGGTATGCCATGTGCACACGTGATGAGAAATAACAACCCCAACATTTTACGACTTTGTGATATACATTTACAATGGAGGATTGATATACGATCATTTAGTAGTTTTGAAAAGGGTGTTGATTAGCCAAAAGGGTAAAATTGAAGGTCTTTTGTGGAAATTTCGTGCTAAGTATTTACAAATGTCGCTTGCTCAAAGGGAAGATAGCGAAAATCAAATTGTTAAACTACTTGATTCTCCATTTCCATACATTATTAGACCTATTATTCAACCTCAAAAAGGGCGTCAGTGGTTCAAAAAAAAGAAAGGTAATTGGTTCTACAAGTCGTGATCCCTCCGCATTTGAGATTGTTGAAAATGATAGAAAATGTGGAATTTGTCAAAATGTGGGGCACAATAGCCGCACTTGCATAAACAAGGTTACGAATATGCACTTGGAGGAAATAATCGATTTGAATTACTTTTGATGAAAATCAAGTAAGTTTTTTTATCGTCTATATTATTAATTCATTTTGTGACAGATAAGTTTTTTTTAGGTATTTTGTCTCTGATCCTGTTTTAATAATTTTTTTGGGAGCCGATCGTGTGTTTTGTTTGTTTGGTTAAAAGTCCCGTACCTATACAATTATATCCCATAACTGCTCCAATTCATGAGCTGTTTTGCCCTACTTTAATGGATCACTTGCTCTATTTTAATGGAAACAATGCCACGTATTTTCAAGAGGACCAACGATAAAAGAAAAAACCTCATGGGATCACTTGCTTATGTATTTGAAAAAAGGGGACTAAATACGTGTAAGCCCCTTTTTTTTGCAGATTTTGAACTGCATTTTTGGGACTGCATTTGTGAACTGCATTTCTTATGAGTTGGACTTCTTTATGAGCAGATTTGAGACTGTTTTTTTTTTACATGTTTGGACAGATTTTGGACAAATTTGGGACTGTTTTGTGGACAGATTTTTCTATGTTTTGAGGACTGCATTTTTAAATTTCGTGGTAAATATTTGACAAAATTTTGGAGTGATTTTAGGACTGTTTATTGGGATTTTGTGGCCAATGTTGATAAATTTACACCGTCTTTATAGCCAATGTAATAGTGGTTTAGTTTAATGTGATAGTGGTTTCAATGCAGTAGAAGACTTGCTATTGTTTTGGCTTTTGACTCATTGACAATGCACTAGAAGACTTTCTTTTGCTTTTATTTTGGCTTTTTTTGCTAGTGGCTTTTGACAATGTAGTAAACTTGTTATCTTTATAAATGATGGCTTTTGCAAAAAAATAAAAATAAATAATGTAATAGTTGTTAACAGTGGATTATTGACTGTTGTTGTATTATTGATAATGTGAAAGAAAATAATTTGTTAGTTGTTAAAGGATAATAGAGTCATTGTTTAGATTTTTGGAGCGTCTAAAAAATGTTATGAAGTGTCAATAGCTCTACCCTATTTACAAATAAGGATTAATTATAAGGTTAAATTAATTGGTCTCAATTCTACACGGGAACGGAGATATGGACACAGAAAAATATGAGGCTCCCTTTGAAAAACTTGTTTAGAGCTGTGTACCTTGGATGCTATATCACAGAACACAATGTTTTTTGATAATGTTTGTGTTGACCCTAACGCCAATAAACACAATTACCTACCTTTCCATCTTTTATGCATTCTAAGTTTCCGCTCCCGCACAAATTTCTACGTAGCTCGCTCATGATAAATTAAATTAAGAGTAATGCTCAAAAAACTCTCCAAAATCTCCACAAAAATCAATATATTATTGTGCCAAGAATATGTGAAATTCATATCATATTTTGTGGAGTATTTTGTATCCATATTATTATTCTTAAATTAAAATAAAGGAAATGAAAAACAGGTGGGAACCTTTTCACAACGTAACCCTAGTTTCTAGGGTTGACTCCTGATTTTTATTTTGTGAAACATTTCTCAGGAATTCTTGGATCTTGGGTCTCTGCAAAACCACATATTCAACCTAAAGCCATTGAAATTTGCATTTGAGTTCTCATATTCATCATATTCTAATGGATTTCCTTACGTGATGCCTACCAATATATATAATTAAAGGGCGCGTTTGTGGTGTTGATATTTTCTTCCTCAAACTACTTATACCTTTTTTTATTCTTATGAAATTATTTATTAACTCAAAGTTTGAACAAAGAGAGAGAGAGGGAGGGCCCAACCATCAACACGGCGCAAGCATTGTTCCAACTTCCAAGTGGTTGACCACCAAATGGTCCTCCCGTGACCCCAGCTGTTTTATTACATTACCCCCTCTATACAAATTATTAATGAGTGGATCCACTTGCACGTGCGAGGAATGTGTAGTGTGTCACCCCTAATTACGTATTACTCCATGTTGTTATTATTTATTTCTAAATTATAGGATTGTCTCTATCTTTGTACTTTTTAAATTATTTATAAAAGAAGAAAAGAAAAACAATGCACATACCCAATGTCAAAGCCATCACTGATTAACCGATTCAACCCCTCTCCCGACGTGTTCGGCTTTGTAGTGAGGATTTTCTTTGGTTTTTGTTATCAAAGCCAGAATTGTAGGGACGAGTTAATTATGGCCATGTCCGTTGACATTAAAGTATAGGTGACACTGACACCCAAGTTCTGTTTACTTTGTTATAAAGTTGTTTAGTATCTGATTTATTCAATGTATTTTTCGTAATTTGTAGGTGAATTTAATTGTTTGTGGGTTAAATGATATGCCGGACAGGTGGATTTAAATCCTTATTTCAAAAATAAAAATAAAAATAAATTATATGTTTTTTCCCGGGTATGTAAAATAGATGAATTCTTATGAGTTCATGAGTTTTATTGTATCACACTCAATGCACACGCAAATAAATTTTTTGGGATTTCTTAAACTTTAAAACGTTTATATAATAATTAATATTAAAATTTAGTACCTTGCAATATTTTCTAATTACTTTGCTCCATTTTCATCATTTTTACTTTGCTCCATGAACAATAGGATCAATATAAGCGGAAATATAACTGGAATATATTACAGACTTTTATTATAAACTGAAATTGAAACAAACAAACTTAAAACTTACAAACGGAACTAGAGTCCACCAGAATAAGGCCGGCAAGTCCACAAGCTTATTACAAATTTAGAGAGAGAGAGAGAAGGTAAAGAAAGAGAGGTGTCTGAAACATGAATCAGAGTCCTCTATTTATATTACATAGAAATGAATAAATAATTCCTGAGAAAACGACCCTTGGGTCCCTCCATTATTCGAGGCTGACAAATTCTTTTGTCGTGAAGCGTCGGCTGGTGTGTAATGGGTCCCTCCATTAATCATGTGTAGTTGGCTGATGGGCCAGTGGGTCCTACCACTATCGACGAGTCTGCCAAACTTTGTCTTCAAGCGTCGGCGAGCATCTTTGTGGGGCCAGGTGGGCCATTTATCTCAAATCATCTAGGCCATCCTCTGGGTCCGGATTAGGAAAGGTGCCATCCAATCTCCGAGTTGGAAAGGCAGAACTCAGTGAGTTAAAGAATGCCTCCATTGTTGGCTCAGTAGGTAAGTTGGTGTCAAACATGTCACCAATAAACTCATCATCTTCTGGGTTTTGGGATTCTCCGGTAAGGCAAAAGAAAGGGTTATTATTCTTGACAGAGGCCATGGATGTATCATCATCATCTGAAGGTAATGGAATGGGATTAGAATCATCGTTGAGAAGAGGGTTGGTCCTCAAATCATCGTTGAGAGGATTGGTCTTCATTCCAGGAAAATCAAAAGCCGATCTGAATTGGCTTTGAGTGTATTCAAAAACCTTCTGCAGTAGCTCCTGCTCCGTGGCTTTGGGAAATTTCTTCTTAATGGAAAACTTCAAATCTTTGATCGGATTAACAGCTGGTGACATCTTTGCAGCTGGAGGTGGTGAATCATCAACCGAAGCCATGTGGTGCTTTAAGCTTTCTTTTATTTTAGAAATGGTATTATTAGTGTCAACACCACTCCACCATCTGTAGAAAAATATTCTTTCAAGTAGAGGAACATTGAGATTGTCAACTCTACATTGAAGATCCCAATGAGAGTTCCAAGGAATACCTATCTCGGTATAAAATAGTAGGGTATTAAGCCCTACTGGGATCTTAGTTTTCCCTCTTAATTTTGGATGGAATTGGGTCCAAGGTAAAAAGAGTTTTTCTTTGGAAATTTCATCAGGGAAAAAATCAATTCCTGGGCCAAATTTGTCCCACCAATTGATAACCCATCTTGGGTAAGTCTCTTTTAAGGAATTCGGGCACAAAATAAAAAATCATGTGTGTTTGTGCTCAGCATTTTGATAATAAAATGCTTTAGTCCAAGCCTGGATATAATCCCAGTAATTATAGGATCCAGTGTGCGAACTCAATTTTCGCGCCTTCAAAGGATGAATTCCCCATTCTCGGGGACCAATAAACTGTTTTAAAACAGCCTTGCTATAAGCAATAGGAGACTTAAAATTATTCTGGTGTTTGTTAGTATGATTAAACACTACATATTCAGTCTCAGTGAGAATCGCCTCATATACCGTCCGGTATTTGCCTTCTTGCACATCATAATTATGGGTATCAAGGTAAAGGGACTTAATTTCCCATGGAGAAGACATCTGCTTTTCATCTTCGTCATTAAGAATGAGTATTAATTCCGAAGTCCTCTGATTCGGAATAAAATTATATTTAATGGTTTCCAATACTTCTTTAGCAGATTTCTTTTTGCTAAAAGGGTTAGGAGGAGAACTCAATTTTCCCCTATTCTGTGCACTCTGGCGAAGAAATTCCAAATAATCCTGTATCGGAGGATATTGGTCATCATCGACCACCATTTTCTCTTTTCCAGGCCTTTGGTGGGATTGCCCACGGCCTCTGCCACGCCCTCTAGAGGGGCCACTCATTGATTCTGCAAAAACTCCCTAGTTAGAAAATCAGGAAGAGAATTGCTTTCACCTTTGATATGTTCAATATCAAAATCAAATGAGGATAAATTTGCTTGCCATCTGGCAAAAATCTGTTTTGAAACAATATTTTCAACATCTTTTTGCAAAACCTGTTTAACAGCACTACAATCAATTCGTAGTAAAAAATTCTGATTTAATAAATTATCTTGAAATTTTGTAATGCATTTGACTACCGAAAGGATTTCTTTTTTAATGGTAGAATAATTTTTCTGGGCATCTTTCCAAGATCCAGAAGTAAAACGAACAAGTTCTTCCTTTTTAGTTGAAGAATTAAATTGTTTCAAAATACCACCATAGCCAACATCCGAGGCATCAGTTTCAACAATTTTTGAAAATGAAGGATTTGCCAAAACTAAACAAGGTAATTGCTTGACTTTCAGTTTAATTTTCTGAACAGCTTTAGTGTGCTCTAGAGTCCAAGGAGCAGGGTTCTTTTTCAACCTAGTATAAAGGATTGCACTATCTTGTGCAAGATTCTTGTAATAATCACCAATGTAATTGAGACTACCAAGAAATCTTTGGAGTTGAGTTTTTTCTTTTAACTCGTCAGGGAATTTGGAAGCAAATTCGATACTTCGATCAATAGGGAGTATTTTCCCTTCTCCAATGTTATGACCTAAAAATCGAATATTAGTTTGAAAAATTTTCATTTTAGGTGCGGAGACAACTAAACCATTAGTTTTAATAACATCTTTAAAAATCCTTAAATGTTTAAAGTGTTGATCAATTGTTTGAGAAAAGATGAGGATATCATCAATATAGACAATTGAAAAATCAGAATAAGGATTGAAAATATCGTTCATGATATTTTGAAATTCAGAGGGGGCATTTTTAAGCCCCAAAGGCAAAACATTCCATTGATAATGGCCAAAAGGAACCACAAAAGCAGTCTTATACCGATCTTGTGGAGCAATTTGGATCTGCCAATATCCAGATTTTAAATAAAATTTGGAAAAAATAGTGGCAGAGTTAAGCCGGTCAAGTAAATCCTTTTTATTAGGAATTGGATATCTTATCCATTGCAAAACATTATTAAGGGGCTTGTAATTGATTACAAGCCTAGGAACACCTCGTTCCTTTTCAGCAGCCTTATTAACATAAAAAGCTGTACAACTCCAAGGGGAATAACTTTTAGTTATAAGCTTTTTATCTAAAAGACTATGAATCTCCTTCTTACAAAGGTCAAGGAATTCAGTCTTCATTTGACTGGGTCTGGCCTTGGTAGGAATGGATTTTTCATTAAAATCAGTTTCATAAGGAAGAGAAACAATATGTTTCTTCCTATCCCAAAAAGCATTAGGGATATCACTACAAACTTCAGTCATTAATTGGTTTTTAACAACATTAATCTTTTGCAGTATATTAGGTAACTCCAGCTTCTGCTTGATAGTTAAAAAAGAGATTTCTTTTTTAAGAAAATTCAAATGGTTTTCTTTGAAAATAATATTATTTGTCAAAGAGTTGATTTTCTTAATCTCAGGTTGGGTAATAAATTCAAAAACAATCTTTTGGTTTTGAACGGTGGCATATATTCCACTGGAATCAATTTTATCAATAGGCATAAGCAAAGATAAAAAAGGAGTACCTAAAATTATCTGCTGAGATAAATCGCTAATAAGCAAGAAGGTACTATCTAAACAAATTCCATTGTTACAGATGGAAACATTAGTTAATTTATATTTAATGCCCATACTATCACCACTAGCATTAAACAAGGATTGAGTAGTCTTCTCAAAGTATTCAGTAGGAACAATCCCTTCCTGGATACAATTCATATCAGCACCACTGTCAACAAGAGCAATGATATTACACAAGGTGAATTCTTTGTTAATAACAAGGTTGACAGTTGTGTACCACTTCTGGCTGGGTACACGGTTCATAACACCCAAATAATCCACTGAATCTTCAGTTTTAGGAATTTCCGAATTTGAATGTTTTGAAGTATCTTTGAGATTATTAATCTCAATTTGCATATTATTATGCTGATTCTTAAGAAGTCTTAACTCAATTTTAAGATTATTGACTTCATGTCTTAGGTCTTTAATGTTAGCGGGTTTATTAGATTCTTCACCTTTTTCAAGACAGTTAAGTACCTCCGAAAGGCTGTACTGTTGTTCTTGAGGAAGGGTATTTGAAGAATTAGGAAGGCTTTTCTGAATATAGCAAGATTTAATTAGTTTCAGTTTAACGTCTGGGTCAGTAACTTGATTGATGACATCAATCATAGATTGTTGCTGACTCGTGAGAACATTAAGACTTAAACCATTCATCTGAAGAACTGATTGGAGATGATTACATCTCTCAGTTAAAGGCTTGCACTGACAATTTCCTTTCTCGGAGATATCTGAGTCACTAGAGCTTTGTATATAATAAAGCTCGTCATCGTTCTCAGATGATTCCTCTAATTGTTCAGAGGAGTCTGAATTAAGTAAAAGTTTACTTAATTGAGTCTTCAAATGGTCATCAATTTGAAGATTATTAATTTTAGTTTCCATTTTGCATTTATTAGCAAAGTGGCCATATTTGCCACATTTGAAACATTTAGGGTTAGTTTTGTTAGTTTTCTTATTTCTAACAAATTTCTTTTTAGCATTATCTTCTTTTTTAATAACATTTTTATAATGTTTCTTTTTACGTTTATAAGGTTTTTTAGAAACTTTCTTATTTCTATGGGAGACTTTTCGATTAGAAGTCTCAGGAGTATTGTAAGCAAATTGATCACAAAATTCTCCTAATTCTTTCTTTCCAGAAAGATTCTGTTTCTTAAGCTGCCTCTGAAGCTTAAGGTCATTGCAGAGAGAAAGACCCTCTTGAATGACAACACTGATAAGTTGGCCATAAGTATAATGGTCGTAAGGGATAGAGATGCTGTCATTAGCTTCTCTAAGTTTTTTACGGACTTTCTCAGCAAAGAAAGTAGGAAGGCCATCAATAAATTTGGCTTTCCAATGGTCATGGTTACCATCAAGTCTCTGAGTGACCCTAGCAAGGAAGACATCCTTGTACCATCGAAATTGGCTGAGGGTAGGACATCGAAGGTTTTGTAACAATTCTCTGTTACGTTCTCCAGTATAATCTCTATTGCCAACAAAATGGAGAATAATTGTAAGCATTAAAGTGTATACAGCATCCTGTGTACCTATGTCTTACATATGTTCATCTTTTATAATTTTAACAGCATTAATGACGTCATTTCTTTGACTGTCAGTAAGAATGTTTGACCACCAATTCCTAAGAGTACCTGTAAACCCAGCTATGATCATCTAAGCAATGCTTTGATCAGAAGCCTGATTTTGTTTACAAATGGTGGAATACATGGTCATTTGATGAATCATTTCATAGATTTGATGTTCAGATTTTCCATCTATATTCCATTCATAAATGATTTTACCCTGGAAGTTAGACTGTGGGTTCATTACAGTACTTTCTTCAAAAAGGAGATCCTGAGGGGTTGGTCTTTGATAGTAATTTCTCACAGGTCCAACATAGCCAACGTTATTACTATAAGTAATTTTATTGACATAATCTTCAGAATTTTTGAAATAATCTTCAAAATCATGAGCTTCTTTCAAAGGAATGTCAAATTCTGAATCAGAATCAACATGGGATAGAGTATTAATTTTTAACCCTTTAAGATTGTTCTCAATCACTTTAAGTTGGGATATAAATCAGTTTTATTACTCATTTTAAAACCTTTAACCTCAATAGGAGGTTGAACTAAAGGTTGGTCAAGACTTTTCTTAAAGTCTTCAGGTTTCTTAGTCGTTAGACTAACCTGGAGGTTCTCAATTCTATTGAGTTGGTTTCCTATCGTATTTAGGATAAGGTTAGTGTAATTACCTTGTTTGTAAAGAGGATTTAATTCTTTCTTATGTGTAAGAAGTCTATACCCAGTCTCCATATTAATGAAGGCATTGGCTTCTAACTTAGGAGCACTGCTACTCTGGCTGGTGCTTCCAACATCTAGGGAAAGTGGTTCAGTAGGAGGATGAACCGCAGATATAATCTGTTCGTTCGATGTTTTCCAGTTTTTTAAATGTTTATCTTCCGTTTTAAGAATCTGTTTATCCTCAAGAACAAAAAGATGCTTATCTTTAGAAAACATTTGAAACCAGACAACAAAAGAAGTAACCTGCTGGTTATCTTCTACCCATTTATAAAATTCATTTTTATAATTATCTAACTCAGTTTTGCTATATTTGGCAAAGTACCAATTACGAAATTTAGCATAACCAGGTAGATAAAATTCAGCATTAATTTCTTTCCTATTAATTGTAAAAATCATAAAAGGAAAGAGGGTTAAAGTCTGACATTCATTTCAGACGACGTAGGAGATTCTCTACGCTGAGAAGTATCCTTCTTCTCATAAATACCATGAGGTATTTGTTCATTGGTAAAAATACCATGAAGATGCATATCATCGTGATATGGATGGCTTCTAGGATCTTCACAAACAGAGTGTCGTGAAGTAGATGAAGGATAGGTAACAAAGGGTTTAGAAGATTGGCTCCTAGAGGATTGACACCTATTAAATTTTCTAAAGTTTAGAAATACATCACCATCTTTATCCTCAATTATATCCCCAATATCTTCATTTTGTCTTGGCTGGGGAGGAACAACATTTTTTATAGCCCAAGTCTCTGGGAAATCAATTGACACACATCTTATAGATTCTAATGTGCACACACCTAGAACTCTCACACACATTTATATATGCTCTTGCGCGGACCAATCTCCATTTTAAAAGTGCGCACCGAGCATGTGTCACCTCGCAGGGACCCTAGAAATTATCGTCTGAATTATAAGCACTCTCTCTTTCTCTCTCTCTCTTCTGGGCTCACCGCTACGTGACACATCTTCGATCCGCACTCTTAAAATGCGAACTTGTCCGCACAAAAGCAGTACTATATATATATATATATATATATACAGAGTACTCTCTTGTGCGGACTAGTCCGCATTTTAAGAATGCGGAGCGGACATGTGTCACCTAACGGTGCATCTAGAAATTATCACATAAATTATAGGGACACTCTTTATCTTTTTTGAGCTCACCGTCAGGTGACACATGTCCGGTCTGCATTCTTAAAATGCGGACTAGTCCGCACAAAAGCAGGACTGTATATATATATATATATATATATATATATATATATATATATATATATATATATATATATACAATAATGTTCTCATACGGTAATACCGTATGAGGAGCAATCTGGACTGCCTTTCGTGTCAAAATGTGGATCCTCCTCTCTCCTCTTTCCTCTCCTTTCACATCTCTTTCATTTCTCTCTCCTCTCTCCTTTCTCCTTTCTCCTCTCTTCCCTCACGTCAAATTTCACTCTTATAAAAAAAAATCATTTGAAACCTGTTTTTTACTATTGGAAAGTTTTTTTATCAATTAAAATTCAATTTTTTCTGTTTAATTATTCGAATTCTATTTTCATTATACGTTTATTATTAATTTTTCAGTTTTTTCAAGTGTTTTTTAATATTGTCCAAACTTTTTAATTATTTTATTAAATGTTAATAAGTATGTTAGTGTCGTTGGCCCATATCCATAAGACAATAATCAATCGCGACACGCCGTGTCAATGTGTCTCTGTCGATACATGAAAATCATGAGTGGCGCAGGACTTTTTTTCTTTTAATTCTGAATGTGGTATTTTCGGAGCAGGCATATGAATTACACTTAATTTATTTTAATTCTAAAAGTGATTTTTTCGGAGCAGGCATATAAAATACATTTTTTTAATTCCGGAATGTGTTTTTTTCAGAGTAAACATATAAACCACATTTAATATTTTTTCAATTATGAAATATGGTATTTTCGGTATGTCTATAAAAAATGGTGAGTTATTTATTTTATCAAAAGTTACCGCCTAGTACCCATAAAGACTTGGTACAATTAAAAGACATGTTGCTAGCTTGCTATGCTCTGGTCACTTCTCTCAAAAAAGTAAAAATTTATATGAGTAGAGAAACAGTGAAAGTTCCCCTACTTTGACGTGTAGTAGCTAACTTGTAATTTAGTAGAGAGAGAACGTGTTAACTAAATTCTAGGGAGATTGATAAGTTCGTATTTTTATATGTGCGAAAAGTATGTACTAGATCAAAATTGTATATATATATATATATATAAACCATTTCCAGTTTAATAACCCACCTCCAAACCCATCTATATATCCCTCCATCATAATCGATATTCATTTTGAAAATCGTAAGCGATTTGACTAAGAAGAGACTTTGATAAATTCAAAGTAGAAAGGAGATTTGAATTTTCTAATCAATTAAAAAGGATGATTTTAGATCCATTCACGATTTTTTAAGTACCTCCACTTGAAAATATTATTAAGTGAGTGAATTTACCAAAATAGGAAATGTGTTTATAGGCATACACTTTGTGAATGTTTCATTTTAGTGAGTTAACTTATTAATAATTTTTTAGTGGATGTACTTATAAAATTTGTGGATAGATCAAAGATTACCCATTTGAAACCCTAATCGATTTGAGAGAGAGAGAGAGAGAGGGAGAGAATTGTCTTTGTCAAGGGAATGAGCGCTCATGCATAGCATTAGAGGGAGAGGGAAATTTTCTTTTGTGTGTGCGTCTTGATTGTTTTCTGTTTTTTTTTTTCATTTTAAAAAAATGGAATTTTACTTTTTGTAATAATAATAATATTTTTGTTACTTAAAAAGCAATGTCAATGTCAATAGAACTTAATGCAAGGTACTAAAGTCAAAATCAATAGTAAAGACATACTCAACTCAACCCAGCTCAATAAAGCCTTTTCCTATGAGACTTAGGGACATGTTTGAACCAATTACTCCCTTACTCCCAAATTAATAGTCATGCTTTACTTTTTGGGTCGTCCAAATTAATAGTCGCTTTTCCTTTTTGGATGTAATCGACGGACTGAAATCCACAATAGTGAACAAGGTTCAATCTTGGCCATTGATTGAGTGAATCATTAAAAAATATTATTTTCGAATAACGACTACTAATTTGGGACAGATGTGGATTGAGGGTACAAGCGAGCTCTTTACCCTCAAATTTAAACATGTGGGTGCAAAATGCTATCCTAATGTATTCTTACTTAGCAATAGAAGCCTGCTTATGCTGCTTCGGCAGCGTTTATTTTGCCTTCTCTTCGCTTTCCGTTTGCATCTTTCTCATAAAAGGGAAAGTGCTCTTGCTCCGTGTTGTCGCTTTGCTTTTTTGGTCTGTGGTTAGTTCATATCTCTTCTGGGTTTATAGCGACGCAAAGCTGAGGTTTTCTGATGTGGATTTATGAAGGCGAATATGGGAGATTTTAGAGTGACGAAGTAGATTCGTTATGGGTGAATGAATGAGCTGATTAGTTTGAACTCCTCTATCCAAAATATCAAACATATCAGAATGTATTTTGATAAACGTCACATGCATTTCAATGCTTAATTAAAAATGACCTCAGAACAGATTGCATGCGCATGACAACAGCATTTTGTGATTCCATTATCTTTATTTGCACCACGGCAGCTCACAGAAGTGGCTCCCCAATGTGACCCTGGGACAAGGAAATTTAAAAACCCATCTGTTTGACCGACGCCCGCTTTGTTTAATCCTTCATTTCAGCTAGTTAAATATTTTGAATCGAATCCCTATGGATAACGTAATTTGGCCCCAACACATATGAGTAATTTCTGTTTGAGAGTTGGGCTAATTGCACTTCGGTGTTAGATTAAGTGCTCATGCGTCATTTCATGAGAAGTTTGCACCAAATGTATATCATGCCTGCAGCGATTACAATAATAGTGTATGATTTCCTTATGCATGAGCCATATTTGTGAATTTGCTGTTAATAGTATTTCACAGAGACTTTCTATTCATAACATGGTGGCTTTTTTGGCACCACAAATGACCTTTCTTCTCCAAACACACATATAGAACCCTGACATTCACTTTCCTAATGCAAGGGGAACAATTTCGCAAAGGGTGTGATTATTCCCACTCCAAAAAAATACCTCATATTATGAAAAAAAGATGTCATAAATTGTCCCAATGACTCGCGAAGTGTCAATCATTGTCATTTGAAGGAGAATCTTTATTACGTGCTAATAGCCACACCCTTTGCAGGGGTTTACTAATAATCAAGAAAGTAAAACCAAATGAATGACAAAATGTAAAATTGCTACGAATGTTAACAATTCAGAATCTATCCCTTCAGAAAAGCAATAAAATGAGCTACAAGCTTAATCCAGGATGTCCAAAACTAGGTTGAAGGGGACTTTTCCCACGACTCCTAAAAAATAAACAACGGACCAAAATCAAAACAGCAAAGTAGCAATTTAAAACTGTACATTCAACAAAAGCCATTCTTCTCCACCTCTATCTTCCTCCGTAGTTACACCCCGAATCTATTAGAATTGTTAGCCTTCTTGCCGTTTTCACAAACTCACTGCAACAATAATGACAACAAATAAAACGTTAATATTCATATTATTGGAAAATAGTTGTTCGATAATATATTAGAAAAACAAAGATGCATGATATTCATATACCTGAAGGGCTCATCTCCAATGCGTTTAACCGCACCTGTCACATCACGATAAAGCACATTGTTCAAAGTCTCCGATCTTTCTAGGCAAAACATATCAGCCAGCTTTCTGTGCAGCTCTTCATATGAGCCAAAGGCAGTTAGGTCAAGGGTTCGACCCACATCCTCAGACTCCATGAACACCTTGCAATGGCCAGGTTCCAATCCGAACTCTGGTTTTTGTTTTTTGTACCATGGGAAGCCTTCATCTGATGAGCAGTCAGTTGCACCATTCTGAAGAACGTCAGATCCTGACCCATCAGAGAGATTCGCCGCCTTATCTGGGTTCCCATCAGACGAACTGTTTCCACCAGTATCTCCAGAGGAGCTCTGAGAGAGCTGCTGCTCTGTGAGAATGGGTTGGCCAAACAACAAGAATGTAGTCGACGACTGTTTTTTCTTGTTAATTTCCAAATTTGGGGTAGAATTTCCCATTGTTAGCAAGCAAGAGATGTTCTCATCATTCGGGGGGTTGTCGACATACTGAGTGGTGGGGGTGGGGGTTCTAGATGGTCGTACAGCAGCATTATCGAGCTGCTGATGGAACCTGAATGGAAACATACCCGACTGCAGTTCATTAAGGTGGAGATCTGGTGAAGGTAAACTGAAATGTGAATGCCTGGCTCCCTGTATGCCTGCAGGAGTGTTGTCTGAGATACAACGCAAGGGGCTGCTAGGCCTAAGGGGGTTGTTGGGAAATGATGGCATTGGGAGTTGGCCAATGAGGGGGAAATCGGATGTTTGTGGGAGACGTAACTTCTTTCTTGGTGGTGAGAAGGGGGAAAGATGAATGTGGGGCATGTTTGATACCAATTCAACCAACCATGGGTTGACTCGATGCACATTCTCCAGTAAGCTTGGCTCATCCCATGCTACCTGTTAGAAGTTTTGGCAAGATATCATAGTTAGAATAACAATCAAGTGAGCTGACCCTAAATTTCTACTTAGAAGAACATCTAAGCAGGGTATATATATATATATGGACACATGGTCTTTACTTTAGGTCTCACAAGTGCTCAAGTAGATTTCAATCCTCAGTAGAACTAGACTAGCAGGGTATAACTAGAGACCATATCTAATAAGATATCATGAATTCATACTGTTTTGAATCGATGAGGAAAATTGTTCTTATTTTAGAAATCTACCAACAACCCAACATATTGTAAGGAAGGTAGTTTAATGTTGATAAACAATTTAGAAATCTACAAACGATATAACATATTGTAGAAAGCATTGTTACGATATGAAATTCAATTGAGTTGAGATAGACAGAAACATGAATTAAATGATATTATGCAAATAAGGACACAAGTTACCTCAAGAAGGCGCCATGGAGAATTAGGCCAAGAAATGGGCTCCTTGACCTTAGCAGAAGAAATGGTCCCCATGAACCAGCTTATTCTAGTTGAATCATCCGACTCAAAAGCCATTTTAAACCTCATCCCTGAACACCACTGGATTCTCATTGCACTCCTCACAGCCGAGGCCTTCACGCAAAACTCCGGAGTGCTTGCGCGCGGGTAATAAACAACCTCAAAAGGCTGACCGTTGGCAACCAACGTTGCAGCCTCAACAACCGACTCAACACTCAGTTTCCCCACTTTTCTCAATCCCCCATTTAAATTACCATTTCTAGCAAACTTATTTGCATCCTCTTTTGAAAATCCTCCATACATAGATGTATTCCATCCAGACAAAGAATCAGCTCCACCCCCAATCCCCCTTTTGGCGCGACGAACACCAACACAAAGATCTCCATTATCCGCTCTTAAAAAAACAATAGAATCCCCAGCAACAAGTTTCTTCTGGTTCACAAAATTACTCCACCCCGTGGTCAAAAGATGACGCCGAGGGGTACCTCTGTAAATATGTCTAAATTTCCAAGCATATCCGTGAACATCCTTAGCAAGAATAGTCTGAACAGGCGGCTCAGCCGAAAAATCCAACGGCGGAAACAACGTCTCCGCACAATACCTCGGCACAGAGAACCCCCCACCATTATTAGCATCGGATTGTGTCAACTGCTTAGCAAAAGAAGCTGCTTTTTCTTGCCCATCATTCTTATCAAAACCCAACAACCCATCATCGTCAAAATCATATTCATTGCTTCTCAAAGGTGTCAATTTTATTTTGGCATAAACCTCGTCAGTTTCAGTATCCGCCAAAAATTTAATGGATGATACTCTACAAAGAATTAAGGCAGGGACTCTTGGAAAATTCGCAAAATTTATATCCCCGTGGGCGTGTTCAGCGTGGCCCTCAGGGAAATAAAAGACGGTAGAGTTGACCGGTGGCATTTGGAACATACCACCGGCACAGGCATGCCATAATTGTGAGTCTAGGCACTTTTCCACTTCGTTCATGGGCGTAATCATGGTAAAGATAATTGTAATAGTACTGAATCGGATCTGGGATCTAAATAATCAGATCAAAAAAATTGAAAACCAAAAACTCAAAACACATATTTTTTTGGGAAGTGTTTAGAGAGAGATATGGGAACAGAAGTGTATATGTTGTTACAAGTGAATGTGAGTTTTTAAGTAGAGAGAGACTAGACACTGTAACAGAGTACAGACACTGGACAAGAAACAGTCACACCTGAAGCTTCCTTGCCGACCAGAGTGTGGCAGAGAGAGAATTTTTGACACAAAAAAAATCCAAAAGATGTGTATACGTATGTAAAAGCAGAGTTTTTCCCCAAATGCTGTTTTTATGACTTCTGTTTTCACAAGATTCCAAATACCAGACCCCAAAATTTACGCTATGTATTCACCTGTTTTTTCTTTTCTTTTTTTTTTATTTTTTAAATTCACTCCGCTCTCTTCGGATCCGAATCTCCGGTTTAGTATCCTCTCCCAATCCAAGTCTCCTCTTGGACTCGTGGCTGTAACACACCCTTTCTTTCATTATTTTATTCGAGTGATTTTATTTTCTTTTAACTATATTTTTTATCTCAAAGTTAAAATAATACATAAAATTATAAAACTAATCACACCACCTTATGTAGATAACTCAATGTTATTGATGTGAATTTTTTTTTATGAAAAATAATCATTTGGATTCATATTTTGACATTGTAGTATCTTCATTGCAAATATTTTATATAAGAAAAACACTCATTCACGTAATAAGTGTTTCATCATAAAACTCATTTTTTTTGAAAAATATTTATTATTCACCGATCAACAAATTAGTTTTCATGGAAAATAGAAAAAGTAAGACGAAAAACTTGTATATTTTTTCGCTCATTTTTCACTTTTCATCTAAATGAACTATTTTTTCCGCGCCTATTCGCAATCAAACACACCGTAAGCTTTTATTTTTATTATCGCATTTGTTGTATAGAAACTAAAATTTTACATAACAGACTTTAATCACCATTTTGACAAAATTATGCATGTTTGTTAAAGAAATGATTTTCCTTTGTCAAAGTTTAACATTAATAAACACAAAGTAAAAACTAATATTTTCTGGTGCTATGGGTACCAAATAACTCCCCCAAATCTCCCCCAAATAGCATTGATGAGTTGTGCCCTGACGGGACGCATACCATAAGGTATAACACTTAAAGCTATTTGGGGGATGATTTGTGGGAGTTGTTTGGGACACATAGCATTTTCCTTAATATTAATACTATAAAACTTTCTACAAGAGTTAATCTCCTTGCACCGTGAGATTATCCACGTGGCAAGTGAACTTGTACTTCACCTTTTAGGTTTTTTCTCGAGACATTGTTTCTCTATCTTCCAATATAGTATGTTTACCCTATTTTGATGCATAAATATGGTAGCCTAAAAATCTCTAAAGTAGTAACCTTTTCTTCCCCCGTTATTCATCCTTTCTTCTTCCCATCATATCCATCAAACTCACCCATTTCTCCTCCCTCCCTCCATTGTCCTTTCCTCTTCTTCTTTCCCTATTTATTCATCTATTTATCAAAGTGGATTTATTTCTATTTCTCAACAACATTGAACATTTCAAAAACTCGAATGCAGAATATCAGATAACCCTTTCTCCCTACACTGAAACTACTGTTTTTTCTAATGATGTTTGGGTTGAATTTTTGTAGGTAGCGATTAGGTGTAGAGATCGGCCACACGAACTGGCCAATGAAGATTTAGAAACAACGAGTTGATTGCATGCATTTACTATCCTAATTGCCCATGCGAGTTTCGGCCATCGTAATCCTACGTCATTGTCCCGATCATAATGCTTGCTAATATCATTGTCACTCACTGTGCATATTGCAGAGTTGTTCCGTGTCTCAATGGAAAAGTGGTTCCTCTCTTAATGGATCCCAAGGTCAGCTCTGGTAAAATCATTTTCAACCTAAATGTGTGCCTGTATTTTTATGTTTTTTAAACTCTAAAATTATAAATTTATACTTCTTTGACATTAATATTTGTCTTGTGACTTTCCAATTGTTAAAAGTTTAATTCTTACCATATCTTTTTGTAGATATTGTAATACCCCGTATTTTTTAGGGATTTTGGTTTAATTATGGAATTAGGATTAATTCAATTAAATGGAGAAAATTATTTATAATTAATCCAGATTTAAATGTAATAATTACAAGCGTGACGAAAGTTAGTATTTATTGATGATAATTGTGTTAAATATTTCTTAGCGAGTAAAGTAATATATGATTAAGAAAATATTATTATGGTCGTGAGTGAAAATACGACAGTTACAATATATTTAGTTGGGACGCGCATGTAAGTCGTGTCGGTATTGCTTTATTGGGTTAAAAATATAATTTATTTTCAAGTAACTCTTATGACCATTTCGAGTACGTCGATGAGTCCGAAAGGGTCAAGATAATCAAAAAACTCTATTCGGGTTTTTATTTGGGTTGCGGGGCAATTTAGGCCAAACCGACACCCAGAGGGGTATTTTAGTCTTTTGATATTATTGGGAATTAAAATGGACGAAAATAGAAAATTAAAAAGGAAGAGTACGTGGGTAATAGGCTATCTGTGAGTTTCCAAACGAACGTGAGAGAGAGAGAGAACCAAAGAGGAAGAAGAAGAACTCCATAGGAGCCTTGGGATAAAGACTCAAGCTTACACACCAAAAATTACACCAATGCGTAGATCGTGAAGAGGGGATCACCTCTATACCAATTTCATCCAGGGAATCAGAAGTTCACAAAAAGGCAAGTGTTTATCTTGCTAAATTTTTAGAGCATATATGATTCATGTGAATGTAATTGATGGAATAACCATGATATTATGAATTTGGGATTGAAATTGGGTATTAATCTTTAATTCGGAGTATAGGTTTGCATGTAGTTGAATAACCATGTTCTGGTTATGATAAATATGGGTTTTATATGTTGATTTCACGAAATTAAATATGGGATTAAATTGTTGTTAATGGAGGTTATGTGAAATTAGGGCTTGTTGAAGATTTGAAAATTTTATCAAAATTCATGTTATAATTTTAGGGTTTTGATGTTAAAAACGGATGGAAAAGTGTTCTAATAGTAGGGGATATGGCTTAGAGTTATTGGATTAGAATGAGTTTGAAGTGATTTGGTTGTTGAATGATTTGGGAAAAATGAAATTTTTGGAAGAAAGGGAAGCTCTCGGAATTCTCGTTCGAACGAGACTTCCAACGAGAATTCCAATGAGACTAATAACAAGATTTATAGAGTTCATTCGAAGTGAGAATATCATTTGAACGGCCTCGTTCGAATGAGAATCCCCAGGTTCTAACGAGATTTCAGAAACTCCAATTTTCGCCCAAATGAGTTAAAAATCCTTCTAAGTTCCTTTAAGTGAGAGAATAGAACCTACGCTATTCTAGAGTAGTTTCTTTTCATAATTTAGTAGTGAGAGGATTTGTGTAACTACTAAGGGAATGGGTTGGAATGAGAGAGTCTAAAGAGTATTTACGATAGAGAGGTAAATTTTACAGTTAAATTATTGTGGGTGTAGGGACAAATATACTACATATAAATTCGAAAACTTAAGTTGCGTGAATACCTAATGAATATAATGAGTTTTGTGTATACTTATTGATTGAACTATTATGTGTACGACATACCTACGCTGCTTGCTATTGAGCGGAGGTTGCGCATTATGGACAATCATACCTTGAGGAGCCTTCGGGTGGGATTTTGATTTGTACCACTAGAGCATAGAACCTAGGTACAGGCTATCCGTGAGAATGATAGTGATGACGATCGTATAGGTGCATAGGTATCTGCCTAGCCCATCGGCTTAGAACTATGTTCGCCTCCAATATGTGTGTTTGTTTTGATGGTTCGCGAGAAATTGAACCTATAGTCCTTTATGCAATGAACGATGCACCAGGACATGATAGCAACGTATGCATGCACCGCAGCTGTGTCTCGGGGTGCAGTATTGTATGTATATATATATATATATATATATATATATATATATATATATGTGTGTGTGTGTGTGTGTGTGTGTGATACCATCTACTGTGTGAATTAAGTAGACATTACTGAAATCTGAAATGAAATAAGTTGGTGAACACTTAATTATGTTAAATTGAAAAAGCGCTTATCCATGTAAAGAGAAATTGATTATAGGTAGTATGTATACATGGGAATGATATTGGGCTATGATTAGATATTAGACGGGAAAGAACTAGCTAGTATGGGAATAGAAACTTGTAGAACGTTAGGCGTGCACATTAGATCAGAGGTGAGCATCTCACGGGAGTACGATAATCTAACATGATTAATATATGTGCTATAAACTCATTTTAAGCACTTGATGATTTTTAAATTGTTTTCAACTCGAGCTCTCACCCGTTTTCTGCAAATATCTTTTTCTTGTCAAATTATTTTAGGTACCCAGCCACAGGGACACCAAGTATAGGAGTTTCATTCACTCGACGAGTTGTAGCTGTTGTGAAAGTTACAGAACCTTGGTAGTAGACGCCTCTATGTCTATCATTTCTTCCTTTTGAGTAATTTCATCAGTTAGGGCATGTTTCCCTCTTCCATTCAGATATTCATAGATTTTGGATTTATTTATTCACTTTATTAGGTTGTTGAGTTATTTATGTTGGATTGTTGTGATTGGGACTTAGACTGGAAATGTTTTCTCTAGTTTCATTTATTATTGCAGTTATTTCCTATCATATGAGAGTGATGTGGATGGTGAATGTTTAATTATTTCATTAACCTAGTTTTATATAAATTAAAAGATAAAATTTTGACATCAACCTTTTTAAATATTAGGAGGTTAATATTTAATAATAAAGTTTTCGACAGTGATGTACAATCTGAACCAACTGGATATTCTGATTTAATTTAATAAAGGACTGACCACCCAGTATTTAATTAGGCAGGGTGTCACAGGTGGTATTAGAGCATCAGGTTCTAGAGTCCTTAGGATCTCTGCAGCTTATTATGCTTTTCACATAGACTTCTTTCATATAGATCCCTACTATTAGGAATGCTGTATTTATCCTTGCGCGTTGGAAATTCGTACTTATGTGATTTATTTGTATGAAGGTTAAACTCATTCAGTTCATTTTAACTTTCAGATGGCACATTAAGATAAACAAACTAACACTACTAGAGGAGTCAATAAGAAAGGCCAACTGATACCTCAGGTACCCCCGAAGAGAGTACCAATCTCTGAAATAGCAGGTATTGTGGCGCAGGCAGTTACCACTACAGTCTCATAATACTAAGATCGCAGTATACAGCTTATAGGAGGCAAAAGAACAATAAAAGATAGTCGATCTAACATGACTAGAGTTAATAATTCTGTGGAAACACCAATACCACAATAACAAGTTCCTCGGGATCATAAAGACCACGAAAGTAATAGAATTTGCATGAAGAGCCAAAAGCGTCAGTACCAACAAAGTCAGGGACAAAATGTTGTCACAAAAAGGTGTTTCAATTGTGGAAGAGATGCCCATAAATGTCAAACTTGTCCGTATCAGGCTAGAGAGAAACTCCGACCTGACCAACAAGGATAAAGAAAGCAAAGACTTTCAGGACTCTGGTATAAGTATGTACAACAGGGTCACAAGTGGAGGGACTGTCCTCAACCTGATATTATTTTTCATCAAGATCCTTAGAAGGGCCAACAGGGCCAAGGAAGAGGTGGAACTAAGTAACAGGGTCAAAATCGACAGAATCGTAATGTGACACAATTTGCTGGTAGGTGCTTCAATGGTGGCAGGATGTGTCATAGAAAGAAGAATTGTCCAAATAAGGGCAAGACACCCCAACAGCAGGGGCAGAGGGGAGGACACTTTCCAGGTAGGTGCTTTACTTGTGGCAACACTGGCCACAAATGTCAGGACTGTCCTCAGAGGAGTAGAGCCCCGCAGCAACAGCAAGGCGCTAGTCAGGATCCCTAGTGCCGATATTTCCAGTTGCCCTCCCAGTACCACCCCAAGTACCAGATTTACCAACCTTTCCAGTAATTCCAATACAGTAGGGACAGTTGCAGTATGGGCGTGTCTACAATGTCCATCACGTCGCGGTTCATCCCCGCCCGCAGTCGAGGGTATGTTTTCTATTCAGGGGACTATGGGGCGGATATTATTTGACATGGGGGATTCACATAGTTTCATTACCACTAGTTTTGCACAGGCCACTAGGTTATTAGACACAACAAATAGCATAGTTACTAGTGTAGACTCACCGATGGGTTATAAGTCTTTGTTATTCTTTATATGTTGGGGATAAGGCATAGAGATTGAGATATTG
Organism: Sambucus nigra; assembly: GCA_949130495.1. Lineage (NCBI taxonomy): Eukaryota > Viridiplantae > Streptophyta > Magnoliopsida > Dipsacales > Adoxaceae > Sambucus > Sambucus nigra. The sequence continues at coordinate 361,887,982 of OX422213.1, read as the reverse complement.
ATTTTACCGACCGATATGCTTGTCTTAGAGATGCACGAGTATGACACAATTATCAGGATGGATTGGCTAGTTACGTATAGGGCTATGATTGATTGCTATAGCCGTAGTATTGTGTTTGACATACCGAGTCAGGAGATTTTTTGGTGGTGATGCCTCTTCCTGAGGGAGGTTCGTCAACGCATTTATATTATATAGAGGAGGAGACCTCTAAGGGAGTGGTGATACTTCTTGATTCAATTTCGGTTGCCCAACAGGGAAATTGATTTTGTGATAGACTTAGCACCAGACACTTGGCCGATAGCCCGTGCACATTACCATATGGCTCTGGCAGAGATGAAGGAGCTACAGGATTAGATCGAGCAGTTATTGGGTCAGGGTTTCATCCATACGAGTACCTCGCCTTAGGGTGCTCCCGTGTTATTCATGAAGAAGATAGATGGGTCGCTACGGTTATGTGTTGACTATCGAGATTTGAATAAGGTCACGATACGGAATAAATATTTATTGCCCCGAATCGATGACCTATTCAACCAGTTGAGGGGAGATTCTTATTCTTTGAAGAAAGACTCGAGGGGGGTACCATCAGTTACGTATTAGGGAGCAGAATGTCCCTAAGACTTATTTTCTGATGAGGTATGGATCTTACAAGTTAAGGGTTATACCATTTGGTCTAACCAACATACCAATAGTCTTCATAGACTTGATGAACATAGTGTTTAGAGAGTTCTTAGATCAGTTTATCATTGTCTTCATTGATGACGTTCTTATTTATTCCCAGACTGAAGAGGAGCATGAAGAGAACTTGAGGATGGTTTTACATACTCTACGTGAGCACGAGTCATATGCAAAATATGAGAAATGTGAGTTCTGGCTGAGAGAGGTTCAGTTCTTGGGGCACATCATTTCTGTGGAAGGGATATAGGTAGATCCAGGGAAGGTGTCAGTGGTGAGGAAGTGGGGACATCCCACGACACTGACAAAGAGACATAGTTTCTTGGGGCTGGAAGGATACTACATGCGGTTTATTCGTGGTTTCTCAAGGATAGAGGGTCCGTTGACAAACTTGACTCGCAAGGGGGTGACATTTATATGGGATGGTGCCTGTTACTTGGCTTTTGACGAGCTAGAATACAAGATGATTTTAACACCAATTCTAGCCCTACCCAGGCAGGGGGTGGAATACCTAGTTTACACTGATATGTCCTTACTAGGACTTGGGGGTGTGCTTCAGCTGGAGGATAAGGCGATTGCTTATGCTTCTCATAAGCTTAAGCCTCACGAGAGGAGTTACCCCACCCATGACTTGGAGTTAGCGATAGTCATTTTTGCATTGCGTATATGGAGACATTACCTCTTGGGGGAGAAGTTTTTCCTGTTCACGGATCACAAGTCACTGCAATATCTATTCACGCAGCGGGAGCTGAATATACATCAGCGGAGGTGGATGGAATTTGTGAAGGACTACCACTTCAACATCCATTACCACCCGGGGAAGGCTAACGTGGTAGCAGACGCGTTGAGCCGTAGGCCAGCAGGTGAGGTGGCCGAGGTGTGGAAGGCGAAATGGAAAGAACTCAGACATCAGGATGCAGTTTTTCGCTCATTCATGTCAGTGATGACGGTTATGCCCGAGATAATTACCAGGATAATACAAGCTTAAGCATTGGATTCCTTCTGTTAGGATTGGATTATCCAGCTTCTAGCCGAGGGGGCATAGTCCTTATCCTTAAGCTCAAATAGGGGTTTATACTTTAATGGCAGACTAGTAGTCCCATAGGGGGAGGAGCTACGATATGCAGTGATGGATGAGTCACACAATTCACGATTTAAGGTATATCCCGGAGGGAATAAGATGTACCAAAATATGAGGCGATAGTATTGGTGGAGTGGCATGAAGAAGGACATCGTCAAGTTTGTGTCGAAGTGTTCCACTTATCAACTGGTGAAGACAGACCTTCAAAGACTAGGAGGATTACTACAACCATTAGAAATCCCTATGTGCAAATATGAGAGCATTTCGATGGATTTTATCACAGGGCTGCCTACATCACAGAGGGGTCACGATTCCATAAGGGTGATTGTGGATCGGTTGACCAAGGTATCTCATTTTCTGCCAGTCCGGGCCGACTATACTACGGGGAAGTATGCTCAAATCTTCATTGTCGAGATCGTGAGACTCCACGGGGTGCCCCTTGATATTGTGTCCGATCGGGATAAGATTTGTGTGTCCAGATTTTGGGAGAGTTTCTAGCAGGCCATGGGTACGGAGTTATGATTAAGTTCGGCCTATCATCCGCAGACGGGAGGGAAGACAAAGCGAACGAATCAGATGTTGGAGGATATGTTGTGGATTTATATCCTTTATTTTAGAGGGGGATGGGAACAGTACCTTCAACTAGTAGAGTTTGCTTATAATAACTCCTACCAGTTTACCATTGGCTTGTCTCCGTTCGAGGTGTTATATGGTATACCTTGTCATTCCCCAACATGTTGGCTTTAGGTGGGGGACAACAAGATACTTAGGACGGAAGTAATTCAGGATACCTTGGCTAAGATTGAGTTGATACAGAGTCGCATTTGGGTTGCTCAGGATAGGCAAAAAAGTTACGCCGATGCTAGCGAGGTTCTTTAGGGAATTCAGTGTGGGGGATCGGGTGTTATTGCGAGTATCTCCTATGAAGGGGGTAATGCGGTTTGGGAAGAAAGTAAAGTTGGTGTCAAGATATGTCGGGCCATTCCCTATTATTGAGCTGATTAGGACAGTTGTTTACAGACTTGGGCTACCGGAGCAACTGTATAGGATTCATGATGTGTTCCATATTTTCTCGCTGAGGAGACATCATCGGGATGACTTGGCCTACACCCATATTTCCTTAGAGGATATTGATATATAGCCCAATAGTTCCTACGAGAAAGGGCCAGTTGTAATTCTAGACCGCAGAGAGAAGAAACTGAGGTAAAAGATTGTGACGCTAGTATGAGTGCAGTGGCGGCATCATAATGTAAAGGAGTTTACTTGGGAGAGTTATGATGACATGTAGATAAATATCCAGAGTTATTCCTACCAGGTACACCTTTATTATGCTCTTTTTTGAATTTCAGGAAGAAATTCCATTATTGGGGGGAAAGTATGTAATACCCCGTATTTTTGAGGGATTTTATATTAATTATGGAATTAGGATTAATTAAATTAAATGGAGAAAATTATTTATAATTAATCCGAATTTAAATGTAATAATTACTAACGTGACGAGAGTTAGTATTTATTGATGATAATTGTGCTGAATATTATTTAGCGATCAAAGTAATATATGATTAAAAAAATATTATTATGGCCGAGAGTGAAAAATACAGCAGTTATAATAAACTTAGTTGGGATACGCATGTAAGTCGCGTCGGTATTGCTTTATTGGGTTAAAAAGATAATTTATTTTTAAGTAACTCGTATGACCATTTAGAGTACGCCGATGATTCCGGAAGGGTCGAGATAGTAAAAAAACTCTATTCGGATGTTTTATTTGGGTTTTGGGGCAATTTAGGCCAAACCAACATCCCAGAGGGGTATTTTAGTCTTTTGAGATTATTGGGAATTAAAATGAACGAAAATAGAAAATTAAAAAGGAAGAGTATGTGGGTAATAGGTTATCTGTGAGTTTCCAAACCAACGTGAGAGAGAGAGAGAGAGAAAACCAAAGAGGAAGAAGAACTCCATAGGAGCCCTGGGATAAAGACTCAAAAGCTTTCACACCAAAAATTACACCTATGCGTAGATAGTGAAGAGAGAATCAACCCTATACCAATTTCATCCAGCGAATCAGACGTTCACAAAAAGGCAAGTGTTTATCTTGCTGATTTTTTACAGCATATATGATTCATGTTAAAATAGTTGATGGAATAACCATGATATTATGAATTTGGGTATTAATATTTAATTGGGAGTATAGGTTTGCATGTAGTTGAATAACCATTATCTGGGTATGATAAATCTTGGTTTTATATGTTGATTTCATAAAATTAAATCTGGGATTAATTTGTTGTTAATGGAGGTTATGTGAAATTAGGGCTTGTAGAAGATTTGAAAATTTTATCAAAATTCACGTTATAATTTTAGGGTCTTGATGTTAAAAACGGATGGGAAAGTGTTCTAATAGTAGGGGATATGGTTTAGAGTTGTTAAATTTGGATTATAATGAGTTTGAAGTGATTTGGTTGTTGAATGATTTGGGAAAAACAAAATTTTTGTAAGACAGGGAAACTCTCGAAATTCTCGTTCGAAGACCTGCCCAGGTCATTCAAACGACCTCATTATAACGAGATTTTTAGAGTTCGTTCAAAGTGAGAATATCGTTCGAACGATCTCGTTCAAACGAGAATCCTCACGTTCTAACGAGATTTCAGAAACTCCAATTTTTGCCCAAATGAGTTAAAAATCCTTCTAGGTTCCTTTAAGTGAGATAATAAGACCTACGCTATTATAGAGTAACTTATTTTCATAGTTTAGTAGTGAGAGGAATTGTGTAACTACTAAAGGAATGGGTTGGAATGAGAGAGTCTTAAAGAGTATTTACGATATAGAGGTAAATCGTACAGTTAAATTATTGTGGTTGTAGGGACAAATATACTACATATAAATTCGAGAACTTAGGTTGCGTGAATACCTAATGAATATAATAAGTTGTGTGTATACTTATTAATTGAACTATTATGTGTACGACATACCTACGCTGCTTGCTATCGAGCGATGTAAGGACATTTTTGTCCATTATCTATTTGTATGTCGTACGCCGTTACACCGTTGAAGAAATTCAAGATCGCATCTACATCAACGGATCTAAATATCAAAAGCATCTTCACTTGGAATTTTAGTTTCTGCATAACCGGACCTTTTAAAAATGAACCTATTCGAGGTCGGACCGATCTGCCTTCAAGTCATATCGATCCGCTATTGCTTCAAACCAGTGAACCCCGGATCGAATGCAAACCGAAGAGGCCCTGTTAAAAAATGAATCGATCCGCTATCGGACCGGTCCGTCTTCAGAAGAGGACCATTTCGCCTGAGATAAAATCGATTAGATCTGCTTGAGATTTTTTCGGCCCAGGTTTCCTTATTTAAAACTAACTTCGGGGAGTTATTTTCTAAGACTTTTGGAGACGAATTTAAGAGACCTAATTACTCTAGTGTTCACCTTTTTTAGTCCCAAGACTCATGTTTTAATTAACACAACTTCTCATACCTTTGTGAATCAACTTTGTAACCCAAGAACACAACCTTGTGTTAGTTCAACCCTTATGGAGAAGCCGTCTTCCTTTTTCATTGCTGTTCACCTAGAGTTCCCGAGGGAGATTCTAGCCGACGACACCGGAACCGATGCTTACGAGTATTTTTGTGTCACTGTATTTTCATTGTAATTCGTGTAATTGTATCTTACAAAGTTATAGTGAAAATAAAAGGTTTTGCCCCTTTGGGGATTTTTCCTTAATTGTGTATGTTTGAATGTTCGTGCATATTTTACGTCTTCTTCAATCACACCTAGTTGCATGTTTAGGGTTTAATTAGGTAAAACTGAGTTTAATTATATGATTTCTTAATTTGAACGCACGCGCACCTCTTTCAAATTGGTATCAGAGCAGGTTACGCTAATCTATCGCGTATTCCTAATTTTCCACAAAAATTTTCTAAGATATTAATTTTCTGAAAAATTGATTTTTTGAAAACGAGTGTGTTCATAATGGAGAAGTTATATAATAAAATGCTAGTTTTTGACGGGATAAACTATGCATATTGGAAAGCCCACATGAGATCTGCATTAAAAGCCATTGATGAACGTGTCTGGATTTCGGTTAAAAGAGGTTGAACACCTCCCTTCGTCACTCTTGAAAACATGACCAATTTAAAACCTGTTACTACATGGATTGAAGAAGAATTTAAATGGTCATATGTTAGTTCTAAGGGTTTAAGTGCTATTTTTGGGTCTGTCACTCCTGATGAGTTCAAACGCATAATGACGTGCACCACGTCAAAAGAGGCATGGGATGTTTTGCAACTTAGCCATGAAGGTACTAATGCTATGAAAGAGTCTAAATTGCCAAATTTAACAACTCAATTTGAAACAATCACCAAACTTGAATCTGAATATTTTAAATTTTATGCTAGACTGTCTGATATTGTTAACACTAGCTTTAATCTTGGTGAACACATTCCTAATGCTAGAGTTGTTAAAAAGATTCTTAGATCTCTTCCTAAGCGTTTTATCTCGAAAGTCACTGTGCTAAATTCTATAGGCAATTTAAATACGCTAAAATTGGAGGAACTTGTAGGATACTTACAAACATATGAAATTGATATGTTCCCTAAATCTGTCAAGCCTAAAGATAAGGGGATTGCACTTAATGCCCAGGAGAGAAAGAGTGAGGGGTCGGCAAGAAAGACGGGAGAGTCATCTAGAAAAAGAGAGACAGATACGTCAGATTCTGAGTGTGATTTTGACTTAGATAATTTGGCCCTTTTTACTAAAAATTTCAAGAAAATTCTCAAATTCAAGAAAAATGGTAATTTTAAAGATAAAAAGAAGTTTGAGAAAAATAAGTCTGAAAAGAAAAATGAAAAAGTTTTTAAAGATCCTCCTAAGAAGGAAAGTGAGAGATGCTTTAAGTGCGACGGTATGGGTCATAGAGATTTTGAGTGTGCTACTCGTCTGAACAGAGAAAAGGGCAAATCTGTCCTAAATGCTACCCTTAGCGACGACAGTGAGGTCGAGTCGGTGGACTCGGAAGATGAGTCACCGCATGAGCGTAACTTCACCGCATTCATGGCTAGTCATGTTAGTACTTATAGTGCTCCTCACGGCGATGAGGATGCTGCTCCACAGGGACACCTCGACAGTGAGATCGATGTGAGTGAGGGGGAGGATGACACAAGTGAGAGCGAGAGTGATCTTCAACGCGCCTACACCGAGCTTTATTCTGAGTCATTTAAAAGTGAAAAGTGTAACAAAGCATTAGTTCTTAGGATCACCAGTTTAGAAGAAGATTTAAAAAAATCAAGAGAGAGAGAGAGTCCTCCACCTGCACTACTTTAAGAGAGAGAGAGTCTGCCTGTGTTGAGATAGAGAGTTTGTTTAGAGAGAGAGAAAGTTGTTTTGCGAAAGAGAGAGGGGACTTGACTAAACAAGTTGCTAGTCTTACGAGTGAGATCCATTCCTCTGTGGAGACTCGGAAGAAACTTGAAGCTCTTGTAGCCTAGCTTACTCATGATCTGGAGAGAGCACGGGAAGTCAAGGTACAAATCGAGGACAGATATTGGAAGATGGGAAAGATGCTCCTCAGCCCGGCTTTAGGTTTTAGTGATAGGCAGGGAATAGGTTATGATGGTGCCTCCACGTCCCAAATTGCACCTAGACCAGTTCCTGAGTTTACTACGACTCCTTTTGGCCATCGTCATAAACCTCGAAGGAGAGTTCGACCAAGAAAAGCAAACCAAGGTCCGCCTTTGACTATGTTTTTTTGTACATATTGTAAAAGAAAAGGCCACCTCAGGGAGTTTTGCTATAGTATGGGTCGGACACGACGTACTGTTGCTCCACCACAGCATACTGATGATTTTACCAGTCTGAGAGAGCAATTTTTAGCTGCCACATCACAAAGTTTGATGGAGGAATTTCAACGAATGTCTTTACCGTCAGTGAATGCTTCTCATATTCCGGATAAAACCAACAACAATAAAGGTAAACAAAAGTTTACCACTGCTTAGGTACCTAAGAAAGATAAAAAGGCCTTTGTTGTTCATGTTGCTCTCAAAGCACATAATACCTCACAGTGGTATTTTGATAATGGGTGCTCCAGACATATGACAGGTGATGCCTCAATTTTTACTTCTCTTGAGGATTATCAGGATGGTAGAGTCACCTTTGGAGATGGGATCAAGTATAGCATTGTAGGACATGGTACTGTAGAGTTACCAGGATTTCCTAAGTGAGAGAATGTTTTGTACGTCAAAAGTTTGAAAGCAAACCTCCTCAGCATTAGCCAGCTGTGCGATGCTGACTTTATCGTAAAGTTTGACTGGGACGCGTGTAAGGTCTATAATCAAGCCGATAAACTTTTAGTGCGAGGGGTGAGGACAAAGTATAATTGCTATGGGACTGAGCCCACATCCTCACTTGTTTGCAACAGCACCACGATCACTCCTATGGATCTGTAGCACCAATGTCTAGGTCACGTGAACGTTAGAGATCTAACTCGTTTAGCTAAAAGGTACCTATTAAGTGGCTTACCATCACTTGGAAAGCCAACTTTAACGGTTTGTGGACCCTTTCAGTTGGGAAAACAAATTCGTAGCCCCCATAGGAAGTTGCATTCCATTATCACCTCTCGTGTTCTTGAGCTTATTCACATGGATCTTATGGGTCCTACTCGTACTGAGAGTCTGGGTGGTAAGAGGTATATCCTAGTGATGGTGGATTATTTCTCCAGATACTCGATTGTAAGTTTTCTGAGGGAGAAATCCGATGCTGTGGAGTTCTTAACGACCAAGTGCCGTGTTCTACAAAATCAACACGGAGTCACTATTAACAGGATACGTAGTGAAAACGACACTGAATTTAAGGAAGCAAAGGTAGATCTTTATTGTGATAGCATTGGGATCAAACATGAGTTTTTTACTGTGAAGACTCCTCAGCAAAATGGGATTGTTGAGAGAAAGAATAGGACGATCCAGGAAATGGCTAGATTTATGCTTCTAGGTTGTAAGGTTTCTAGGAGATTTTGGGAAGAGGTAGTGTCTACTACATGCCACACAGTGAATAGGGTTTACCTGCATCCACTCACACTTCAGACGCCTTATGAATTGTGGACTGGCAAGAAACCCAACCTTGCATATTTCAGTGTCTTTGGGAGTAAATGCTACATCCTACGGGATAGAGATTAATTAGGAAAATTTGACTCCCGAAGCGATGAGGGAATATTGCTAGGCTTTTCATCGAATAGTTGAGCGTACCGGGTTTTTAACTTAAAGAGGTCCAAGGTTATGGAGTCAATAAACGTCACCATGCAAGATGACGAACCTTCGGCGTTTGTTGATTCTAGCCTTCAGCGTGAGGATGAGGATGTTTCTGGCAGTAATTTACTTGTACCTCACCCACACTTTGTGGACCCTACTCATGTGCTAGGGGACACACCTACTTGGGTTCGTAAGATTCATGACCCTTCTGCCATTATTGGTGATCCCACTCTAGGGGTCAAGACTCGTGCTCAGGTCGAGAACGTTGTTAGACACTTTTGCTACACGTCCAAAGTTGAGCCCAAGAATCACAAAGAAACACTCAAGGATAAACACTGGATATCTGTTATGCAAGATGAGTTGCTTGAGTTTAAAAAGAACAATGTTTGGGAACTCGTCCCCCGACCTAGTGAGACTAATATGATAGGTACCGGATGGATTTTTAAGAATAAAATGGATGAAAATGGTACCATAATTAGAAACAAGGCTAGGTTGGTCGCTCAAGGCTACACACAGATAGATGGTGTAGACTTTAGGGAGACATTTGCTCCTGTTGCAAGGCTTGAGTCCTTCCGCTTACTACTCGCCATCGCATGTCATTTGGGCTTTAATCTATATCAGATGGATGCCAAGAGTGCCTTTCTAAATAGCATTCTACAGGAGGAGGTTTATGTGGAACAACCAAAAGGGTTTGAAGACCCTAAGCACTCAGCGCACATTTACTATCTGAGAAAATCCTTATATGGTTTGAAGCAAGAACTCGGTGCTTGGTATGAGAGGCTTACTTCCTATCTCTTAGCCTGTGGCATCAAGAGAGGGGGAGTTGATATGACGTTGTTCGTCAGGAGAGATGACGGTGCTATTTTGGTTACCCAGGTCTATGTGGACGACATAGTCTTTGGATCCACATGCTCCCAGCATGCTCACCACTTTGAGGAGGAGATGAAAAGTGAGTTTAAGATGATCATGGTAGGTGAGCTTACTTTCTTCCTTGGGCTCCAGGTTCGTCAACTAGAGGATGGGTTGTTCATCTCCCAATCCAAGTATGCTAGAGACCTAGTGAAGAAATTTGGTTTAGACTCCACTAAACATGCTTGTACACTTATGAGTACTTCTATCAAGCTTAGTAAGGACACTTCAGGTAAGGACGTAGAGCAAACCTTATATCAGAGTATGATAGGTAGTCTTCTCTACTTGACTGCCAGTCATCCCGACATAGCCTTTAGTGTTGGAGTCTGTGCGCGATATCAGGCGTCCCCGAAAGAGTCACACTTACTCACTCTAAAACGTATTATCAAATACATGAGTGGGACTCTCTCATACGGTATTTGGTATTCCTTTGATACAGATGACCGTTTGTCCGCCTATTCCGATGCCGATTGGGCCGGAGATGCAGATGGTTGTAGGAGCACTTCTGGTGGGTGTTTCTATTTTGGTTCTGCTCTTGTCTCTTGGTTGAGTAAGAAGCAAACCTCCATCTCTTTGTCCACTGCGGAGGCTGAGTACATCGCCGCCAGGAGTTGTTGTACACAGCTCTTGTGGATGAAGCAAATGTTGGAGGATTATGGGATTTCACAGGACACCATGATCATTTCCTGTGATAACACGAGCGGGATACACATATCCCGCAATCCCGTCCAACATTCGCGCACAAAGCACATCAGGATACGCGAGCACTTTATACGTCAGTTAGTTGAGGAGAAAGTTAAATCCCTGTGTTTCGTACCCACTGACCGTTAGTTAGCCGATATTTTCACGAAACCTTTAGATTCCCTTAGATTTGAGAGTCTTAGGAAGTCTTTGGAGATTTGCACTATTGACTGAGGGGTTGGTCTGTGTCTAGGATAGGATGCTTTTTCATGTTCATATCACATGCTTCCTATTGCTAGTTTGTTTTATATGTATTATTGCTTTGTTATACATCTATTTATTTATTTATTCTTTTGAAAAATCCAAAAAGATTTGAGTTTTATAATTTTTTTTAGAAAAACTCAAAAAGATTTTTGTATTTTTTTTCACCTTTTATGGATGAGCATTTAAGATAGCCGAGTCACAATTTCATTCCATTTATCCATGTGACTGTTTGATAGAGATTTGAGACACTATATCATTTCATCCATGTGCTTTACATTGTTTGGAGTCTTTGAGATGTGATTAGTGATATCTTTCAACATGTTTGACTCCTATCTCCTTTATTGCACACATGCACGACTATATTTGATTATTGTACTTGTCTATCATATATTGACTTGAGTGTTTCCATCCCAATTCTGTCTATACAACTAACAATATGCGATAAAACTTGACAAGATTGGAATGCATGTAAAAACCATTTTAGTGAGATTGTGTGTTTATTTGAAAACGGGGAAGGGCATCGGAAGGTTCATTTAGCCTTTGTGATTCTAACCCACCGTTAAAAAGGACCTAAAAATGGAGGAATTTTATTATCCGAGGTCCAAAGAGGTTAAAAGAGCCCGAAATGATTAAAGGCAATAAAAGGCAAAATATGCCAAATATGGGCCATTAGGTTTCAGCATCAATTCTACAAAGTTTGAGAATTTAGATCGCCTTTATTCAAAATATATATCTGAGGGAGTTTGGTTAAAGAATATAAACAGGTTTGCACCTCCTTGAAAGTCCTGAAAAATCATGAAATAGTTTTGGATGTTATTGGTGTGGAAATCACTTTGAGCTTTGATTTGTTGATTTGATTGAGTCAATGTCTAATATTTCCAACTTTTTACACCAAAGGAAGATTTTGAGTTCATTCATTAGGAGTATCCGATATTCATCGTACACATATGTCATGTTTATATGCATTGATTTTCCTATTGAATTTGATCACACACCTTCATTTACACTATCATCGACTTGGTTATTTTTGTGTTCATTCATGGTGTGACTTCTTCTATTTTGTGTGAAAATTTTTGAAAAAATCAAAAAATAGAAGTTTATTTCCTTGTGACACCCCGATTTTGCTTGTTTGATTTATTCTTCTCTTTTGTCTATTTGGGGACATCATAAAAAGGGGGAGAAAAAAATTATCATATTATGGGGGAGCCTTCCTTGAAGTTTTGAGTTTGAGGATCTGTTTATCTCATTTCAAACTCGATACGTCACTTGATATTTTGCTTTATCTCATGTGTGTAGGTACGAAGATTAAAGATCAATTGATTGCATACCCTGATAAGAAAAGCGTTGAGATTCCTGAAGAGTTGGAGAACAAATGATGAAGTCTTATTCATTTGTACCTTTTCAGTTTTGGGTTCATGGAAGGGTAGATTTGTATAGGCAAATTTGTTATTTGATAATTCGGATTTTTTTATGTATGTCCCAGCATAGACATAGGGGGAGATTTGTAAGGACATTTTTGTCCATTATCTATTTGTACGTCGTACGCCGTTACACCGTTGAATAAATTTCAGATCGCATCTACATCAATGGATCCGAATATCAAAAGCATCTTCACTTAGAATTTTGGTTTCTACATAACCAGACCGGTCCGCCCCTTTTAAAAATGAATCGATCCGAGGTCGGACCGATCCACCCTCAAGTCAGACCGATCCGCTGTTGATTCAAACCAGTGAACCCCGAATCGAATGCAAACCTAAGAGGCCCTGTTCAAAAATGAACCGATCCACTATCGGACCGATCCGTCATCAGAAACGGACCGATCCGCCTGAGATAAAATCGATCAGACTTGCTTGAGATTTTTCCAGCCCAGGTTTCCTTATTTAAAACCAACTTCGGGGAGTTATTTTCTAAGACTTTTGGAGACAAATTTAAGAGACCTAATTACTCTAGTCTTCACCTTTTTGAGTCCCAAGGCTCATGTTTTGATTCACACAACTTCTCATACCTTTGTGAATCCACTTTGTAACCTAATAACACAACCTTGTGTTTGTTCAACCCTTGTGGAGAAGCCGTCTTCCTTCTTTATTGCTGCTGACTTAGAGTTCCAAAGGGATATTCTAGTCGATGACACCGGAACCGACGCCTGCGGGTATTTCTATGTCACTGTATTTTCATTGTAATCCGTGTAATTGTATCTTACAAAATTATAGTGAAAATAAAAGGTTTTGCCCATTTGGGGGATTTTTCCTCAATTATGTGTGTTTAAATGTTCGTGCATGTTTTACATCTTCTTCAATCACACCTAGTTGCATGTTTAGGGTTTAATTGGGTAAAACTGAGTTTAATTATATGATTTCTTAATTTGAACGCACGCGCACCTCTTTCAAGCGGAGGTTACGCATTGTGGACAATCATGCCTTGAGGAGGCTTCGGGTGGGATTTTGATTTGTACCACTAGAGCATAGATCCTAGGTACGAGATATCTGTGAGAATGATAGTGATGAAGGTCGTATGGGTGCATAGGTATGTACGTAGCCCATCGGCTTGGAACTATGTTCGCCTCCAATATATGTGTTCATTTTGATGGTTCGCAAGAGATTGAACCTATAGTCCTTTATGCAATGAGCGATGCACCAGGACATGATAGCAGAGTATGCATGCACCGTAGCTGTGTCTCGGAGTTCAGTATTGTATATGTATATAAAATAGAGTGAATGTATATATATATACTTATGATACCATCTACTGTGTGAATTAAGTAGACATTAATGAAATCTGAAACGAAATAAGTTGGTGAACACTTAATTATGTTAAATTGAAAAGGCGCTTATCCATGTAAAGAGAAATTGATTATAGGTAGTATGTATATTGCGAATAAAATACATGGGAACAACATTGGGCTATGATTAGATGTTAGACGGGAAAGAACTAGTTAGCATGGGAATAAAAGCTAGTAAGGTTTGATGGAACGTTAGGCGTGGTGAGAATCTCAAGGGAGTACGATAATCTAACATGATTAATATATGTGCTATAAACTCATTTTAAGCACTTGCTGATTTTTAAACTGTTTTCAATTCGGGCTCTGCCCCGTTTTCTGTAAATCTCTTTTTCTTGTCAAATTATTTTAGGTGCCCCGCCACGGGGACACCAAGCATAGGAGTTCCATTCACTCGACGGGCTGTAGCTGTTGTGGAAGTTATAAAACCTTGGTAGTAAATGCCTCTATGTCTATCATTTCTTTTCTTTGAGTTATTTCATCAGTTAGGGCATGTTTCCCTCTTTCATTTATATATTCAGAGATTTTGGATTTATTTATTTACTTTATTCAGTTGTTGAGTTGTTTCTGTTGGATTATTGTGATTGGGACTTAGACTGGAAATGTTTTCTTCAGTTTCATTTATTATTGCAGTTATTTCCTATCATATGAGATTGATGTGAATGGTGAATGCTTAATTATTTCTTTAACCTAGTTTTATATAAATAAAAAGATAAATTTTTGACATCAACCTTTTTAAATATTAGGTGGTTAGTATTTAATAATAAAGTTTTCGATAGTGATGCATAATCTGAACCAACTAGATATTCTGATTTAATTTAATTAAAGAATGATCACCCGGTATTTAATTAGGCGGGGTGTCACAGATCTCTACACTTGCTTCAGTTATGTTTTACAACCTATTATATATTACTCTTATCTATTTGTTAGAATGACTAAGAGAGTTTCACCATTTTACACGATTTATATTTGAAATAGAATAGGTTGTGAAGGTTGGAGAAAATTGTATGACATTGATGGGGTTCGAGATTGTTGTTTTTGGATTTTAACTCTTCATAATTTTCTTTACCTTAATGATTGTGGGATTATATATAAATTTTTTACACCTATTGTCTTTATCTTTGCATTTTCTCGATACTATATATTTATAAGGGTAAGCAAGTAGTTAGTTTTATGTTTGAAAATATTTGTGTGAGCTTTTTATGAGTAATATTTTTTTTGAAATATTACTGTAAGTACTATTAAATATTAAAAAAAATTACAAAAAGGATTCAGGGTGGGCAGGTAGAAACATCTTATATATACAGGATCTAGAATTGATTATTACATTCACTAGGTTAGTAATAGTCACAAGATATAATAATAATAATAATAATAATAATAATAATAATAATAATAATAATAATAATGATAATAATAATAATAATAATAATAATAATAATAATAATATGTGTTTTCATGCTTATAATGTGGTCTCCCTATCAAATATAAGTTACATTGTACGCTATAGTTTAAATTTTTATGCCTCCCCTCCCCATGGCTTCTATTGGAGAATGTCTTTATAAATAAAGTTTAGGCTTCATTCCTCCATCAAAGCAAAAAGAAATTCTACTCATTTGTACCCAAATGTATTCTTCCCTCCCATTTTTAAATATTCATTTTACTCCTTTTTAGTTATCGTCTCCATGCTCATCTGTACCCAAATGTATAATACACGTGTCATTATTTTGCCTTTTGTTTCAATGAAAGATTTGTATATTTTGTAATCGTTGGTTGTTTAGCTTCAAAATCTCGACTCAACTCAACTCAACAAAGTCTTTTTTTTTTTAATTATTTAGGATCGGCTGTGTAGTTTCAAACATATACCCAAATTTTATTTATTTATTTTTTTTAATTTCAATTGAAGAATGGTGGGTTTATTTCTCACTTACTAAACATTTGGGCTATTCATGGACTAAAACCTGGAAATTAGCTAATCTCTATATATATTGTTTTTTTCGTTTTCAATGGGATGTTTTATATTATGATTTTTACTCTATAGTTGGATTTGGTGTAGAAATGTTAAATAAGAAGATTAAGTGGGGGAGATATTTCTATATAACATGTAAAAGGGGTGACCCACCTTTCCATTTTGCTCCATCATTCGCTAAGTTTTCACTCATTTGTAATGGAGTCGAGAATAAGAGCGTTTTATGTTGATTTTCTCATTAAATTAGTTTAGTTTTTAACTTTTTAATATTACTGTTGTAGTAATATTGTATAATTTATTTTGGCACTTTTGTTTAATAAATTTCTGCTTAATTTATTATGTGATCTTTTCACTGTTAAATATCTTAATTGTTGTATTTATCCTTTAATAATTTTGTTTCGATTAGTTTTCTTTGAGTAATTAAATTTTTTCCTTAATGGTTGAGGTTAAGAATTTTGTTTGATGGTTATCCAAATTAAACCTATCTTCAAATGAACTTACATTTGTTTGAGAGAAAAAAGGTTTTACCATAGAATCCGTGTATATGTGTGTTCCACATTAGCTTGAATAAAAAAACAAATATGGAGAGAGATGTCAAAGCCCTATATTTAAGTAAATGAGAAATAATTCTAATATAATTTCCTCATGGCTTCAAGTTCATATAAAGAGGATATACTCCTACTCCATGAATATTCATAATACATGAGAAAATGCAATAGCAAGAAAAGGGGGATCCAAAATAACCCAGGAAGGATCCTAGTGATCTATTAATCTCCGGTGCCGACTAAACAATTTATCACGACACAAAGTAAATAATTTAGCATATGAAATGACTACCACAATAGCCTAGTTCGTGCATCGCGCGGGTTTACACCTAATATTACAACATTTTTCTTAACATATCATGTAGGAGGATTAAATTCTACACAATACTATGTATAAAAAGTACCCACAAATATAAAAATAAAACATAAAAGATGCAATGAAGTGCATTGGTTCAACTATGTCGGCTTTATCTATGTCCACCCTTGGATATATTTTATTCGGAGGATGATTGATTTCCAATACAACTCTAATACATATATTAAATTACACTTGAGAAAATATCACATCAAACGTTAATAGCACACGAACCTATGCAAAATTATTGTTTAATGGGTACACCTTTAATTTTTTGGAACTCGATAAGACTTAATTTATTCATAGTGAATATTACTTAAGTAGATCATTGGTAATGTTAGCGAATAAATTGATATAATCATGTTTAATATTGGGCTAATGTATCAAATCACATCATATAAAACAGAGTATCTAAGTTTAATGTTGGATAGTTTTCAGCCACATCCCAAACCATGATTCTCTCTCTCTCTCTCTCTCTCTCTCTCTCTCTCTCTCCATCACCCCCACTGTGTCTATACAGGTTTTTCTCTCATCTCAATTTGCGATATCTTTTTAACTGCCCTTTCTCGATCATCTCTTTCGTACACCTTTCACCATCTGCTCTTATTTTTTCTTATGGTGTACACATACACCCCTATAAATACAACCAACATGTTCATCAACACTGATCCCAAATCCACACCAAATACTTTTTTGTAACCTTCTTCTCCTCGTGATCAAACTACATAGCTTACAACCTATACACACGAATGTTGAATGATATATTGATACATTATCACATCATCAATATTACAAAAATGGTCGGGGTGGGGGACTCTTCGATGCCCTTAGGCATCATCATCGGCCTTCACTCCCACTCTTATATTTATATAGACTTCATCATAATTGTATCGTGTATTGTTTAATTTATGTCTTAGTAATTTTGTGTATAGATTCAATAATCTCTCTTTCTCAAAATTAAAAAAAAATATTTAATTTTTACTAATGGCAGAAATAAGTATCTGCAACATTGGTTTCTCCGCAAAAATATGATCAGACCCAGATGAAATTGACCGGGACAATTATAGCATCGAAGAGAACCTGTGCTGTCGAGAGATATTTTGGTGAAATGAAATGAACATACAACAACCACTGCTTGCTACAATCGGAAATCGACAAACAATCACTCTGTTTTTCATATTTTCCCACCAAACTACCACCGAAAAATGTTAAAGTTGGGATGTGGATTAATGTAAAGAGGGAGAAAGGGTTGTGTGGTTGTGGCTTTTGGGAATTTTCTATATTTGTGGGTAAATTTTTAATAAAATGTTTTTTTTTGTGTTTAGGTTTACATGTACTTGGAATTTGTTTTATATTTACGAAAAAATATACTTTTTGGGTTATGCTTGTGTCATTTGTGAGCTTTGAGCATCTAAGATTGATTTATTTACTGTTGGTTCGACACTATTTACCTTAAGAGTCCTTTTTTAGTCAGAGAGAAAGTTGGTTTTCCTAGTTTTTTTCAATTCTGCACACATTTTTTTCCTTTAAATCTTTGATATGTTAAGTAGCTATGTGAAAAATCTAGATAATGGAAGCTTTACTTATTTACTTTTCTCTTTTATATGATTATTATGGTTGACTACTCAAAATTGTGAATTTTTATATTTATTGTAGACACCCCATTCTACTACCCCCTAAAAACTCTTTATAGGTCCCTAACACCTCCCTTCATCACTACAAACCCAGGTCATACCCCGGGTACTGACCTAGAAGCCATCATGCACTGACCAAAAGTCAAAGTCTTTAGCTTGATCTAGACTGAATGAATCTTCGAACGGAACTGAATCCCTTTTCCAACGGTCCGTCCCGTGCGCGATTCTGACTTACCATGCAGACGAACGACCCATTTCCCCCGAGACTCAATCAGGAGGCCACCGGGTGCTCCCGAGCTCTGTTTGGCCTAGGTCAACTCTTCAACTTGATCGAGACTGAATGAATCTTTGAAGGAAACTGAATCCCCTTTCCAACGGTCCATACCATTTGCGATTCCGACTTACGGTACGGACGAATGATCCGTTTTACTTTGAAAGGTCATTAAATGCTTCCAGGGCCTGGTTGAACGAAGTCAACTCCCCAAACTGGATCAAACTCTTTGGAATGTCTAAGTACATATCCTAATCTTTCCAACGGTCCGCACCTTGCGCAATTCGGACTTACCATGCTGACGAACGATCCGTTTGCGTCTGACAGTTCCTCGTCCAATGGACTGACGAATGCTTCCGAGCCATATTTGACCCAAAGTCAACTCCCGAACCCGGGAACGGTCCGAAGGACTTTCAAAGGTATCTAAATTACCTTTCCAACGGTCCACCCCGTTCATGATTCTGATCAACAGTTTGCATTATGTGACCAATTTTCTGAAAAAGGCCTTAAAGACACTGCGAAACGGAAGGTCTCAGTGTGCCTAAACGCACCAGTCGAACGGTAGGAACAGGGCTATGCCGATCGAAAATGCCCTGGGCCTATAAAAGGGAGGCCTGACCTCACTTGCAAGGGGAGCCCAGATCTGATAGAAATCACTCTCAGCAAATCCTGAAAACCTCTCTCGAAGTCAGCGTGATTTTTACACCCAAATCCCTTTCTAACCTTCACTTTTCATCATCCTTTTCATCCAACTTGATGAATTCACTACCCTCCATCATCATCCAAGTCTAAGGTCTTCTCTCCAACATTCAAGATCAAGCTCAAGATATTCAAGAAGGTCCAATTTTCTCAACTCTCTCCTTAAATTCTCATAAATTTGCAATAACTTGTTTTATTACTTAGTGCCTTTATCATCTCATCTCACACATCCTAATATACTTTTTATTTAGTACTATTGCACATATCTTATTTTCATATAAATAAAAACCCAAAAAACAAGAAAAAGAGGGTTTGCTCATAAATTCCATATGGGAATTCTCATACTTTTCTTTCACTTCTCTCACAACTAAAAAACTTTTTCTACACACACACACACAAATAAGACAATCCCCGATTGACCCCACCCCTCATTTTTTATGTGAACAACGTGGACTTTGATGCCTCTATAGGCTACGTAGGCGTTTCGGGGTAAAACCCGAGACTCGAGTCCTATTTTTTACTTTTTCTCTCATTTTCCATTTTATCTAAACTCCATTCTCTTACACTATATATATATACATATATTTTTGTTCTTAGGGGCGTATCATTCCGTGTGTGTTATCGTTCCCTCATAACGATTAACGTAAGTATGATCGCGTAAATCTTATTTTCTAATATTATTTTTAAACCTTCCTACGGATGACTCGCTTTACCTCTTCCATGGTACAAGTCGATGATTCCTATCTCCACTATATATACACATGCACACATATCACGGGGAAAATAAAAGCAAAATAACAAAAATCCATGAGAGACCGAAAGGGCGGAATGGGTGACTAACACCTTCCCATTTCGTAACTTAGCCTCCGATCCTTTCTCGAATAATTTTGGTTTCGTATGCACCAGTATGTCTTTAGATGCTGTCTTTCGGAATGGGTTCCTCTTTTCTTTTGTCTATTTTGAGTAAAATAGACTGGCGAGTCTAATCTCTCTACATCTTTTACCTCACCTAAAATGATGCCGGCCGAAGCGCTCTAGAGAGGGATGCGCGGGACCTGAGGATCCTACGTCGTGCGGCGAGGATCGGAGATGGCCACAGTGGCAACTCTGCTGGGGATTATTATATGTTTATTTTGAGGGCTAGACTCTATTTACATGGATGTTATGTTTGCTTATATTATCCCCCTATTTGCATGTTCCCCCTTTATTACTCATGTGTATCCCATGCTTATGCTTCTATTCACACACTTGTAGAAAATTCTCCATGTACACTCGCACCACTTGCAACTAGGGTCACATATATCCACATGTTGCATGCCCCATCCATACTTGGTGTACCATTGGTACTTGCACTTTGCTCCTTGTTTGGCATAATCAAGAAAGGCATTTTCATAAGATACTAATAAGAGGATCATGCATGATTCACACGACATCACCAAAGAGCATTGCTATTGACCAAAATTTACCCACTAACTGGAGGGTCACTTCGTGATGGGCGCTGGTTTGGCAGGTCGCAGTTAGCCTAAGCGATATGACTCTCACTTTCCATTGGCCAAGTACCTTCGACGTATATCAAACGGTTCCCCCACATCGTACCGCTTGACCGAAGTCATGATGGAAGGTATATCGCAGGGAATTCGTTCACCTACACCGAGTATATCGAATTCTCTCTCACACATACCGTCCCCACGAGGTATATGGTGAGGCAATTCACGTACACTCAGGTATATCAAATGGCTTGTCCACACATACCGATTTCCCGTAAGAGCAAGACGTATATCGTGGAAGTTACACCAAAGGGGATAACCCATTCTAATTCACCCAACCAATTGCATACCCACATATAGGTGTCAACCCTAGGACACACATATTAGATTACTGATTTCAACTCGAAACTCTACCAAAATTTCGGGTGGGCCTGTCGCCCGAATGTTTTGCGCATTTTTAAAACGGGACCCTGTCCGTGAGCCTAGTCACAAGTCCATCCATAGCTTTACATATATTACAAACCTAATTTTTCCAGGCTCGGGTCCCATCCGAGATTTCATTATGCATTTAGGAGAATTAATACAAGTGAAAACATAATAATTATAATAAGCATGCTGAGACCATCCCCAAAGGGGGAAATTCCTTTTTTTCTTTATCAAAAATCCAAAAACATTTCTTTCCTTATCAAAAATCCAAAAACATTTCTCATCTCTCTATCAAAAATCCAAAAACATGTTGTCTTTCCATCTCGAAAAAATGTCAAAAATATCTTCCTTTTTTTTCTCAAAAATAAATCCCATTTTGCGCCTTCTCAGGTCGATCGTAAACCGTTGGCCTGGCTCCCTATTGGCTTAGGTCTTCAGTCAAGTCACCCCAGAGTTACGTCTATTCCCCTATTACTCCTTTCGAGTCTGGAATCCATCTTCTTTCCATGGAGAACACAGATTAAGTACCCGTTGCACGACCGGATCTGACGCAGTTCTAGCTCAGTTTGTGTCCTAGATTGACAACCTCCAAACCGAGGTCCGAGAGATGCAACAAAACCAGGTTCCCGTTCCTCAAGATCCTGAGGCCCTATTTCCTCACGCTATGGATCCACCCGAGCCCATCTGGGTTCCCGAAGAATATCAGCACGCTCTACGTGCCCCTCCTGTTAATGGGCCGCCTCCTGCCCAGCTTCCTATGCCAAATCTTGCCCAGCATGGGGTTAACTTGCTTATGATCATTGATCCGAAAGAAGAAGAATTGAACAAAGTCAAAGAAGACCTTAAGATGCTCACCAAGAAGTTTGACCAAGTCAGAATATCAGGAAATTACATGGACTACACCCACATGTCTCCTTATCCTAAAGTAAGGTTACCCGAGAAGTTCAAGATGACAAATATCGAGAAATTCAGAGGAAGTGGACCCCCGATTGTTTATCTCCGAAGTTATCACCATTCCATGACTCTACTAGGGGCTTCTGAAAAAGTGATGGCCCAATTGTTTCAGCAAACTATGAAGGATAACGCCCTCTGATGGTTTTTGTCTCTCAAAGAATCCAGAATTCGTAGCTGGGAGGATGTGGATCGAGAATTCATGTCGCAGTACAAATACAATGAAGAGCTTTAGGTCACTCGCCGTGATTTAGAGTTGCTCAAATAGAACCATGCTAAATCAGTCAGTAACTTCATCGCCCGATGGAGGTAAAAAGTCGAAACCATGACCAATCGGCCTTCCGAGGAAGACCAAGTCAGCATAGTGAAGAAGAACTTCTTACCCCATATCCAAGAAAAGATGGGAGGACAATACTATCCCCATTTTCGAGCTCTCAGAGAAGCAGGAGTAGAAATCGAGGACGGTCTTGCCAAAACAGAAGTTGACCCAAAGAAGGTGTCTGGACAGTTCACCCCCAGAAAATATAATAAGACTGCTAGTCCTACAGTCTCAACCATTAACAACATCTCTCAACCAACCACATCATGGGCACTAGAAAGCCTCCCTGCCCCAGTCCGAAAGGAATACACCGAGCTCTATGCTCCCCTCTCTAAAGTTTATCAAGCCTTGTTAAGCCGAAACCTTATCAAACCTTTGGATTCCCGTCCGTTGCCAAATCCACTCCAAAGAAACTTCATGGTAGATGCCCATTGCGCCTTTCACCAAACTGCTAGCCATACCACCGACCAATGCTTTCACCTCAGAAATGTAATCCAAGGTCTAATTGACCGGGGTACCATCGCCCCACCAGCCAATCCTAAGACAAACACTACTCACAACCCACTTCCAAATCATACCAATGCCATCTTCTTAGAAGAGAACCCAGAATTTCATCCCTTAACCCAAATCACACCCATATACTCTCCTAAACCTCTCCAAATTTGCCCATATTTTCTCCTACACCCTACTAGCCTCGCTGATCAGGCACTGTCACTCCTTACCAGAGCATGCATCGCTATCCATACCCATTCTGAAAATAGAAGTATGGAATTATCAGAAGTGTTAAACCAACTCCTAGAGTTCGGTATGAAATTGCCCTCACAGATGGTCATTGATTGCCAAAGGTTCAGTACGCTATTCTTGGAAGCATGGAAATGGGCTCGAGAGTCAGATAGATGGGTAGTACAATCGATGAAGTCAGCTTGGATGATGTCATCCAGGTTATGGCAGAATTATTCAAGCAAACCAATAACATTTATAGTATCACCATGTTGTTCGATGCTTTGAATCTATAGGGGCGCCTGGTCCCTTCACCCTTACACATCCCCACAGATTGGGAAGACCTATATGAAGAGGCCGTTGAAGTTGTGGAATTCATTGAATTTACATGGAAAGACAAAATTGTTGCCCTCGAATGGGGGGAAGAATTCGAAGAGTTGAATGAAGAGCAAGCTTCAGAGAAAACTGGATCGGTAGCCGACATGTGTGGAATGATATCATTCGAAGAACTCCTCGAAGAAATAAACAAGGCGGTCGAACAACCCGAGATTGACGAGGAAACATGATTCATGTTTTTCCCTTCTTCAGTAAATCACATGACCAAATCAGGGAGGCATTACCAGATTCCAAACTCACTACCAGCCAATGACAAGGGGAAGGGCATAAAAAACCTTCCTATGCCAGAGATGACCCTCGAGGAGAGCAGGATCCTCGATCAATTGAAGAAAACTCAAGCTAACATCACTCTATGGGGGCTTCTCATGTCTTCTCAGCTATACAGAAATGTTTTGATCAAGTTGCTCACTGGACCCACAGTTCATCCTTCTACCACACCAAAAGAAGCGGTAAATTTGGTCAGATCCTTGACCTCTACCCGAATGCTATCCTTTTTTGAGGAGAAAATCCCCAAGATTGGGTCAAACCACAATCATGCACTCAACATCTCCGTCGAAATTATGGGGAAGGTTGTACCACTCTCTCTTGTCGATAATGGATCCGCCCTGAATGTCTTCCCACTGAGAACCTTCAAATGTTTAGGAATGAAAGAAAGCGACCTCGCTCCAACCTCCGCTGCTGTGCATGCCTACGATAATACTCGTAGGGAGGTGATGGGATCCATAATGCTTGTAATAGGGGCTGACCCTATAAACCTTGTCGTTGAATTCCAAGTTATTAACATCCCAGCCTGTTTTAACCTATTGCTAGGATGACCTTAGCTCCACAGTATCAAGGGCATGTCTTCCTTACGCCATCAAAAATTAAAGTTCTTCACCGACGGACAAGTCATTACCATCTTGGGCGATGACGACAATGCCAATGGTGCAACTACGAGCAGTCCAATCCTTGAGACACAGAACGGGTCAAATGATATGCTCCTATCAGGATTCTGATTTGAACTACTTCTACTCCCGACAGGGGATAACTTCAAAGAAAGGGTTTGTCCAGAATATGAATCTCATGGAAACGTCAATGT
Source organism: Sambucus nigra (assembly GCA_949130495.1). Taxonomy (NCBI): domain Eukaryota; kingdom Viridiplantae; phylum Streptophyta; class Magnoliopsida; order Dipsacales; family Adoxaceae; genus Sambucus; species Sambucus nigra. Next base: position 361,863,504 of record OX422213.1, on the reverse strand, counting down.
GATTCAGATGTTCAGAAATATGCACTTCATACCCGGACTAGGGCTAAGATAGAAACAACAAGGGATACTTGAGCCGATTGAATTGAAAAATGCTTTCCCCCCTGTGGTTTGGGGTATCAACCATCAGAACAAGAGCTCAGAATGATCCACCAGTCTGGATCAAAGAGGAGACTAGACTGCGTCCAGACTATCCCAGGTGATTTCCTTGAATGGACGATTCATCAAAGAGGGTGAGGACTTGCCCTTTTGTAGCTTTCCTGAATAATGGTATGACCATGCAGATAAGAAGATGAAGCCTGGAATGGATATCTTCTTCCAAGATAGATACCCATGGGTCGAGATTTCCCAACACCATGTACAATCGCTCATTAAAGATAGAAAAGAGACTGATGAAAGTGACTATGAAGATTCCTTCAACTTGCAGACACTGGGGCTAGCACTCTACATGGTTCACTCAGGCACTACATCACTGGATCCATCCCACCTGATTAAATATGCTAATACATCTCTCCTTAACTGGCATGCTGTGCCAGTTCTACCTGCTGAAATCTCCCCTAATCCAAATGTTTACCCTATTTCTTCTTCTGTTGTCTATCCTTATTCAAATGTAATCGAGTCCTATTTTGACGAGGTTCTCAGTGCTGTTTTTCCTATCAATGAAATAAACGAAGATTTTGAGTATCTTACTGTGCCTTACATTAACTGTCTGGATTCTAATAATACTTTTGATGATGATGATTTTGAAAATGAACAATTCTTAACTGATCTAAATATGGTTAATAATAAACAACATAATCGCGTTCAAGTTAATGAAGAAGAGACTGTTGTTATAAACCTCAGTTCTAGTAGCCAACTGCGCGAGATTAGGATAGGGGTTACCCTTGATGAGCATGAGCGTGCATAACTCGAAGAATTGCTAAAGGAATTTGTGGATGTCTTCGCATGGTCCTACGACGATATGCCTGACATTGATCCCAAAATAGCTCAGCACGAGATTCCTACTCTCTTAGATTACAAGACGGTCAAACAAAAGTTGAGAAAGCTCCACACCGAATGGTCTCTCAAAGTCAAAGAAGAGGTGGTCAAACACTTGAACGTAAGCTTCATTCATGTGATCGAATATCCTACATGGCTAGCCAACATAGTTCCCGTGTCGAAATAAGGAGGAAAAGTTCGAATGTGTGTAGACTATCGGGATTTGAACAAATCCTCTCCAAAGGATGATTATCCGTTACCCAATATCGATATGATCGTGGACAACATAACCATTCATGCTCTCAAGTCCTTCGTCGATGGGTTTGTCGGATATAACCAAATCAAAATGCACCCAAACCACCAAGAAAAAATCGCATGAATCACCCCATGGGTAACCTTTTGCTACACCCTTATACCATTTGGTCTCAAGAACGCTGGGGCTACCTACCAGAGGGATGTCACAACCATCCTGCACGATCTGATTCACAAAGAAGTTGAGGTCTATGTGGATGATATGATTAGCAAGTCCAAATCTAGAGAGGGTCATATTTCTGCTCTCCGAAAGTTCTTCAAGCGACTTCGACAGTATCAGATGAGACTCAATTCGCAAAAATGCGTCTTTGGCGTTACAAAGGGAAAACTCTTAGGATTCATGGTTAGTGAGAAAGGGATAGAAACATATCCCACAAAGTTGAAAGCCATACTTGAGGTGCCACCTCCCTGAACAGAGAAAGAAGTTCGAGGTTTCCTTGAAAAATTAAAATACATCAACCGGTTCATCAGCCAGTTAACCTCCATCTGCGAACCTATCTTCAAACTCCTCTGAAAGGATTCAACTAAGGGTTCAAACGAGGCCTGCCAAGAAGCTTTTGACCGAATTAAAAAATATCTGACCCAAACCCCGGTACTCATGCCACCACAGCCTGGTCTCCCCTTGCTCCTATACCTAACCATAATTAACACTTCAGTCGGGGCTTTACTAGCCTAGTACCTTTAAGATTCCTGCAAAGAAAGAGCCATCTACTATGCCAGTTGCAAATTGGCCAGGTATGAGGTTAACTACACCGCTTTAGAAAAGGCGTGTGTCGCACTTTTTTGGGTCACCTAAAAGTTGTGGCACTATATGCTTGCCTTCCCCATCAAACTTGTATCCCGAATGGACCCCATCAAATACCTGCTCAAGAAACTCGCTTTATCCAACCAAATGGCTCGATGGTTGATGCTCCTAGCCAAGTTTGATATCGTGTACGACATGTAGAAAGCCATGAAAGGAAGAGCCATCTCTAACTACCTCGTTGATCACCCCATAGAATAAGCCAATGTCTGGATCTCCGAATTCCCAGATGAAAACATCTTTTGCACTCCTCAAGACAACTTATGATCGCAAATGTTCTTTGACGGCGCTGCCTATAAAAAGGGATATGGCATTGGGATACTTCTGATCGCCCCGGATGACTCCCACACTCCCATCACCATCAAATTGGATTTCCCCTGCACCAATAACATGGCTGAATATGAGGCATGCACAGTAGGCCTCAACATTTCTCTCGAGAAAGTTATTCAATGCTTAGATGTCTATAGGGATTTCGCCCTCATCATCGGTCAACTGCTCAGAAAGTGGAAAGTCAAGGACGAGAAACTCCAACCCTTCCATGCCCACTTAGATGAACTAGCCTCCCAATTCTAAGATATCACCTTACATTACCTACCTCGAGCAAAGAATAACCTAGCCGATGCCCTTGCTACCTTGGCCTCCATGGTCGACATGCCCGAAGGAATCACAATGACCCCCTTCCTTGTTCAAAAGTAAGACAAACCAACCCACTGCTACCACATTGAGCTCATCACCACAGAAGATCTCGAGATAGACAATTGTTAATACTATGATATCTGGAGCTTCCTCAAGCATGGTAGGTATCCTGAGGGTTCTAACAAGAAAGATCGAGCAACCCTCTGAAGACTGGCCGCCCAGTACATCATCTGTCACAAAGCACTACTTAAACGAAACTTTGATGGAACTCATCTGCACTGCATCGGAGGGGCTGACATTGAAAAGATAATACAGAAAATCCACAACGGGGAATGTGGACCCCACATGAACTGTCACATGCTTGCCAATAAGATCATCCGACAAGGCTACTACTGGACCACTATGACCCAGGATTGCACCTCCTATGTTCGAAGATGCCCCAAATGCCAATAATTCTCCAACCTTCAGCATTTGCCTCTGCACAAATTATACAACATGACCTCTCCCTGGTCGTTCTCCACCTGAGGCATCGACATCATAGGGAAGGTTACACCGAAGGCTTCCAATAGGCATGAGTTCATCCTAGTTTCCATTGATTACTTCACCAAATAGGTCAAAGCGGAGTCATACGCAGTACCGAATGCTAAGAAAGTGGCCCAATTCATCAAGAAAAACATCATCTATCGGTATGGGGTCCAACACCAGCTAGTATCAGATCATGGGTTGCATTTCGAGGTAGAAGTCATACAAGTGGTCAATGAGTATGGGATTCAGAGACACAAATCTTCCCCTTACCGACCTTAGACTAATGGTGCAGTTGAATTCGCCAACAAGAACCTCAAAGTCATCATCAGCAAGATGACCGAAAGTTGTCGGGATTGGGCGGACCGAATACCGTACGCCCTCTGGGGCTATCGAACCTCAATTTGAATCTCTACTGGAGCTACCCCTTACTTTCTAGTCTACGGCATGGAAGAAGTCCTACCCATGGAGTTGGATATACCCTTGCTACGCATCATGCTTGAAAGCAAGGTCAGTGAAGAAGACTGGTGCCAAAGCCGTATTGACAAGCTGACCCTCCTAGATGAAAGGAGACTAAAAGCACTATACCACATACAAGGGTACCATCGCCGAATAGCGCATTCATTCAACAAGAGAGTCAAGGATCACGATGTTCGAGAAGGGGACCCATCCCTCAAAGAAATCATAGAACCCATCTGGGACCCAGAGGGAAATTCAAGCCCAATTGTAAAGAAGATCTTATCTGGCGGTACTGCCCTGCTCACTGACTTGGATGGGGAAGAGATGGCCCGTCCAGTCAACCTGGACCGTCTCAAGAAGTTCTACCCCTAGTCCAAAATCTCGGCGCGCTATGACTCTTCTCATCCCCCTTTTATTCTAAAAAAAAAGCTCTTCATTTCCCCTTTACCCAGAACTATGTGGCCCCAATCCTCTATAAAAATCGTTTCTAAACAAATTAAAACTTTTAAAAACTCCACAGGTACGTAGGCAGCTTGTACACCTTACATGAGCACGACCCGTTCTTTTTCACAAAATACTATTCTTTTCATACCTCCAAGAATGACAGTCAATTCCAATATATATTTGAACAAAAGGATTATATATGCCTTAGCGATCGGTATAGATAATTCAAACAACACAAACTCATCAAAGGAACAGCTGGATGATCAGAAACTTGTTTATTTCCTTAATAAAAAATTACGGTACAGATTACATAAGAAAAGGAACGGATAACTCCCTTCCTTCCACCTTCCTAGAAAGCCATAATAAAATCCCCACATTTATTCCCCATTACAAAATAAACTGTCCTACCCACAACTACCAGAGGAGCTTGCTCCGTAATCATCATTTGCATCCTGGGGTCCCAAGTTTCTCCTGCCTAAACAGAGTGTCACAGACACTTCATGGACCGATAGGCTCTAAAGAGATTCGAAAAGACCACAACACCTCCTTCCATGGTGTCAAAAGAAATAAACCACTTCTTTACAGTCTCCACTACCAACATCTTACTAACTACTTTCCTCCACAACCACTTCATATGATCCCCAGGGATATGCCAAACTCTCCCAACAGATTGAGAGGGATGGTTTGACGGACGCCGATTCTCCCACAGAGAGACAAGCAGCAGACGCAGGCGCTCGGTCAAATCTTCTATTGGAAAGAAATTTAGTGTCCGAGGTGGCACGACCTGTACCTAACCAAACTGGTGCATAAGTTTCCAAGGGAAATATAAAGAGGTCTGTCTGAGACCAACCAGACGAACATATGAGGATTCTCCTAGCTCCAGAACAGGCAGTAACTGTCCCCACCAAGGCACTGACCAGTACAAATTTTGATCCCCATGCTCCACAAACCAATTCTCCCATCTCGCAATATGAGGCCAACATAGAAAAAGTGACGCGAAAATAAGTTGTGTACAACCGACAAAGGATATTCTGGAAGAGTCACCAGGCGAAGTCTTTCAGATAACCACTGAATAGCATCACGGGGCTACTCTACAGGAAGTCTGAACGACCTTCTCGCCAGGCATCCAGACCATTCAGGGTCTCCTCCAGTATCACCACCGTAGGATTACGACGGTATGACATCCATGAAGTAATGGATGCAAGTTACGGATCCACCAGCAGTTCCCCGGTCACCAGTAGTAATTTTGAAACCAGACCCAGACCAATGGCTCCAGCACAGCCAGCATCGCCTACTTCCCGCAAATGCATGGATTACAACACTGTCGGGAGGGAAATCATTCCTCTAGCAACTAGTGATCTAGTCGCCGAAGGCAAAATGCAAAGAAACCCAGCCAGCAAATCCCTGGGAGAACAGGAAAATTCAGGTAAAGCCGTAGCAACATTGGGATTTACCCCGAGCTTGACAGAAAATCCGTCGTAGGTAGGACAAACTTCATCCAACCTAAAGAGGAATACATGGTCTTCGGGGTACCAAAATTGTACCGCCGCCATCATCATGTTCCACTCAATGGGACGATTGCTCCATAAAGAAATTCGACGCATGTTAAAAGCATCACAGTCAACATTATAAGAGCACATCGCTTCCAAGGCTTCGAGGTAATTTTCAAACTCAATGCTACCAGGGAGAGCCATCTTGCAAGACTAAGAGATAGTAGGCAAGTAAGTAAGGATGTGAAGGTGTGAGGGAAACACTCCACCCCTACCCTTTTCATACATGAGAACTCTCACAAGAGACATAATCCCTGCAGAAATCAGAGGGAATCCTACCACATAAAAGTACCAAAGGCTGAAGAGGGCAGTAATCAAAGATTTGAATTGATGGGACTAGACTTGACTGCTGATAGGCAGGACAAGGTGCTTGCCGATCGACAACCCCCTACTCTTGAAAATTTTCCTTTTTCCTCTTTTGCTAAATTTAGAAAACTCAAAATAAATTGATATTCTCAATAGAACTTCAAAAATCCCCCTTTTATCTTAATAAAAAATTTCTTCTAAAATCCCCAAAACATTTCTTTTTACGGTCTCAGCGGCAAAGTAAAAAGCGCATGTGCATTCATTCACTCATTCATCATTAACAAAAGATAATAATAAAAAAAACTCCATTGCATTGCATGTATATTTGTTCTTCTGTGTTACATCAAATTTTACAGAAAATAAAAGGAAAAAAAATAAGACTCAACCCAAACCCACATCCTCTCTCTCTCCCTTCACCCCTCTCTCTAAGAGCTTCCACCCTTGCAAGGCGCTCTCTTTCACCTATGGCGAGACGACGCACCACCGCTAATCGAGCCTGAGTCCTCCCCGAACGAAGCAGACGACACTAAGCAAGAAGGAACCGAGACCGCATCCCGAATATAGGCAGTCGTCGAAGATATCCAGCCTCTGATGTCCCTCAGCCAAGTGGTCGACACTCGGACTTGCTACAAGTAAAAGGCAGAATCAGTATAAAAAAAGGGATCAGAACAGAAAAGGAACCAAAAAAGAGCAAGAAGGTATACCCCAGGATAAAGAACCTCCTTGGTCAAACCCAACTCCTCCGGATCCATCGCATGAGGACGGTGCAACATAGGCACCATCCCTCCATCAGCTCGCCGAATGTTGTACGAAGGAGTGTGAAATCGCATGAAAGGAACCTCTGAAGCCGTCGCTGTCGCCGAACCACCGTCGCTGTGGGAGGACCCCACCGCCCTACTTGAACCTGCAAGAGGGAAATGCAGGGCATCATATATTCTGGGCGCCATCAACGAACTCGTGATAAAGTCCATATAGTCATACGACGCAGCCGTATCAGTGTACAACAAGTAGTACTCGTCGATCCTCACCACGATCCTCGCATCCTTCGGCATCAACCACTCCCACCTCATGGACATAGGAGGCTGCGTAGGTGGCACCACCACCTCCTCCTTTGCAATCTTTCGAACCACCCGCTCCCCGAGATACCAAGAACGGCCAAACTCATACGCCAGTAAGTGCTGTATCTGTGCGTTCACCCCGATCACCCCCGTATCCTGAATGGCTGTCCCCCAAGGGTAAAAGGTCACCTGAAAATCCCCGAGCAAGAATAAGTCAATACAAAATCAGAACATGCCAAAACCAAGACTGAAAAGGAAAGAGTCTTACCCCACAACTGGTTAGGCCATTCAAAACCTGACGCACTGCCTCCAGAGAGAGAGATCCATTCGATTACCGATTGGCCTTTCGTCATCAATACAATCGGCAGAAGTCCCCAACAGTCTCGTCCTTCAGAGTGATAAGCTAGGTATTGCACCCAATCACCTCATAGAACCATGTCTGCCAAAGATAGGAATTCACAATAAAAAAGAGACGCATAAGGAAATTGCGAATGCATGAAAGGAAAATGTGCAAAATTAAAGGATACGTCGAGGAGATACGTGGCTCCAGTAAAAGTTTGTCGGCAGCACCGAATGAATGCATCCAAAGAAAAATAGAGGGTCGCCAAAGTCAGGCTCCCCCAATCATAGAGAGGGATGTTCGAAAACATCCTCAAATACGGAAAGAACCACAAGTGGACGACATCATCGCTCGACGCCACCATAAAGCCTCCTAGCACCAACAAGATGAACAACCGGGCCATCTGCCTCATTTGCAACCCGTCCTCCACATCGATTACCCTACTCAACAAGACATCCTTTAGCAAGGACAGCCAGATGGAATCCCCAGAGACAATCCTCCTTACGTCACCAAGTGTCGTACGCACTGACTCCGGCCTCACCCTCAGAGAACGATCCACCTCATTTTGCACTCTGTCACAATCTAGCCCCAATAGTTGCTGCACGTCTATGGGAGTAACCGTCATCTCCCCAAAGCCGAAATGGAAGGTGTGGGTAGTATCCCACCATCTCTCCCCCAAAGCGCATAAGACCTCCGTCGGTTGAGGCGTCTCATCCAACCCAGACGCCAATCTCCCAAAACCTGCTGATGATACCACCTAACGCACCACGGGTGGAAGATGCTCCCAAACATCCTAAAGCCCCGTCGTCCCACGGGCACGCATGTTCTTCAAAGAGATATCAGACTGTCAAAAGGAGAAACCATGTCAAAATTCAAGAAAGGAAAAATCACCAAAAAGGGAGAGGAATGCCAAAAGTCAGGTTACTTACATAACCGCCAGGGCTCACCACCTTAGAAGACCGATGACGCGACAACTCCCGTAGCAAAGTTCGCTCATCCTCAACCAGCTCGAATGCATAAAAGGAGTTCTCACTCCCCAAAGTAAGAGGCGCCCCTGCCCTCCATTCCATGTTTGCCCAGTCATCGACAGTCAATCATTCCTTATACGCTGCAGTACTCATAAAGGCGACCATTTCTTAGAGATCAAAATGCTAGAACGATTTGCAGAGGAAAATCACAGAGAGAAAGAAAGCAAAGAGCTGTGAAAAATGAAGGAAGTTCTCCCCCTTTATATAGGATGTTAAGCGTCATGCCGATTAGCATTGACCCCCACCCACGGTCGGCACTGTCTCCTTACCTTCCCGAGGCAGTCCTAAAGTCTGCGCCACTGCCGAATGGCACCCCCTGCACCATGCCGACTAACACCCTCTTGAAATTTGATACAAAAATTCCCCAAAAATACCAGAAAGCCCTGAAAAATCCTCAAAAAATTCCTAAAAATCCCAAGAAATATTTAGAACATTTTCACCAAGAAAATTTTGCACTCCCTCAAGCGAAACCCCCATTTCTCTAGAGAAACTCTCAAAAAACCATGTAAAACTCCTCCCGACGACGACCCCGGAGGATCTGTAAAGGTCTCAAACCTCCTCGAGCAATACGTCCAATACCTAGAATACTTAATCACTTCCCAGTGAAGTTTATGACATCAAACTCGCCTCTCCTTCGCAGATCACAAACACTTCCCCGATAATCAGCTCCCCAGCTCAGAACAACGTCATGAGGTAATTTCCCCAGCGGAACTCCAGAAAGTAATTTTCAAAGTCTCCAAAGGACACACTACGTTTTCCCCAGCTCATTCCTCAACAGAACCCAAAATCCAATCTTCATCTTCTCTTAGGTCAGAATTGACCTCGATCTTGGATCGTCACCTTAGTTAGGTCAGAATTGACCTCGGTCCTCGGTCGTCACCTCTCTTAGGTCAGAATTGACCTCGGTCTTGGATTGTCATCTTTCTTAGGTTAGAATTAACCTCGGTCCTTGGTCATCACCTCTCTTAGGTCATAATTGACCTCGGTCTTAGATCGTCACCCTAGTTTGGTCAGAATTAACCTCGGTCCTCATCGTCACCACTCTTAGGTCAGAATTGACCTCGGTCCTGGATCGTCACCTCCACTTAAGCCCGCAGAGTTGGCTTCGAGCCGCATAATTGGTCATCTCAACATAAGCCCACAGAATTGGCTTCGACCCACAGAATTGATCATCTCTAAATAATCTCGTAGAATTGGATTCGACCCGCAGAATTGGTCATCTCACCTTAAGCCCGTAGAATTAGCTTCGACCCGTAAAATTGGTCACCTATACATAAGCTCGCAGAATTGGCTTCGACCCGCAAAATTGGCCACCTCTACATAAGCCCTCAGAATTGGCTTCGACCCGTAGAATTAGTCATCTCAACTTAAGCCCGTAGAATTAGTCATCTCATCTTAAGCCCTCAGAATTGGCTTCGACCCGCAGAATTGGTCATCTCAACTTAAGCCCTCACAATTGGCTTTGACCCGCAGAATCGATCACCCTCATCTTTAAGCCTCCAGAATCGACTTCTACCCACATAATTGGTTATTCCTATCACACTTCTTAGGTCCTCAGAATCATCCCCAACCCTCTGAATTGGTCGTCTTCACTCCCTTAGGCCCTCAGAATCGAACTCGACCCTCTGAATTAGTCGTCTTCACTGCTTTAGGTCCTTAGAATCGGCCTCGACCATCTAAATTGGTCGTCCTCTCTCCCTTAGATCCTCAGAATCGACCTCGCCCCTCTGAATTGGTCATCCTCCTTCAAAGCATCATGCAGTGTCTATTCGACGACTGTCATTTGTTCCAAAGTCACCCGACGGGGGGCTCTATAGACACCCCATTCTGTTACCCCCTAAAAACTCTCCTTAGGTCCCTAGCACCTCCCTTCATCACTATAAACCCATGTCATACCCCAGGTACTGACCTAGAAGCCATTGGGCACTCCCAGGCTCCGTTTGACTAAAATTTAAAGTCTTCAACTCGATCGAGGCTAAATGAATCTTCGAAGGGCACTGAATCCCTTTCCAATGTTTTGTCCCATGCGCGATTCTGACTTACCATGCAAATGAACGACCCATTCCCCCGAGACTCAATCAGGAGGCCACCGGGCACTCTCGGGCTCTGTTTAACCTAGGTAAACTCCTCAGCTCAACCGAAACTGAATGAATCTTCGAAGGGTAATGAATCCCCTTTACAATAGTTCGTCCCATGCGCGATTTCGACTTACGATACGGATGAACAATCCGTTTTACTTCAAAAGGTCACCAAATGCTTCCAGGTCCCGGTTGACCAAAGTCAACTCCCAGAACCAGATTAAACTCTTTGGAATTTTGAAGTAAATCTCCTAACCTTTCCAACGGTCTGCCCCATGCGCGATTCGAACTTACCATGCGGATAAACGATCGATTTGCGTCCGACAGTTCCCCGTCCAATGGAATGACGATTTCTTCTGAGCCATATTGGACCCAAAGTCAACTCCCAAACTCGAGAGTGGTCCAAAGGACTTTTGAAGAATTACCTTTCCAATGGTCCACCCTGTGCACGATTCTGATCAACGATTTGCGTTCTGCGACTGATTTTCCAAAAAGGCCTGAAAGACACTACCAAACGGCAGGTCTCAGACCTTGCCTATCGGCAGTGTGCCTAAATGCACCTATGGAACGGTAGGAACATGGCTATGCCAATCAAAAATTCCCTGGGCCTATAAAAGGGAGGCTTGACCTCACTTGCAAGGGGAGCCCAGATCTGATAGAAATCACTCTCAGCAAATCCTGAAAACCTCTCTCGAAGTCAGCGTGATTTCTACACCCAAATCCCTTTCTAACCTTCACTTTCCATCATCCTTTTCATCAAACTTGATGAATTCACTACCCTCCACCATCATCCAAGTCTAAGGGCTGCTCTCCAACATTCAAGATCAAGCTAAAGATCTTCAAGAAGGTCCAATTTTCTCAACTCTCTCCTTAAGTTCTCATAAATTTGGAATAACTTGTTTTATTACTTACTTCCTTTATTACCTCATCTCACACATCCTAATATACTTTTTATTTTGTAGTATTGCACATCTCTTATTTTCATATAAATAAAAACCCAAAAAATAAGAAAAAGAGGGTTTGCTCATAAATTCCAAACGGGAATTCTCATACTTTTCTTACACTTCTCTCACAACTAAAACACTTTTTCTACACACACACACACACAAAAGTAAGAGAATCCCCGTTGCGATTTATGGGATAAACCCCACCCCTCATTTTGTATACGAACTACGCGGACTTTGATGCCTCTATAGGCTACGTAGGCGTTTCGGGGTAAAACCTGATACTCGAGTCCTATTTTTTACTTTTTCTCTCATTTTCCATTTTCTCTAAACTCCATTTTCTTACACTATATATATACATATATTTTTGTTCTTAGGGGCGTATCATTCCATGTGCGTTATTGTTCCCTCATAATGATTAACGTAAGGATGATCGCATAAATCTTATTTTCTAATATTATTTTTAAACCTTCATACGGATGACTCACTTTAACTCTTCCATGGTAAAAGTCGATGATTACTATCTCCACTATATATACACATGCACACATATCACGGGGAAAATAAAAGGAAAATAACAAAAATCTATGAGAGACCGAAAGGGCGGAATGGGTGACTAACACCTTCCCATTTCGTAACTTAGCCTCCGGACTGTTCTCGAATCATTTTGGTTTCTTATGCACCAGTATGTCTTTGGATGCTGTCCTTCGGGATGGCTTCCTCTTTTATTTTGTCTGTTTTGAGTAAAATATACTGGCGACTCTAATCTCTCTACGTCTTTCACCTCACCTTAAATGACGCCGGCCGAAGCCCTCTCCCGAGAGGGACGCGCGGGACCTGAGGATCCTCCGTCGCGCGGCGAGGATCGGGGATGGCCACATTTATATAGTGTTATTATCATGTAAATCCTGTAATTATTTTTATGAGGAATATGTTAACTTAAAAAACAATGTTTATGATTTATACTGAGGAAACTTACATGCTAAAAACTTCATTTTGTAATCAGATCTAGTTATATGATTCAAAATCATAGTATTAGTCAATCTAATTATTATTTGTGAAATCTAAAAAATAATTGTCGTTTTTCTCCCGTTTATTCATTATAAATTGATGTTGATAAATAGGAAATACCTATTACAAAAGTATTCTTATTGTTATGAAAATTTTGTCCAATACAATATCTCTCTATTATAGTGAATTTACATGCAAGTTATCGACATTTTTTTTCTTTATTAATCTCATTACAAATTGAAAATCTGAAAGCACATCGCATGGGTTGTAAGCTCATACAATCCAAAATTAGTTATTATCTTAATGGGTGCTAACAATGAACATGACAGGACATGTTAATATAATGAGTCGGGTTTGAACATGCTTTTTTTACTGGATAAAAAATTCACTCATTTGGACTCGAACTCAGTAAGACCCAAACATGAAAATAATAACACGAACACGACCCGTTGACAAGTCTATATTTAACCATGCTTCCATAACTCAACCCCTAAAAAATATGGTTTTATCTTAGTAATTCCTTCATCGACAGAGCCCCTAAGATGTGTTTATATTTAAAATCTCCATGCATATCGAGGTCGCCATTATTCAAGACTAGGTTAACTTTCATTTGTGTGGTCGCACATAAATACCAAGGTTGAAGTCCGATTTCTATAACTAGGTTATGGTTAGTCTTTCACATGTGTCATCATATGACTGGTTCATCGACCCTTGTTTGTATCATACTTTCTTAAGAGACTTAATTGGGTTTATCTTAAAGTGAGGTTTGGTGGAGCCACATAACCATTCGTCTTCACTTGTCCCATTTGCGTGGTGTTTTGTTCAAAATCATTAATGCATGCAATTTTTGACAACAAATTTTACTAAGAAAACTCAATTATGACATAATATGTGACATGATTAATTATAAATGATCATTTTAGATTTGTTAATGCTTAAAACTACTGCTCAAACTATGAGGTCATAATGCCACGTGGAATGATTGACATGGGGTGCCATAATACCGCCTTTTGTCAATCGAGGGGATTGAAAGTGCGAGCTCTTGATGGTATCTACCCAATTAAAATTAAATTACCGGTTGAGGGATACCTATAATTCAAAATCAATCTATATGTTGAAATCACCCTAAAAGTCTATGTGAGAAACATGTGTTAACAATATTAGTATCTAATCAATTTTATCTTTAAATTAAGACAAACTATTCTAACATGCAGAAATATAAAAAAATTCACACAACACTGCATGTATAAGGAAAAACCCACTTGAAAATGTATCTATCTTATATATAGTTTACTTGGCTATCTTTCTTGTAAAATACTTTTAGTCATGCACTAATTCGAGCCCAAAAATCTTGATGCATTATTCAAAGAACTTGAAGACTCTGTGACCTCTTTACATTTAAGACTTCCGTTGCTAATCAATTGAATCATATCCTTTTGTGAATTGTTTGTTAGTTTTAAACATTTGGCTATGCACACACTCACAATTTCTAAATTTTTTATTTCTTTAGGAAAGTGTTTTTAAAGATGGTTAAGGAATGTTTTTTATTCTATTTTAAAAGTAATGTTTTAAAAGTTTTATATGTCCTTTACTTAACGTGTGAACGATAGCACGGTTTGTTGGAAAAATCATGCGCACGACTTTGATTTGCCTCTGTGTACGATCACATTATCCAAAACCAAGCCCATGATGTCTCTTACACTCATGCGCATGATGATTTTTTTTAAAACTTTTCTATAAATAAAAGTTATTCCCTATAAAAATATTAACACTTCTTTATTTCAAAAGATATTTATTTTGAGAAGTTTTGCGCTTTGAGTGCTTTATTTTGCCTGTCCTTTTAAAATTTTGAGTGTTCAATATTTTTTGAGAAAATTTTAGATCTTGACCTAGATATACATTTGAAATATGTTTTAAGATATTCAATCCATAATCAGCGATTGTTTACATCTGATTTAAGTTCAATCCATATGATCTATAATTCGAGATCTCAAAAGAGGTGTTTGATTTAGCTTATATTTCAAGTATGGTATGTACTAAGGATAATGAATGCGATAGTCATGTTCAATCAATATAGCTTTGATTGGACTTCTTTTTAGAACGAGGAAAGTCTCTGCATTCATAGTTAATTTCTTCTGAGACCAAGAGAGATAGTTATCTTCTTGCATTGTATATGGAAACTTTTCAAATCTATTAATAACTAGGTCACATCGAGACATTTTGCCAATAGTGATTAATGTAAAATATTGTATTTTATTAGCCCAATTTTTCTATCCAATATTGTAGTCCATGCTCGTTAAATTGCACTAATTATACTCTAAAAATGAGAGTTGTATGGGTAGTCCGTATAGTAGGTCACATACACACAAAATTCCTATTAGTCAAATTTTATCTTGATTAAACTTACGTGAACATGCAAGATAATGTGAAGCCAAAACACAAACCAAATATCCAAACCAAAACTGAATGGGAAGAAAATAGAGGAAAAATCCCTTTCGAAAAAAACTTGTATTTGAGCATTGTTTTAGACACGATAGACCAATAAATACTTACTGAAAACATAAAGATCCACTAAGTTGAATGAATTAGCGTCTTCGAGTCTTCTACAATAAATGTTATAGTCCACCACCGTCCTATAGTAAATAGCTATTGCCTTGGTATCCACCAATCGATCGCTGGAATCACTATTCCTTTCTTTCTTAGTCGGAGAGCCTTAACTACACAAATCAACAGTATAAAAATAATATCCATAAGGTTTAGAACTAAAAATATGTTGTTTTTAGATTGGTAAAGTGATCTTAAATGATCAAAGGGGTATGGATGAAAATTTTGGAGAGTTCGATCACAAAAGGAACTCTTATAAGGTTTAAAAACAGATGCATCCCGATACTCTATTTATAAGGAAAGATATCTCTAAATTATAGATATGAAATGTTTCAGTTGAAAGAGAATAAAAAATAAAATCTTGTGTACTTGTTCGAATGATGCCACATCTCGTTCGAGCAAAGTACTTAATCTCCTTCTAATGAAGTGCTCAATCCCGTTCCAGAGCCTACCAAAAGTTGGGGCGATAGAACTCGTTTAAACAAAACTATGAAGTGTTCTAACGAGTAGAGGAAACTCATTCAAACAACATCTAAGGTCGTTCTAATGAACATGTGATTTTTTTTTCAAAAACTTTTTAAAACATTTTGAAAATTATTTGTAAATTCAAACTCGTAAAAAACCAGGAATAAGGTGATTTCACATAGACCACCTCATAAACTTTCTCCGGTAAAATAATGATGCTCAATATTTAATTCTTACATATGGTCACTAAATCTTCTTCACTTGAAGACTTGATAACGTTCATGATGGTGAAGTAGGGTGTAATGGGATAAGCCAAACTAAAAATTATAAATTATAAATTTTTCTCTTATAAATCTTCCCCTTTGGCTATTCCAGTACAAAAAACAAACCGAAACAAAATTAACCCCTAAGACAAATACAACTAATTCCCACCCAAACTAGAATATAAAAAAACATAAGTGACTTTGTCTTTAATTGAAAGTCTTCACGTGTAGTCCGTGAAATCATCAATGCGAAAATACTTAAACACATGAAGTAAAATATGTACCGTTACACATACGAGTTAAAAAAAAACTCCCCCTCAATTTGTTCTACCCTTTCTTATCCGTAATAGGCAAAAGGATAGAAACTAAACCTAAAATGTTGGCATCACTCGAATCTAAATATGAAATATCATAAAAAAGATAAACAATTAAACATGTGTAATGAGATTCCAAAGAAGCAACCAATTATTTTTGCAAATTTTTCAAAATTTTGAGTATGTAAAAAGTACATGAGTATAAACAATACATATAGGTGCAAACATAAATAAGCACACCATAGAATAACACTAAAATATTCGAATCGTGGAAGCATAATTAAATTGTGTGAACTTAAACTGTGGAAAAATCAACATAGGCATATAAAACAAAGGTGGATGAAGTCAATGAGATACTTCTAAAGAAAGAACTCAATTTCAACCTTTTGGTGTAAGAATGTTGAACATAGAGTAATTGACTTGACTTATGCAAAATGCCATGAATTTTAATATTCCTTAAATCAATAGAGCTAAACTATTTGATGTTTTTAAGAAAGTCCATTATGCAACCCCCTTAATCTTCTACTTATAAAATCCTCAAAATCTCACAACTTTAAGCATACAGTCTCAAATTCTTAAAGGTTTCATAATTCTCATGAAAGTGAAACATCAATAAAATAAAAAGTTGGCCTCGAAATTTCTATTTTTGTGTCTTAACATATTCTTTTAGGCTCTTGCAAATGGTGGCCTTTAACACAAAAAGAATTCTCTTTCGTAGCCCATTTTCATTGCTCTAAATAAAATAAAATTTTCGAGAAGGGAAATCCAAGGAGTGATTCTTACAAGAAGAATTTATTTATAAACATTTGGTTCATTATTAAACACTTTTAAGATGAGAACACTGTATTCGATATATGACAAGTAAGTACAATGTTCAAAAATTCTGTGCATATGTGCAATAAAGGCGATAAAAAGTCTAGCATAAAGAGAGTAATAATCAATGAACAACGAAATAGTGGCCATGCATTATTAAGCACACTAAAGAAACAAAGCCATGTATCAAATCACCATGAAAAAGTCACATGAATGGATGTAAGTTATGATTCAAACATATTAAATGCACATCTATATATGGTGAAAAGCGAAATAGAAAAATCTTTTTGAATTTTTCAAAATTTATATCAAAGTAAATTCTTTTTGAAAATTTTCAAACTTTATCTTGAAGAAAAGAAAATCTTTTTGGAATTTTCAAAGAATATAAACATATCAATAAAATCTAGTAATAGGGATACAAGATAACAACATGATAATCACCCTATACTAGGTAAATTCCCAAATTCAATCAATAGAACAAATATCCAAAGACTTGCTAAGATCCTCAAAATAAGTGCATTTAAAGTTTTCTTGAAAATATCATCTAATATATGTTTGGTGCTCATGAAGCTCTAGGAAATGATCTTCTCCTGAAAAAGACCATGAATGAAGTGTTCACGAATCCTAATGTGCTTCGTATGGAAATGTTGGGCCAGATTACAAGAAATATGGATTTCACTAGTATTATCACAAGAAATAGTCATTATTCCGTGGATAATCCCATAATATTATGACATTTGCTTCATCCCTAAGGGTTGAATGCAACAACTCTGGGCAGTGATGTACTCGACCTTCGCCGTGAACAAAGAAATGGAGTTTCGTTTCTTACTCAATCTAGATATAAGAACACTCCCAAAGTAAAAGAATCCCCCCTAGGTGCTTCTACATCCATCAATATCCTTAGCCCAATCGACATCCGAATAAGCTAACAAATGATCACCAATATCAAAGGAATACCAAATATCATAGGAAACAGTTCCACTCACGAATTCAATGATATGTTTAAGAGAAATTAAGTGAGAATCTTTTAGGCACGCTTGGTAACATGCACAAACTCAAATGCTAAAGGCAATATCGGGACGATTAGCAGTTAAGTAGAGCATACTACCTATCATACGCCTATAAAGGGTTTGCTCTACATGCTTGCCTAAAGTGTCTTTTCTAAAATTAGTCGAGGAACTCATAGGTGTGCGTGAGTTTTTAGTGGAGTCTAAACCAAATTTCTTCACTAGGTCCATAGCATATTTAGATTCAGATAGGAATATCCCATCCTCAAGTTGACACACTTGGATACCTAATACAAATGTGAGTTGACCAACTATGCTCATCTCAAACCAATGTTTTAAAAGGCGCAATGTGTAATCGATGCGTGGAGGTCAAGCATCAAGCATTAGGAGCCTAGGCAAAGCCTATGCGTGAAAATGACTATTGCCTTTTTTTAATATTTTTTAATTTTATGAAAGCTTCTAAAATAATAAAAGTAGAAATATAAGAACAACTTACCTAACTATTGGACATAACTTTTTGAATAAGTCAGAAATATTAGACAACAGTTATTTTATAACAGTTATTTTATAAATATTGGAATAAGTAAAAAATTAGAGTACTTATTTTATAACAAAAAAAAAAAAATTCCGCAGTTAAACTAGATATTACCACTGCCAGTAGAAATTTTGGCCATTATGCTTGAATTTTAATTGATATTGATTTAATCCAAGACCTCATCCACACACTATTGGTGGAAAGAAACAATTTTATTTTCATTAATACAATATAATATGAATGTCTCCCCAAAATATATCACCATTACTATATTATAGGCCATCGTAAATAACTTACAAAACATTAAAGGTAAAAGCAAGTATATTATTAGTCAAACAAACAAAAAAGAATGTGAAAAGAAACAAATCCGATCAGTGGAGAGCATGATGAAAAATGCATAGACAACCATTTTGGAGACAAATGACAACAAACTTTACAAGAATGGAAAAAAAACTTACAGAGAGAGAGGGGAAGATCTGTCGACGTCAAAGAGTTAAGGTTGATGGCCGATGGGAAAAGTTAGGGTTCCTGTTTTTTTTCTTTTGTTTGGTCAGATCGGGATTTTCTTGGAGGGATTTAGTCTGTTATGTTAGGGTTAGATTAGTATAGTAGGTAAGAAACAAAAAAAAGCCTTTTGTATGTTTTTTTTAGCCAAAATGACGTCATTTTAACTCAAACATAAGAGAAAAATGATTTTAATAATAAAAAAATTAAAAAAAGTGCGCCTTATGCACGCATTGCATGCTGTGGCCATCCCGATTGGCATGACATTCGTCTCAGGGAAAGGAGGAGGAGGATCCCCCGGGTAAGAAACTGCATCGTGGTCCCGCACCACTCTCTTCGAAAAGGGAGCCTCGGCCGTCGTCAGTGTGGGGTAAATGTAAAGAGATAGAGTCGCCAGCCTATTTTGCTCAAAACAGGCAAAAGAATATGTTTCCACTTCGAGAGAGCGACATCAAGGAAAAACTAATACATGCAAAACCAATAGATCAGAGGTTGAGAGTGCAGCTACAGCGGAAATATTGCGACTTCTCAAATAAAAAACTTTAAATGATCATGTTATATATTAAACACCTTTGAACCCAAACAAACCCTAAACATGTAGCAGTATGTGATTGAAATAATATGAAATCATGCAAGAATTATTCAACACACAAAGTTTAAGGAAAAATCCCCCACAGGGGCAAAACCATTTGTATATCACTATAATTTGTAAGAGAAACGGCTTACAATCGGATTACACTGAAATACAAGTTTTTTGACTAAGAATTACCCGCAGGCATCGGATTCTGTAGTCGCGGCTGGAATATCCCTTTCCAGTAGGGTTGGCGGCTGGAACTATCCCTGTCCAGTAGGGCTGCAATGGAGAAGAAGAACGGTCTCCTCCACAAGGGTTGAACTGCAAAACAGCGTTCCTGGGTTACCAAAAGGATTCACAAATGTATGGAATTTGTGTGAATCAAAATACCTAGAGTATTGGTACTCAATAGGTGAAGACTTAGGGCTTTCTCTGCTCTGGAAATCGTGTATCGAAGTCTTAAAAAATAACTCTCCCGAAGTTGGTATAAATAAGAAAACTAAGGAAAGAGTTTTCAAACACTGGGACTGCTCGTAATTATCCCAGGCGGACCGGTCCGATTGATGGGCGGATCGGTCCGGTATACCGAATCGGTTCTTTTAATTGCAGGCGGATCGGTCCGGTTGACATCGGATCGGTTCGGCTTTTTATCTTCATCGGTTCGCTATGGATCCGGGGTATACTGGCCTTACTTTAGCAGTCGGATCGGTCCGGTCTCTTTAGGCGGATCGGTCCGATCCTCAGGAACCAGATTCCTTCGAGGAATTCTCTCCATCTTCAAAGGGACATATCTTCTTCACCGTAGCTCGGAATGAGATGCCGTTTCTTCCAGTATCTTTGTTGTGGCAAGCTCTTCAACTTTCCAGTTGACCTATCCTCCGGACGGTGGATGTACAATTACCAAATTGCCCTTGAACTTCCATATCGTGACTTCTTTCATTGATTTTACTTCTCTTGCATACCACTAGCATATAGACCCTAAAGCATGGTATGTGAAGTTGTTGAGCACGATGTGGGACACATGATGGAGATGTTGGATGCTTGATTCCCGAAATTTGGATAGAGGCCGTCATGTGAGATCGTGAGGTGACGTGCCAAATGTAACGGCGTACGACATACATAAATGTAAAATGTTGGACATGAGAAAAATGTCCTTACAGAGGTTCGGGGGATAAGTTATGGAATGGGAAGGTGTTAGGCACCCATCCCTCCCTTTCGGTCTCTCATGGTAAAATGTTAATTTTTTCCTTTATCCCCGTGAAGTGTATGCATGTGTTTATATAATGAAGATTGGAATCGTTCGACCCATACCATGGAAAAAATAGGGTGAGGTCATCCATAGGAATATTCCCAAAATAGTAATGAATGTAAAAGATAGAATATGAGCATTCATCGAGATATTGATCATTATTAGGAAACGATAATATATGTGGGATGAGATGCGAACAAGCATGATATATGTATTTGTATGATAATAATGAAAATGATGGATTTGAGAAATTTGGAAAGTAAGAGAAATTGAAGAATTGAAAAGTTGGACTCGAGTCTTGGATTTTAATCCGAGACACCTACACAGCCTATCAAGGCATCAAAGTCCATGTAGTTCCAATGTAGAATAGGGGTGGGGTTATCCTATAGATTCAAACAGAATTTTATTAGGTGTGTGCGTGTAGAAAATGTATTTTTGGTTTTGGAAAAAGTGTGGTGGATAATTCCGTTCGAAATTTACAGGTGTAACGTTCTTTTATTTGTTTTTTTGATTTTTAGTAAAACTAAAGTATGTAAAATATACTAATAAAAGCATAGATGTTAATATGTATGAACTAGAGTGAAACTAGACTATGAATCTAAAGTAATTTATGCAAAAAACAAGAGATTTGAAAGAGAGGGAGAAGGAAATGGACCTTCTTAGGAGCTTGAGCTTGGATCTTGGATGAACTCCTTTGAATGTTGATGGATGTTGATGAAAGAGAAGGATATTGGCCAAATTGCGTGTGAAAAGGATGGGTATTTATACTTGAATGGGATTTCTCATATGGAACTTCGTTGATTTCGAGAGAATGTTGTTGAGATCACTGATGCTGATGGGTTTGCTCTCCTTGGGAATGAGGTTATGGATCTTATTTATAGGGTCCAAGGGAGTTTCGATTGGCATACCCCAAGGGGTTCCTATCGACAGGTAAGCCTTGATACAGTGCCGATAGGCAGGGTTCAGGACCTACCAATTTGCAGTCTCGTGCAGACTTTTCTAGACAAATGACTATAGAGAACAAATCGTTGATATGAATCGTGCAAAGGGGCATACCGTTAAAAAGGTATTTCAGATACCTTCGAGAGTCCTTTGGGCTGCTCCAGGGTCTGAGAATTTATTTTGGGTCAAATATGCCTCGAAATCCCACGTCGGTCCTTTAGACGAGAGATCGTTGGACGCAAACAGATCGTTCGTCCTCATGGTAAGTCAAAATTTCATATGGGGTGGACTGTTGGAAAGGTTAGGAAATGTAATTTGACATTACAAAGAGTTTCACTTGGTTCAGAAAGTTAACCTTGGTCAACCGAGGCTCGAAAGCGCTCAATGACCTCTCGGAGTAAAATGGATCATTCGTTCGTATCGTAGGTCAGAATCGCGCACGGGGTGGATCATTAGAAAGTGTATCCAGTGTCCTTCATATATTCATTCAGTCTCATTCGAGCTGAAGAGTTGAATTTGATCAAACGGAGTTCCGGAGCGCCCGGTGGCCTCCGAATCGATTTTTGGGATCCACACACTATTGGTGGAACGAAATAATTTTATTTTCATTCCTACAATATACTATGAATGTCTCCCCAAAATATGTCCCCATTACTATGTTATAGGCCATCTTACATAACTTACAAAACATTGAAGGTAAAAGCAAGTATATTATTAGTCAAACAAATAAAAAAGAATGTGGAAAGATATAAATCCGACTAGTGGAGAGCGTGATGAAAAATGTAGAGACAATCATTTTGGAGACAAATGACAACAAAATTTACAAGAATGAAAAAAAACCTTACAGACAGAGAGGGGAAGGTCTATCGGCGTCAAAGAGTTAGGGTTGATGGCCGACGAGAGAAGTTAGGGTTCCTATTTTTTTCTTTTGTTTGGTCAGATCGGGATTTTCTTGGAGTGATTTAGTTTGTTATGTTAGGGTTAGATTAATGTAGTAGATAAGAAACACAAAAAGCCTTTTGTATGTTTTTTTTTACCTAAAACGACTCCATTTTAACTCAAACATAAGAGAAAAATGATTTTAACAATAAAAAAATTAAAAAAAGCGCGCCTTATATGCGCATTGCACACTATGGCCATCCCGATCGGCGCGTCGGTTGTTCCGGGAGGAAAGGAGGAGGAGGATCCCCCGAGGAAGAAATTGCATCGCGGTACCTCACCCTTCTCTTCGAAAAGGGAGCTTCAGCCATCTTGTGGGGTAAATGTAAAGAGATAGAGTAGCCAGCCTTTTTTGCTCAAAATAGGCAAAAGAATATGTTGCCACTTCGAGAGAGCGACATCAAGGATAAACTGATACATGAGAAACCAATAGATCGGAGGTTCGGGGGATAAGTTACGAAATGGGAAGGTGTTAGGCACCCATACCTCCCTTTCGGTCTCTCATGGGAAAATGTTAATATTTTCCTTTATCCCTGTGAAGTGTATGCATGTGTTTATATAATCGAGATTGGAATTGTTCAACCCATACCATGAAAAAGATAGGGTAAGGTCATCCATAGGAATATTCCCAAAATAGTAATGAATGTAGAAGATAGAATATGAGCGTTCATTAAGATATTGATCGTTATTAGAAAAAAATAATATATGTGTGATGAGACGCGAACAAGCATGATATATGTATATGTATGATAATAATGAAAATGAGGGATTTGAGAAATTTGGAAAGTAAGAGAAATTGGAGAATTGAAAAGTTGGACTCGAGTCTTGGATTTTAATCCGAGACACCTACGCAGCCTATCAAGGCATCAAAGTCCACGTAGTTCAAATGTAGAATAGTAGTGGGGTTTATCCTATAAATTCAAACAGAATTGCGTGTGTGTAGAAAATATATTTTTGGTTTTGGAAAAAGTGTGGTGAATAATTTCGTTAGAAATTTACGGGTGTAACCCTCTTTTATTTGGTTTTTTGAGTTATTTATGAAAAATAAAGTATGTGCAATATACTAATAAAAGCTTAGATGTTAATATGTATGGACTAGAGTGAAACTAGATTATGAATCTAAAGTAATTTATGCAAAAAATAAGATATTTAAAAGAGAGGGAGAATGAAATTGACCTTCTTTGGAGATTGAGCTTGGATCTTGGATGAACTCCTTTGAATGTTGATGGATGTTGATGAGAGAGAAGGATATTGGCCAAATTGGGTGTGAAAAGGATGGGTATTTAGGCTTGAATAGGATTTTTCATATTGAACTTCACTAATTTTGAGAGAATGTTGTTGTGATCACTAATGCTGATGAGTTTTCTCTCCTTGGGAATGAGGTCATGGATTTGATTTATAGGGTCCAGGGGGTTCCGATCGGTGTACCCTAAGGGGTGCCTATCGATAGGTCAACCTTGTCACGGTGCCGATAGGCAGGGTTTAGGACCTGCCAATTGGCAGTCTCGTGTGGACTTTTTTGGAAAAATGACTATAAAGAACAAACCATTGATCCGAATCATGCACGGGGCATACCGTTAGAAAGGTATTTTAGAGACCTTAGAGAGTCCTTGGGTACTTCCTAGGTTTGGGTGATGACTTTAGATCAAATGTGGATCGTCAGTCCTTTGGACAGGAGATTATTGGATGCAAACAGATCATTCTTCTGCATGGTGAGTCAGAATTGTCTGAACCGTCATGCCAATTCGTGCATAGGGCAGACTGTTGGAACGGGTATTCAGATATCTTCAAAGATTCAAAGAGATTTCACTCTGACAAAAGAGTTAACCGGAGTCAAATGGGACTCGGGGTCGCTTGATGGTCTTTAGATCGGTACTCGAAGTGCGACCTAGATTTATGGTTGAAAGGGGAATCACCTAGAGTCTTAGGAGAGACTTAAGGGGTCTTAGAATATGATGTTGACAGAGATCCTCGATGGGTGATCTTAAAACAAGTGATGGTCGTCGAATAAACACCACATGATGGAAGGAAGTCAGTTCTGTGGACCTAAGGGATGTGGATGATCGCTTCCAGAGGGTCGAGGTCAATTCTGACCTAAAAAGAAGGTGACGACCGAGGATAGAGGTCAATTCTGACCTAAAAGAGGTGTCGACTGAGGACCAAGGTCAATTTTGACCTAAAAAAGGTGGCGATCAAGGACCGAGGTCAATTCTGACCTAACTGAGGTGATGATCCAAGACCGAGGTCAATTCTAACCTAAAAGAGGCAATGAACGAGGATCGAGGTAAATTCTGACCTAACTAAGGTGATGATCCAAGACCAAGGTCAATTCTAACCTAAAAAGGGTGACGACCGAGGATCGAGGTCAATCCTAACCTAACTGAGGTGACGATCTAAGACTGAGGTTAATTATGACCTAAAAGAGGTGACGATCGAGGACCGAGGTCAATTCTGATTTAACTGAGGTGACGATCCAAGAAAGAGGTCAATTCTGAACTAAAAGAAGTGACGACCGAGAAATGAGGTCAATTTTGAGCTAACTGAGGTGACGATCTAAGACTAAGGTCAATTATGACCTAAAAAGAGGTGACGATCGAGGATCAAGGTCAATTCTGACCTAACTAAGGTGACGATCCAAGACCGAGGTTAATTCTGAACTAAAAAAGGTGACAACCGAGGACCAAGGTCAATTCCAACCTAACTAAGGTGGCGATCCAAGACCGAGGTCAATTTTGACCTAAAAGAGGTGTATATTTCCTTCAGGAAATTGGGGGATTCCATTGGGGATGAGGATTGGATTTTAGCTTCCTCTAGGGAATGGTGAATGATTCGAGGATTTGCAACTGGGAAAAGATTTGGAGCATCCTTTAGAGACGTTGTTGGAGGAGAATGATGTGACACCCCGCCTAATTAAACATCGGGTGATCAGGCCTTTATTAAATTAAAACTGGTTTCTCAAACGGTTCA
Source organism: Sambucus nigra (assembly GCA_949130495.1). Lineage (NCBI taxonomy): Eukaryota > Viridiplantae > Streptophyta > Magnoliopsida > Dipsacales > Adoxaceae > Sambucus > Sambucus nigra. The sequence continues at coordinate 361,837,863 of OX422213.1, read as the reverse complement.
TGCTTAGCATCACAGTCGAAAACTTTTTAATTACTAATCCCCTAAGTAAAATTAGACCGGTGCCAAATTTTATCTTTCTTAAAACATATAAAACAACCATGCGGAACAAAGTAAAAATAATCATGTACTATAACCCAATCAACAAAGTAAAAGTAAAACAGAACAAATGTATTACCGAATAAACCATCGGCTAAAAATCCCAAACAACAATAGAAATAACCATTAGTCTGAAACTAACATCTGAGACTAATACCGGACAACAAGTCCATACATATAATAGTGTGAGATCCTGTACTAGATCTGAATGAGAGATATCGTCTAGTCAAAATCCTGTAAGCATCCACTGTGCTACAGCTCCGAGTCCCTGGAATGGAATCATCATACATGGCGTCCCTGTGGCTGGACACCTAAAAGGGTTTGAAAATATTTTATAGCAAGAGTTAGTACTCAAAACATTTTGAAAATATTTAACAAGCGTTTATCACAATATAAAATGCGGTTATTGATTACACATGTTAGGTTCTCGTACACTCTCTTGAGTTAACTCACCCCTCATCTTTTGTGCACACCTAACGTTCTACACTTAGTTTATCTAGCCATACCTCCCAAGCTAACTAAAACCAAAGTAGTCAACTGAACTTATCTATACCCAAGTTCTAGTACCGCCCATACAGTACAATCGTTTCACTAACATCTCGCGTATGTTAATTAATTCTCAAGTAACATTTCATCTATGTTATTTTCCAAGACTTCTCATTTAGCTTCACTACTAAAATTACTACAATTCTCACAATTGTTGACTTCCCACTTGTGTAATTAAGTTTCGCTACTTGAATTACCAAATAGATTTTCTCTATCTAAAGGTGCATTTCGTAATTAAGTTTTACTACTTAACTTACCAATTCAGTATGTATCTTTAAATACATAATATATATCAATCTACTAATACACAGAAGTAGAATATCATCAAGTATATATTTCACACACAATATATACTAAATATCAGTCATTACTATTTTGCCCTTTTTATACACGTAAAGGGCTCTTGGTTCGGAATGATTCATCGACCCCAAGTGAGAATTGGTTCGGAATGATACATCGACCCCAATTATTTATATACACAAATAAAAATCTCTTGGTTCGGAATGATTCATCGACCCCAAGTGAGATTTGGTTCGGAATTATCCATCGACCCCAACTATTTTTAAAAATATATATATACACATATTCTGGTTCGGGACTCTCTCATCGCGACGCCAGTTCAAAGTTTGGTTCGGCATTTCTCATCGACCCCAAACATATAATAACTTTATGTTAGTTCAGAATGTCTCATCGACCCTAACATAATTAATTTAGGTATAATCTCTCTACCTAAAAGATCACATAATTCAGTAGGTACACGCCCGACCTATTAATCATATACGTACGTAATATTTTAATCTCATATATCTACCGTACAATATTCGCTTTACGATTTATCTCATTAATCGTATTTATTTGAGTATTCACACAACTCTAAGGGTCCTAGTTACCCCTTACATATAATTTCAGTAGTTATTTCTTACCCTACTGGTCTATTACTTAAATTGAATTTACTTCGCCCTGTAACTCAATTTCCGAAATCCCCGATACTCTACTAAATCGGATTATTCTCCTCGGTCCGTAATCCAAGCCCTACTCCCAATGGCCTTATCGGACCTCAATAATATACATATTGGTCTTATTCTCACTCCCATATAAGTGTAATGTAAATCCTAGGATACTCATTCATTCCCGAAAATCAACGAAGAATTAAACAAAAAAATTTTGGGAAACAGCTTGCGTCGATCGATCGACGGCTGGGTTCGACCGATCGACATAGTCGATCGATCGATAGTTCGAGATCGATCGATCGATCGAACAGGGAGAGACGCATTTTGTCTTCTTCGTTAAGATTTTCCTCCATTAACAATTCTTCAAACTCCATTATAGTCCACCAAACTTCGACCCAATGATCCTAATATGTTTTCACGTATACTAGGACAATTTCTAATCGTGACAAATGCATCACAAACTCCAATTCCTTAAAAGAAATAGTGAATTAAACTCAAAGTTCCTTGAAACCCTAGTTATGGTGTTCTTCCCATATTATCATTCAAAATCCAGATTTTAATCCGAAAAATCATCAAGTCTAATCTGAATCTTAATCCTCTACATAAGGTAAATTATCCTACATGCGATTCCTATCCCAACATGTATAAATATCATCTTTCTCCAATCAAAATAATGATTTAAACAAAACTATTCAAAAACCCTACACATGGGTATTATAACTTCATAATTTTTGCAATAAACAACTTGCCTTATGATCAGTAGGGTCTGATTTCGTGGTTGTTGTTGATGATTGATGATCTTCATCCTTCAATCCTTCTTCCCCAACAAGTTGATGGTAAAAATCCCTTTGAATCCTTCCTAATTCTTCCTTTTGCCTTAGAAAGTTGTGCCTCTCTTCTCTCTAATGGTATTGGTGTTTTCATGGGTGTTCTAACCCTACGGCTGATATAAAGCTCTCAATTTCGTAGGTCTCCATACCCTCTTATGTTAAAAGACCAAAAGGCCCCCGAACGGTCTCGGTTTAGTCCAAAATTACCCCGGGACTCAACTAGTACTCCCGGGTATACTATTTTGACTAATTTGACCCTTCCGGACTCATCGGTGACCTCTAAATTATCAATTGAGTCATTTAAAAAATATTACTCGTTCTCACCCCAACACGGTCTACACGCGTTAAGTAACTATTTACCACTCGCACTAATTAAATAAAATGAGGCAATATAAACCAGTATCTATCTCTCGATTAATATTCCATAATTAAATTTTTTAAATAAAACTCTTTAAATTACTACTCTTACGTAATTTAAATTAAGACGAAATTTTCTCATTTGATTCTCCAATCTAATTAAATACAATTATTTGGAATATTCAGAAATACGGGGTATTACATACTTCCTCCCTTGCAAAGGAATTTCGTCCTCGAAATTAGGATAAGGCTGGTATTAAGGCTAAGGACCTTAAGTATAATTGCATCATCTAATACCCAATACCAAATCATAACATCCTAACGGTCGCCCCAAGTACATGCCTTGCTTCATTATAAATTTTTATCGCATGTTACCCATGCCGCATATATCATAATTAAGTCTCACTACTTAATTTCTCATAGGTTTTCCCAATCCAACGTTAATTCTTGAAATTAAGTTTCTCCCTACTTAATTTACCCATTTGATGTATATCTCTATATAACATCTAAGTGTCTACTATCACTCATAAGTAGAATATTATAAGGTATATATTTCACACAATATATACTTTAAGGAAAATTGGTCCGACAAAAATCATCGGCCCCAATAATCCTATCATTTACATTGGTCCGGGAATCCCTCGACCCCAAATTAAATGTAATGCACATGTCGGTTCAGACCTTCCGTCGATACCAATATTTATCATCGATTTGGTTCGGAAAATCATCGACCCCAAATCGATCCCTCATGTATTGGTCCGGAACATCATCGACCCCGATACAGAGATTAAGCACACTTACTACCGCACATAAGTAGGAAAAATCAATAGGTATATATATCGTACACATAACATATACTATCAACACTTATTTTATAATCACCCCCCTTCTATAACACTTGGGGTCATTGGCTCGGAATTCCACCTCGATCACCAATAGTGATTAATTACTTGTCTCGGAATCACATCTCGAGCACCAATATATGTATATATATCTCATCGCACATGAGTAGACAATTTGTGAGCCATATATTTCACATTTCATATACCCTAAAATGTCACACTCCAATAGAATGTCCTCATATCACGCGTTAAGGACTAAAAGTTCGAAATGTCTCCTCGAACCACACCTCAAAGTACATGTATTGTTCGAATACGGTACCCACGAACCTAATCCTCATGTACAGTCCATATAGGCACTCACCCTACCTATAAATATGCTCTTATAGGCATACATTCAACCTATGAATTGATCAGTGGGATTCTCCAAAATTCCACTATCATAAGGGCACATCATCATTCTTTCTCACTAACATTGAGTCGTAGGTAACACAACGTACTCAAAATAAAACTTTATCTCTATTCCTTCCTGACCATCTCTCACAGGGTGGAATTTTAGGATTTCATCCTGATTCACAATCATGTAGAGCGGCACCGTGCACTCTCCCTTTTCAACTACATACTAATCCATCCCGATCACCCCATTTCGCTACCCCAACGAAATGTTGGCTTAATTTTGATGTTCACAACCCATCAATAATTTATAAGTCTGTCTCCTCATTCCATCATTGGAAATGTGGGTTCACTAACACATTCCGGTTGCTCATTTCGAGACTATCTCGCTCTATTAACTAGAGGTGTATCTGGAGACAATCTCACTATGTCTCTCCTCAACATCACTTCCCACTTACGTCATCTTTCCTCAAGTGGTACCCTATTTCCCTTTCTCTCCGGGTTTATTATACTTTACAATCCGTGCACTCTTCATAATTGGCGCACTTTTTGGGGTTGGCTACTTTATAAGAATCAATATTTTAGTAACACGTAAGTCACTCACAACACTCAGTCAAGTAGCACCTTGCGCTACTTCTTCACCACAGTTAGGTCTCCCATATCAAGAGATAACCTTTGAACGGTTTCCCACCAACTTTCATCCCATAGGGTGTGCTGGATCTCTCAGCACATATAATCTTGGATCATCGTTTATCTCCCATGACGCTCAACCCATTTCATCAATACGACTTGTTTCCTAATTTCCCCACCGTCGTACAAAAAAATTTCCACATCCCTCTATCTCGAATGTCTAAGGAATCCAATTGACTAGGGCGCCCATACACCCTTTTCTCCGTGCACATTTGCAAAAACATTGCAAATGTCGCACCCGTAACATGCTTTTCTTCAACTCCAGTCTAGTCTACACGACGTGACTACAATATTGTGGGTATTCTCAATACCTTATAGACCAAAAATCGAATCCTTGCCCACAAAGTCCCACTTATTCCTTCTTGGTGAGGTAAGACTTTCACTGTTTCTCCACAACACTACTGGCTCCACTGATGCCCTAGCATCTAACAATTCTCTTCTCCTGACGTGCATAAAAATTCAGTCGTATTCCATTTCGCAACTGAACTTAAACAAGGGACTTCTCCCCATGTATTCTTACTGAGCATTATCGGAACAACACTAGTCGAGATGCCCAAATTTTATTCCTCGTCAATATGTGCAACTATACTTCAATATTTCTAAAGGAGTCAAGTGGCACCGCGCTTATACCATTACTAAGTCCTTAGCACTAATTACAACAGCGAGCTCGATTTCTTCGCTCAGCAGTCATACGACATACATTGACTCACATCATTTAGGTTCTTACACACCGGAATTAATTACTATGAGACGTTCATAATCCCTGAAGTCCCTCACCTATTGATGAATAATGACAACTCGACCCTCTTTCAGGTGAGGTATCGTCACATACCCCATTCACTCGAGGCTAAAACCCATATACTTCCTTATCCATCGCTCTGGTGGTTCAGATGGTTTCCGGACATAACACGCTTGTCCTCTCCGGAATGCAAAACTTATCAGAGTTATTATTTCCTCAAATAACTTCAAGCTAAAATGAAACGCATGGCCCTACAAACCACACTAGACATCTTTACAAAAATCCCCTTACTCCTGGCCATACTGACCGGTTTGGGGTATCCCTCTTCTCGAACTTGGTAGCCCCGATTCTGAGCACTATCATCCTGGTTCCCTTAGCTCTGCTGACCAAGAGGAACGCACTATGGGGCTTAATAATCCCGACGTAGAATCTAATCATTAAATCCTCTAGTGGGTTTCCACTTATGGCTTGCACCAGCCCCATTACTTTCAGTCTTACTCTTTGACTAAATCTTTAAACTCTCTTAACTTCGCCCCCTAGGAGCATTTACCCCAACCTTGTAAGAAGTACCATACTGCCTTCATATACATAAGTCGTTCAAGAAGAGTTTTACCAAAAATTGTGAATTACAACTCGAGAGTCCATTCTCTCAAGGGCTCTTTTTCCCTTATACCTATCTCCTCGGTACAAGTTCACTTTAATGGATAAATTTCTCTCACGATTGGCCTCTACCAGGCTTTCACGTGAGGGGTTCAGATATTCCCATTCACTACGCTTCTGAATCATCATTGGAGAACTTTGCGGTTAAACTATACGTAAAGTTCCTCTATTTCTATATACGGACCCTCGGTCCGAATGTAGTGACTGGTATCCCCGCCACGTTGCCTAAAAAATTCACTTAAATTTTTCACTTCTGAGTATTTCTACTCCATCCTTAATGCCAAAACCTCTGGACATATTACTTACATTGGTTAACATGCACAGTCGCCGTTTTATCACATTTTTACGGCTCGTTCTCATCAAAATTTCTTCAGACCTACTCCCACTATCACTGCATTGGGCGGTCTAGATTAGCATCCCTCTTTGCTATCGCGACACTTGGAAAATGCCTACAATTCCTCAACAACCCTTGTGGCATCTTCTTCCATTACACAGTTGGAGTGACCTCAACAACGGTCATCTCTCCTATGATATTTGAACACTCCAGGCTTCATGCTGAGCTCCTCCCTCCTGCAGTCCTTCCAATGCCAATTCTGGTTCTACCACCATGTTCAACGTACCATGCCCAATCGAACTCGTATATATAACACTACATTTACTAAATAGCAGGAGAACGTAAACTACGTACGTAGATGAGTACAATAATCCTAAGGTAGGGCTCTATATTAATCAAACGATACGCTGAAAACGTAGTAATCCGTACAGATCCTATGGACACTAGAACCTGATGCTCTGATACCATCTGTGACACCCCGCCTAATTAAACATCGGGTGATCAGGCCTTTATTAAATTAAAACAGGTTTCTCAAACGGTTCATTCTTAGCATCACTGTCGAAAACATTTTAATTACTAATCCCCTAAGTAAAATTAGACCGGTGCCAAATTTTATCTCTCTTAAAACAGATAAATCAACCATGCGGAACAAAGTAAAAATAATCATGTACTATAACCCAATCAACAAAGTAAAAGTACAACAGAACAAAAGTATTACCGAATAAACCATCGGCTAAAAATCTCAAACAACAATAGAATAACCATTAGTCTGAAACTAACATCTGAGACTAATACCGGACAACAAGTCCATACATAGAATAGTGTGAGATCATGTACTAGATCTGAATGAGAGATATCGTCTAGTCAAAATCCTGTAAGCATCCACTGTGCTACAGCTCCGAGTCCCTGGAATGGAATCATCATACATGGCGTCCCTGTGGCAGGACACCTAAAAGGTTTTGAAAATATTTTATAGCAAGAGTTAGTACTCAAAACATTTTGAAAAACTTTAGCAAGCGTTTATCACAATATAAAATGCGGTTATTGATTACACATGTTAGGTTCTCGTACACTCCCTTGAGTTTACTCACCCCTCATCTCTTGTGCACACCTAACATTCTACACTTAGCCTACCTAGCCATATCTTCCAAGCTATCTAGGACTAAGTAATCATCTGAACTTATCTATACTTAAGTTCCATTACCGCCCATACGGTACAACCGTTTCACCAACATCTCGCGTACGTTAATTAATTCTCAGGTAACATTTCATCTATGTTATTTTTCAATACTTCTCATTTAGTTTCACTACTAAAATTACTACAATTCTCACAATTGTTGACTTCCCACTTGTGTAATTAAGTTTCACTACTTGAATTACTAAATAGATTTTCTCTATCTAAAGGTGCATTTCGTAATTAAGTTTCACTACTTAACTTACCAGATCAGTATGTATCTTTAAATACATAAGATATATCAATCTACTAACACACGGAAGTAGGATATCATCAAGTATATATATTTCACACACAATATATACTAAATATCAGTCATTGCTATTTTGCCCTTTTTATACACGTAAAGGACTCATGGTTCGGGATGATTCATCGACCCCAAGTAAGAATTGGTTCGGAATGATACATCGACCCCAATTATTTATATACACAAACAAAAATCTCTTGGTTCGGAATGATTCATCGACCCCAAGTGAGATTTGGTTCGGAATTATCCATCGACCCCAACTATTTTAAAAAATATATATATACACATATTCTGGTTCGGGACTCTCTCATCGCGACACCAGTTCAAAGTTTGGTTCGGCATTTCTCATCAACCCCAAACATATAATAACTTTATGTTAGTTCGGAATGTCTCATCGACACTAACATAATTAATTTAGGTATAATCTCTCTACCTAAAAGATCACATAATTCAGTAGGTACACGCCCGACCTATTAATCATATACGTACGTAATATTTTAATCTCATATATCTACCGTACAATATTCGCTTTACGATTTATCTCATTAATCGTATTTATTTGAGTATTCACACAACTCTAAGGGTCCTAGTTACCCCTTACATATAATTTCAGTAGTTATTTCTTACCCTACTGGTCTATTACTTAAATTGAATTTACTTCGCCCTGTAACTCAATTTCCGAAATCCCCGATACTCTACTAAATCGGATTATTCTCCTCGGTCTGTAATCCAAGCCCTACTCCCAATGGCCTTATCGAACCTCAATAATATACCTATTGGTCTTATTCTCACTCCCATATAAGTATAATGTAAATCCTAGGATACTCATTCATTCCCGAAAATCAACGAAGAATTAAACACAAAAATTTCGGGAAACAGCTTGCGTCGATCGATCGACGGCTGGGTTCGATCAATCGACATAGTCGATCGATCGATAGTTCGAGATCGATCAATCGATCGAACAGGGAAAAAAGAAGTTTGTCTTCTTCGTTAAGATTTTCCTCCATTAACAATTCTTCAAACTCCATTATAGTCCACCAAACTTCGACCCAATGATCCTAATATGTTTTCACATATACTAGGACAATTTCTAATCGTGACAAATGCATCACAAACTCCAATTCCTTAAAAGAAATAGTGAATTAAACTCAAAGTTCCTTGAAACCCTAGTTATGGTGTTCTTCCCATATTATCATTCAAAATCCAGATTTTAATCCGAAAAATCATCAAGTCTAATCTGAATCTTAATTCTCTACATAAGGTAAATTATTCTACATGTGATTCCTATCCCAACATGTATAAATATCATCTTTCTCCAATCAAAATAATGATTTAAACAAAACTATTCAAAAACCCTACACATGGGTATTATAACTTTATAATTTTTGCAATAAACAACTTGCCTTATGATCAGTAGGGTCTGATTTCGTGGTTGTTGTTGATGATTGATGATCTTCATCCTTCAATCCTTCTTCCCCAACAAGTTGATGGTAAAAATCCCTTTGAATCCTTCCTAATTCTTCCTTTTGCCTTAGAAAGTTGTGCCTCTCTTCTCTCTAATGGTATTGGTGTTGTCATGGGTGTTCTAACCCTAATTCCTCTATCATACGGCTGATATAAAGCTCTCAATTTCGTAGGCCTCCATACCCTCTTATGTTAAAAGACCAAAATGCCCCCGAACGGTCTTGGTTTAGTCCAAAATTACCCCGGGACTCAACTAGTACTCTCGGGTATACTATTTTGACTAATTTGACCCTTCCGGACTCATCGGTGACCTCTAAATTATCATTTGAGTCACTTAAAAAATATTACTCGTTCTCACCCCAACACGGTCTACACGCGTTAAGTAACTATTTACCACTCGCACTAAGTAAATAAAATGAGGCAATATAAACCGGTATATATCTCTCGATTAATATTCCATAATTAAATTTTTTAAATAAAACTCTTTAAATTACTACTCTTACGTAATTTAAATTAAGTCAAAATTTTCTCATTTAATTCTCCAATCTAATTAAATTGAATTATTTGGAATATTCAGAAATACGGGGTATTACAAATGATTCTCTGGAATTCCGCCGGGGGTGTAAAAAAAGGTGATGAAATGGATTTGGTAATTTTAGGAATTTTTTTGAGAATTATTCAGGATTTTTTGGTATTTTTTTGGATTTTTTGTACAAAATTTTAAGGGGTGTGCCTACTGGCATGGGTGTGGGTGTGCCAATCTGCATTGGCACGGACTTTTGGGGTGCCTCGAGCAGGTGAAAGGCTCAGTGCCGATCGATGGGTGGAGGGGACTGCCGATTGGCAGGACCCTTAGCCTCCTATAAAAAGGGGGCAGGTTCTCCTCATTTTGCACAACTTTCTAACTTATTTTCTTCTTTTATAAATCTCTGCAAATCGTCCTAACGTCCGAAATGGATGACTTCTCAAGCAGTGCAACCCATATGGAGTGGAGGGCTAGGGTGATCCTCGCATTGGGTAGCGAGAATTGTTTCGACTCATTTGAGCCTTTGGTGGATGACCAGACTCTTCCATGTGAGCCTTCACATCATCTCTCTTCAAGGGTGGTGAACCCTGGTGGATATATAAGTCTTTTATGACTCTTGGCGCTCATTTCTTCTTTTATTGACGAGATTTCTTTATTTCTTGAATCTGATAAGGCTTTTCTTCATTTCTTGACAGTCTGACATCTCCTTGTCGACTATTCATGCCCGTTATACGACAAGGCTTAATGTTGTTTGGGAGCACCTTCATGCTGTGGTGTGCTCGATGGTATCCTCTGCGGGTTTTGGGAGGCTAGCATTGGAATTGGATGAGACGTCCCGTTCCACTACAATTATATATGCTTTGGGAGAAAGGTGGTGGGACACTACCCACACCTTCCATTTTGGCTTCGAGGAGATGACGGTGAATCCCATTGATGTTCAACAATTACCGGGGATGGACTATGAGGGTGCCCAGATTGAGGTGGACATGCCGCTGCGGGTGACACCGGAGGCAATGACGGCGACTCTTGGTGACGTGGAGAGGGTAGTTTCTGGAGATTCCCTCCCTTTGTCCACTTTGAGGGAGCTTTTGCTAAGGAGGAGGGTTGACGAGAATGATGGGAAGCAGGTGCGTCAGATGGCCCGTCTATTTATCTTGCTGGTGTTAGGGGGTTTTCTGGTGGCGACGTCATCCATTTGTGGTTTCTGCCATTTCTGAGGGTGTTTTCGAACATCCGCTTCTATGACTGGGGGAGCCTATCTTTGGTGACCATTTATTATTCTTTGGATGCATTCAGCCGGTGCTGCCGATCGACTTTTACTGGGGCCACATATCTTCTGGAGGTAATCTTTATTTTGCGCATCTTCCTTTATGCATTCGTATTTTCCATTCATGCATTTCTTTTTGATTTCTTGAATGCTGATCCTTGTCCTTTGGAGACGTGGTTCTATGAGGTGATTGGGTTGAACATCCACATGATTTTATTGAAGGATGACTTTGTTGGGTAATTTTTTCAGATGTTCTGATGGCGAAGGTCCAACCGGCAATCGAAGCACCTTTCTCTAGAGGTAGTGAGTCAGGTCTTTAATGGCCTAACGAGCAAGCGGGTAAGCATTCTTTTGTCCTTGAGACCGTTCTTTTTCCTTTGATGCCATTTTATTGATATTGATCCTTCGATTTTTCTAGTGATTTACAGATAACCTTTTATGAAGCCCTTATACTCTTGACTCACTTGAGTCTATATTGTATAAGAGTTCATCTAGTTTGGAAATTAAGACAAAATTATGTCTATCCTAGAAACCAAAGAACCCCAGAGATTGGTTTGCTATTTCATTCATTTATCTTGTAGTGATCAAGACCAAATTACCAACACTTACACACAGTAGAATGCATCCTATACATGTCATATTGCATATTTATGTGTGCACATATGTTGGGTATGTTTAAATCCCTAAATTTGTTTTTTTATATAATTTTTTGGGATTTTATAAACATTTTTTAATAAAGGTTTTATTAATTAAAACTTGGTTTTAAAAATTTGTGGGTTCAATCTCTAATTATGGTTTAAAGGGTTTATTGGATTAAAGTTGGTTTGGGTAGAAACCAAAAGCGGCAGAGAATTCAGGGTGTGGTTGTAATTACTTTTAGACGCGCGTTTTATATCGTCTTACTGATCAACACCTGTTACTTGATGATTGGTGCATTTTGTATTTCTTTACTGATTATATAAACGCGTATGCTTACAACCGTTGGATCAAACCTTATCAACGACCTGCATGCTTTTTTTGGTAATCCCTGTGTATCCCTCCTGAACCAATCAGGTGAATTTTAATCATCGCTTTCTGTGAGCCCTTGGATTTAAGTCAATCTAGCTTGACTCAATCCTGACCCTTGTTTTTGAACCTGCTTCTCGATCCTTCTCTTCGTCCTATAAAAGGGACCCTCCTCTCAATTGTCTAAGACTTTTGGCCAGTTCATTCCTGAGAGTAAAAAAAGAGAGAGTAGAGAGAAGAGAGAGAAGAGAGAAAATAGAAAGAGAGAGAGAGAGTTATAAACCCTAACCCTAACCCCTGTTCGTCAATCCTCTTTCAAACCAAACACTTCTCTAAAACTCTTACATATCCAAAACACTACCCTGAGTGTTCTTGAGTTTTTGAGAGATATTTGTGTTGCTGTAACCTCTTGTTCGTTAGATCTTGTTTCCAACTTAAACTGTTTACTTAGATCTATTTTCTTCTTCATAGAAATTTCAGATCTATGTTCTGCATGTTACGTCACACTTAGATCTACATGTTTTATTTCTCATCTTGAGAAATATATTGTTGATTCTTTTCTGAAAATTGCTTTTAACTTTGAAATCAACAATAAATGTTTTCTGTTTCTAGTTCTCTTAAAACTAAACCTTTGACCTAGTTTGGAATCACACTTGGAGGTTTTCAATCTCGAAAATCTTTTTAAAATTCTGAGATTGATTAAGATCTTGACTGTCTTCTAAGCAAGATATCCGTGGATTCTAGGATTGATTTAAAGGTAAAAAAGGTTCAAAGTTTTGTGAGTAGAGAGAAAAAGAAAAATCACTGCATATAGCCTTATATGTAATTTGCTAGGACTGTTTGTACTTAATAAGTGTGAGTGTGTGCATGCATGTGTTAGAGAGCACCTCCACAAACACTTTCACCCTACAACACAAAAAGTGTTGGTAATAAGATCTTGTGAACACGAGTCGACGTAAAGTGTTGGAACAAATTAGAAGTTAACAAACTGGGAGAACAACATCTACAATCAGAACTGCAGAGAAGTTATAAGGACACCAGAGGGTACATTCCTAAACTTATATAGGTCTGAGTTGTATGCATGTTAGTTATATAGTTTGTAATTGGTAAATTTGTTTTAGTGGATTTTTTTTACTCCGTAGAGGGAGTCATGGATGTTTCCTCAGTTGGTGAGGTTTTACCACGTAAAAAATCGTGAACTTAATCTTTCTACATCTCCTCATCTCATTCTTGGTTGTGCTGAGTTTAAAGTTTGTTTAATCTGTTTTATAAACCTGTTAGTCAAATCTTGAATAGATCTCGTACATACTGTTTTATTAAACACATCTTGTGTTCAAATACTTTTGATTTTTAAGAAAAGAGTTTCTTCAAAAAATAGCTCGGAGTTACTTAAATTGTTTATTTTTAATAAACGACTTTAGTAACATATTTTCATTTTATCCCTAGGGGATGGCTATTCAGCACACTGGGGTGACTGGGGGACATGCACAAATGCGACGCCTGCCGGTGCATGAGTTTGGGTACTCCTGGTATCTTGGGGGAGGGTAGTCCGTTAGATTGTGAAGGAAGAGGTTACGGTGCCACCGGCAAAGCCCCCTATGTTCATGAGGTGCGTGTGGGAGATATCTGATGATGCTCGGGTAGCCGTGATGATGGGAGAGCCATACTCCATATATACTGACATAGCGGTGATGTATGATTATTTGGACTTCGTCATGAGTTGGATGATGCCCCCTAGGATTTATAATGTGATACCTCTCCCTAGATCAGGCTCGAGTCGGTAGGTGGGGTCTTCTCATAGCACGGGTGGTGCGGCTACGTCAGTAGTGCAGGGGCATCGACGACTTCAGGGCCTTCTTTTGAGCGGCTGCATTCCCCTAGTTACAACCTTTGGCGAGTTGATGGGGGATCAGTACGTCTACCGCATCGCCCTCATGTGATGGACATGGAGGAGTTGGGTCTGACGGAGGAGGTCCTTCGGGCTGCAGTACATCTGTGTTTTTTATTTCCTTAATTTCTTTCTCTTTCTGCATGCTTGACTAATTTGATCTTTTTCTGTTCTTCCTCGTAGCATATCAGTGTTTTGACCACTTGTCTAAAGGACATCAGGGAATGGATATCCTCAGTGACCATTCATATTCATGAGGTGGTTCCAGTGCCTTATTTCTTGGTGACGTCTGCCTCGTCCGAGGAAGGGTATGGATCTGGAAGTGGGGGCACATCGTCTCGTCGCAGGGGGAAGTGGGCACATCGCAGGGATGGGGGATCTTAGAGAGAGCGAGAGAGAGAGAGAGAGAGAAGAGAGAAAAATAAATTGGGTTCAGGCTATGTCCCATTATTTTTTCAGTTTTTCCTGCAAAATGTTGATGTAACACAGCAAAATATATGCAAATGAAGAATGAATTTTTTGTTAATTTTCTTGTTTAGTGATTAATGCACATGCACTTTTTATTTTTCTGCTGAGACCGTAAAAAGAGTTCTGGAAACTGATTTGAGAAGGACTTTATTTAAAATGAGATTAGTAAAAGTATAAAGGAAATTTGGAATTCCCTAAAGATAAAAATAAGTTTTTTTTATTATTATTTTGACAAAAGAGGAAAAATAGAATTTTCCTAAAATAGGGGGTTGCTGATCGGCATGACCCTTGTCCTACCTATCAGCATGTAGGTCTAGTCCAATCAATCCAAGGCCTTGATTTCACTTTCTTCAATTGCTTGGTACTTGGTAGGGAAAATATTTCTTCGATTTCTGCAGGGTTCCTAGTCTTCGCTTGAGAGTTTCCAAGTATAAAAGGAGGTGTGGATGGGGATTTACTCCTCACACTTTCACTTTCTTTCTTTTCCACATTCTTACTTACTTACTGTAACAACCCGTACCTTTGGAGATAATTAAATTCCATAATTAAGTATAAATTGGAATTTGGAGAATTTCTCGGAATAGCAAATTTTGGGATTTCTAAGGATTTGAGAATTGTCGATGGGTGAAATATTTACTTTTGGGGTTAAGTAAATATGTCGAGGTATTTTAATTATATGTCGCCGTTGAGTAAAGCGACACGAGATATTATTTTAATGCGAAAAACTCGCATTAAGTTATATTGGGTTAAAACAGTGATTTGCGATCAAGTACCTCAGATGGAAATTTCGACTGCGCCGTGAGTCTCATAATCACCGAGATAGTCGGAAAAGAGTGTCCGATTGTCGAAATTGAGTTTCGGGGAATTTTGGAGTTAAAAGGGCTCGTAATTGAGTAAACGAGTCGTTTTTGGGTTTTAAGGGTTAAAACCCTTTTTCTCTCTATATAAAGAGGGAGAGATGGAGAAAAGAGAAGAGAAGAGAAAGAAAAGAGAGAAAAGAGAGTGGAAGGAAGAAAAAAGAGAGAAAAAGGAGATCTTGGCCAAACTCCGCCGAACTCAACTCGGGATCGTCGGATTATATCCATGAGGCAAGTATTTACTTGCTTTATTTACTTTTGAGCATAAATCTCATATCGTAGTTTGGTATAACAAACCCTAAATATTTTGGGTTGGGTTTTCGTGGATAAAACGGGTTTTCGGGAGTTAAAACGAATAAACCCCAATAATATTTCAATTCGAGGAACTTAAGATTTAATTGAAATTAGTTGTTGGTTTCGAGTTCTAGGATGTTTAGAACCCTTATTATATGTCTATATGTTGTTGGTTGAGGTTGTAGACTGTCGGGAGAGGAGACAAAAGCTTGGGAGAAGCTTTAATGGCCGAAACAATCTTGGAGAAGTGTGCTTGCCGAATCGATTCGGCCTACAAAAGAATCAATTCGGCTCTTGGTCAAAAAATGAAAATTGTAGATCTATTTGATACGGTCGCGTGGGCACTGACCGCGTATTTTTCTGATTTGTTTTGGATTTATAGTGATTTTTCTACGGAAAGCTGTCTTAGATCGAAATCGTTTGTTAGAAATCAAACCTGATATTGGGAGAATTGAGGCTAGAATTGTTTGGAGATAAATATTAGGGGTTCCTAAATATAGAGTGGGGACCTCTGTATCACTATTTGAGCGAAACGTAGTCCTTGGGTTTGTGGGAAGGAAATCCACAACCTATTTAATTTAAGGGTATTTGGGGGAGAATATTCCCTGAGATATTTCGGTAGGGCATTTAGGCCTATATAATTATGCGCGTAGGAAAACATAATTATATTGATATTGGTTGAGCAAATCCTACGATATTATTAGGATGGAATTGGGAATATATGTATTCACTTAGAGTGAATTGGTATATTTGGAGATATCCGCTAAATCCTTAGATGAGAATAAGGTAATTATTATTCATAAAGTGAGGAAATACTTTGGGTATAGTATCATGCGTATATGAATGCATGATTATGATTCTTTGAGAGAATCTTTGGGATTATTGGTCATCGCTAGATGTAATTGGCAATTATAGTCATATATATATATATATATATATATATATTCGAGGAGGAATATATGGTATATATATACTATGTGATTAAAGTATATATATGATATGATATAAATGGCTTTTGAAAATGAACAAAATGAGTGTTTTCAAAATGGAAAAGAAATGATTTTCATAAATGATAATTTATGGATACACACCTATCTAAATCCTATCATGAGGGAAGTTCGCGCGTGAGGTGAAGCCCCCTGGCTAATGAATGCAGGGTGGAAATAGTCCTAGGACATATGGGCGATTATTATATGTTTTACTGCGCTGGTGAGTTAATTCAGGGTGTGGTTCTGACTCTCCCGCAGGCATATGGCGGCTTCCCGACGTTTCGGTAGGTTCCCAGGTTGTCTTGTTTGATAGGCCCTAGAAGATGATAGCCATTTAGGGGCGCATCCAGTGGGAAAACTCGAAGGGACGATCTTAGTTATGTTAAAGCAATTCATGATAATGAGTTGGCTTTAAATACATTTCTTGGATGGAAGAAGGGAAATGGGATACACGATTTGGCTTCAGATACATTTCGGGGATGGAAGAAGGGAAATGGAAGCATGTGATATGGAAAAAGCATTTTCATGCTAATGAGTTGACTTTTAAATACATTTCCTGGATATAAGAAAGGAAATGGAAAGTTTTGAGATAAAAATGGAAATAAAGTAAATGAATTCTCATACCGGGAGATATATCCGGATGTGCATTATAATGATGAATATCGAGTAAATGAATTCTCATTTTGAGAGATATATCCGGATGTGCATTATAATGATGAATATCGAGTAAATGAATTCTCATTCCGGGAGATATATCCGGACGTGTAACATGATACGTATATAAAATATGAATACATATGTATAAATTGAGTACTGGGGGTCTAATGGATCTCGACGATCGACCTTGTCGCGTAGTAGTGTATCGGGGGGTTCCTTGTTTGGATTTTTCTTTGCGAGACACCTCATGCACTAACATAGCTTAGTGTTGAGACTGGGGAGAAGTTTAACCCTTAGTGCTCTAATATTGAGATTTCGTATATGGTGTATACATGTATATATATATATATATATATCTTTCGTGTACTGAGGGTGTAATGGATTTCGACGATCGACCTTGCCATGTAGTAGTCTATCGGGAGGTTCCTTGTTTGGATTTCGCTTTAGGAGACACCCCACGCACGAACATGGCATAGTGTTGAGACTGAGGAGAAGCTTAGCCCTTAGTACTTGGATTAACTAGGATTGTTAGAAGATGGGTTATGGTTTAGTTAGGTCAGTGTGGTCTGACTAGGATGTTTAGAGGGATGCACTAGGAGTGCACTGTTAGAAGAGAGGTGAGGGGTATCTCATGGGAATGCAATACCAAATTTAAATATGAGATAAAACATTTTTCTAAAAATAAGGCATTTATACACTTGCTAAATATTTGTAAAACTCGGGCTCTGACCCGTTTTTAACTTTTCCTCTCTTTCCCTCTCTCTCTCTCTCTCTCTCTATATATATATATATATATATATATATATATATATATATATATATTGGTGTCGAGACACAGGGACGCCTAGATGGAACTTCTTTCGAGTAAGACATCCGCTGCAGCAGCTGTGGATGCGTGCAGGTCCTCGATAGACGCTTCTATCATTGTACTCTAGATAGGAGGTACTGTATAAACTTTCAGGCCAATGGCCCAATTGCATTTTTTAATTCTTTATCGCCTTTTAGTGCGGCATTCGATATGGTTGTATATTTTGACCGAGTGTTCGGTTATTTTATTTCATTTCAGTTTCATTTACGCAAACTGTGTGGATGTTTTAATTGTAGTTGTTTAAAAAGAGTAGTTAAGTAAAATTTTGACGCCAGCCTAATAGGTTATTAGTAATAAAAATGGATTTTCGATAGTGATGCTACGAATGATCCATATGAGACTCCTGTTTTAATTTGATATAGGAGTGATCACCTGGTATTTTATTAGGGCACTTACTATCTCTTAGTCTTGTAAGATGGCTCTCCCTAGTAGCATTTAGTTTGCTAACTACCTCGAAGCCTTGAAAGTAATGTGTTCTTACAATGTTGATTGTGAGGCCTTTCACATGCAGCGAGTCTCTGTGTGGTGCAGTCGGCCCATTGAGTGGAACATGCTGATGGTGTCTATCAAGTTTTGGTATCCCGAGGATTATGTCTTTCACTTCGGGTTGGATGAGATTTCTCCTACCTACGAGGAATTTTCTGCCATACTGGAAATAAATCCCAGCATTGCCACGGCACTACCTGAGTTTTCCCGTTCTCCTAGGGAATTGTTGGTTGTTCTACTTAATATTTTACCTTCGACGGCCAAACCATTAGTTGTGGGAGGAATGATATCCCTTCCAGCAGTGTTGCAGTCTGTGCATTTGTAGGACATAGGTGATGCTACATATGTCGGGGACATCATCCTAGGCATTGTTTCAAAATTTCTATTGGTGACCGGGGAGATGCTAGTGGACCCCCAACTGGCTGCTATTATTTCTTGGATGTCATACCGTTGCAAACCTGCGCCAGTGATACTGGTAGAGACTTTAAATGTCCTGGATGCCTAGTGGGAGGGTCGTTCTAACATTCTGAGGGGTAGCCCTATAATGTTGTTCATGTGGCTGTAAGAGTGGTTTTTTATGGCGGTCCCACCTGAGATCTTTTGTTGGTTGTGCCAAACTTCTTCTCGCACTATTTCATTAGCGTAGGCCTGGACATTGAGAGTTGGGGAAACTGGTTTGTAGAGCACGGGGCTCAAGGCTTACGCTGGTTTGTGCCTTGGTGGGGGGGTATTTACTGCTCATTCTGGAACTCGGGGAGTACCAATATGTTAGACTAGTTGGCCTTAAGCAAACCTCTTTCTACTTTCTCGGGAGGCCGCTACACCAATATGGTTGGGAGCAAATTTTTCCACCGTGGACACCAAATTTCTTTACTGTGGAGGATCTGATAGAGAGTATGCACATGAAGCTTGGTTCCCTATGGGAGAATCGTCATCCGTTGACTCATCCTTCTCAGTCTACTGGGCGAGTCTGGCATGCCTCTTGGACTACATGAAGTGGTTGTGGAAAAAGGTAGTTTCCAGGATGATGGATATGGAGACTGGTCAAAGGTGGTTTTCCCTATCTAAAATCATGGAGGGAGGCATTGTGGTCTACCCTAACCTGGTTTGGGCTTATCACTCCATAGAGCGCCTACGATACTCCATTCAGGCGGGGGAGGTTTGGGGAACCCATGATGCATGTGATGATGGTTCTAGTTCCTCTGGCAGCTATGGGTAGGGTTTTGTGAAGCTTCTTGTAATGGGTGTAATTTTTATGTTTTTTGGTAATAATTGGAGTGATTTTTAGGAGTAGTAAGGCATGTTATTATCTGGGTTTTTTGTCCAGGGAAGTCGTTTGACTCCTTACACCAATGTAATGGTACGAAAATTTTAGATAATGAAATAAATAAGTTTTTGATCATCTAGTTGTGCCTTTTGATGACTTTTTGCATTTTGAATTATTTATACCAATCGCTAAGGCGTACATAATCCTTTTGTTCATGTATATGTTAAGATGAACTGTCGTTCTCGGGGATAAGAAAAGAATAGCATTTCGTGAAAAAGAAGGGGGGAGGGGGCGCTCATGTGAAGAAAATGAGCTGCCTACGTACCTCTGAGGGTTTTGAAAAATTTTGAATTTCATTTTTTGAAAATGTTTTGAGAGGATTAGGCCCACGTAGTTCTGGGTAGGGGGAAAAGAAGAGATTATTTTTTTTATAGTAGAAGGGAGATGGGAAAAGTCGTAGCGCACCGAGATATTGAACTAGGGGTAAAATTTCTTTAGACAATCCAAATTGATTGGACATGCCATTTCTTTTCCGTCGAGGTCAATGAGCACGGTGGTGCTGCCTGACAGGATCTTCTTCATAATGTAGATAATATTCTTTTTAATGAATTTGACCACTTTCTTGGCATTCAGAACTGCGTATGACTCAGCTTCGACCCATTTGGTGAAGGAGTCAATAATGACTAGGATGAACTCATGCGCATTGGATGCCTTCAGTGTAACTTTCCCTATGATGTCGATGCCCCATGTGGAAAATGGCCAAGGTGAAGTCATGTTGTACAATTCTCGTGGAGGCTGATGTTATAGGTTAGAGAACTATTGGCATTTGAGACATCTTCGCACGTAGGCTGTGCAGTCCTGAACCATGGTAGTCTGGTAGTTTCCCTATAGAATGATATTTTTGGCAAGCATATGGCCACTCATACGGGGTTCGCATTCCCCTATGTGGATTTTCTGCATCATCTCTTTAATGTTAGCCCCTGTGATGTTGTACAAATGGGTTCCATCGAAGTTTCTCTTAAATAATGCCTTATCACAGATAATGTACTGGGCGGACAGTCTGCAAAGTGTTACTCGATCTTTCTTATCAGCTCCTTGGGGATACCTACTATGTTTGAGGAGGCGCCAAATGTCAGAGTACCAGCAATCGGCTATTTCAAGTTCTTTCTCCATGTAAAGCTCGATGTGGTAGCAGTGGGTTGGTTTATCTTGTTTTTGGACAAGTAAGGGAGCTATGGTTTTTCCTTTGGGCATGTCAATCATGGAGGCTAAGGTGGAAAGGGAGTCAACCATGTTGTTCTTTGCTCAGGGCTGGTAGTGGAAGGTGATTTCTTAGAATTGGGAAGCTAGTTCTTCAAGGTGGGCATGGAATGGTAAGAGTTTCTCATGCTTGATTTTCCATTTCCTGAGTACTTGACCGATGATGAGGGATGAATACTCATAGACATCGAGGTATCGAATTCCTTTCTTGAGGGCAACTTTGAAGCCTACTGTGCATGCCTTGTATTAAGTCATGTTGTTTGTGTAGGGGAAATCCAATTTGATAGCAATGGGAGTGTGGGAGTCATCACGGGAAATTAAGAGACTTCCAATGCCATATCCTTTTTTTGTTGGCAGCGCCATTAAATAACATTTACCATTGAAGATCTTCGTAGGAGGCACAAAGGATATTCTCATTTAGGAATTCAGAAATCCATACATCGACCTCTTCAATATGGTAGTTAGCAAGGTAGTCAAAGATGGATCTTACTTTTGTGGTTTTCTGTGTGACATAGGTGATATCAAACTCGGCTAGAAGCATTAAAAAATGGGCCATTCGGGTGGATAAGGTGAGCTTCTCGAGTAGGTACTTGATGGGATCCATTTGGGATTTGAGTGTGATGGGGAAGGCGGGCATATTGATCATAACTTTTGGGTAACCCAAATAAGAGAGACACATGCTTTTTCCCAGGCGGTGTAGTTAACCTCGTAACGGGCCAATTTCTGACTGGCATAGTAGATGGCTTTCTCCTTGTGGGTTTCTTCAACGTATTGAGCTAGCAGAGCCCCAATTAGAATCGATCATGGTTAGATATATGAGTAAGGGAAGACCAGGCTGTCATGGCATAAGCACCGGAGGTCGGGTTAGGTATTGGTTAATTTGGTCGAAGTCTTCTTGGCAAGCTTCGTTCCATACTTGGTCAAATCTTTTCAGAGGAGTTTGAAGATGGGTTCATAGATGAAAGTACATTGGCTGATGAATCGACTGATGTACTGTAATTTCCCAAGGAATCCTCGGATTTCTTTCTCTGTTAAGGGAGGTGGAATCTCAAGTATGGCTTTCATCTTGGTAGGATCTACTTCTATCCCTTTCTCACTGACCATGAATCCCAAGAGTTTCCCTTTGGTAATGCCAAAGACACATTTCTGTGGGTTAAGCCGCATTTGGTACTATTGTAGTCATTCAAAGAATTTTTAGAGGGCGGGAACATGACCCTCTCTAGTCTTGGATTTGATATTGATGTCATCTACATAGATCTCAACTTCCTTGTGTGTAAGATCATGCATAATGGTTATGGAATCCCTTTGGTAGGTAGCCCCTGCGTTTTTTTAGAGCAATTGGCATGATAGTGTAACAAAAGGTTCCCCAAGGGGTAATGAATGCGGTTTTCTCTTGATGATCAGGGTCATCTTGATCTGGTTATATCCAGTAAATCCATCAATGAATGACTTGAGAGCATGACTGACTATATTGTCGATAATCATATCGATGTTGGGTAGAGGGTAATCATCATTCAGAAAGGCCTTGTTTAAGTCTTGACAGTCGACACACATGCGAACCTTTCCTCCCGATTTTGGCACATGTACGATATTGGCTAGCCATGTAGGAGATTTGATCACACGAATGAAGTCCATATTCAGTTGCTTGACTACTTCTTCTTTTACTTGGAGTGACCATTCAGTGCAGAGTTTTTACAGCTTTTGTTTGACTGGTTTATATTCTGGGAGCATTGGAATCTCATGTTGTGCTATATCTAGGTTAATGTCATGCATATCAGTGTAGGACCATGCGAAGACATCAACGAACTCCTTCAGTATCTCTTCAAGTTGCGTGCACTCATGCTCATTAAGGTTAGCCCCTATCCTAATCTCACGCATTTGGCTACTAGAATCGAGATTAATAACAACAGTTTCATCTTCATTAACTTGAATGCAGTTATGTTGTTTGTTATTAACCTTATTTAGATCATTTAAGAATTGTTCATTTGCAAAGTCATCATCATCAAGAGTTTGATTAGAATCAAGACAATTAATGTAAGGCACAATAAGATACTTAAAATCTTCGTTTATTTCATTGATAGGAAAAATAGCATTGAGAACCTCATTAAAAGAGGTATCGATTACATCAGAGTGAGAGGAAACAACTATAGGGGAAAGAGGGTAAACATCAGGGTTAGGTTGAATATCAGCAGGTGGCACAGGTGCAGTATGCCAGTTGAGAAGAGGTATATCAGCATCTTTGATGAGATAGGATGGGTTGGATGATGTAGTCCCTGAGTGGATCATGCAGAGTGCCAGCCCAAATATCTGTAAGTTGAAAGAGTCCTCGGAGTCGCTATCCTCAGAATCCCTGGTATCAGCTACGGTCTCTTCAGGGAGTGGTTGTACACAGTATATGAATTTTTAGTTTTTGGGTATCTATCTTGAAAAATATCTCCATTCCTGGTTTCATTCTCTTGTCTTCTGGGTCATACCAAGGTTCAGGGAATCCGCATAAGGGGAAATTTTAACCCTCCCTAATGACTCTTCCATTTAGGGAATCTCCGGGGATAGTCTTGGCACATTTTAACTTTCTCTTTAGTCGAGGTTGACGGATTAATTTGAGTTCTTCTTCTGATGCTTGATAGCCCAATCCACAGGGAGGGAAGGCCTCCTTTAACACAATATGTTTAGTTATTCCTTGTTGTCTTTGTCGTATCCCCAATCCGGGCATGAAGTGAATTTTTTGAAAATTTGGATTACATTAACTTTTCCATGAGGATTATATTCTGGACAGACCCTATCTTTGAAGTCGTCTGGTTTGACCTGGAAGCTTGATAGCAGCATATCGTTCACCTCGTGTTGTATCTCGAGTATCAAATTACTGGTGCTAGCATTCTTAATTTTATCACTGTCTTCCAAGATGGTGATAACTTGTCCATTGGCAAAGAACCTCAATTTATGATGAAGGTAAGAAGACACCCCTTTGATGCTATGGAGCCACGATCATCCGAGCAGCAGATTGAAACAGCCTGGGAGATCAATGACTTGGAATTCATCAACAGGATTTATAAGGCCATCCCCTATTATAATCTTGATAGATCCCATTACTTCTCAACGGTTGTTATCATAGGCACGCACGACAACAGAGATTGGAGCAAGGTCGCTCACTTTCAATCCTAGGCAATTGAGGGTTCTTAACGGGCAAACATTCAAAGATGATCCATTGTCGATGAGTGAGAGGGGGAAAATTTTCCCCATAACTTCAACATAGATATTGAGAGAATGGTTATGGTTGGGACCATTCTTAGGGATTTCCTCCTTGGAAAAGGAGAGCATTCGAGTAGAGGTCAAGGGTCCAACTAGGTTCACTTCTTCTTCTGGTGTGGTTGAGAGAAGAACTGTAGATCCCGTGAGTTGCTTGATTAGGGAATTTCGGTGCATCTCGGAAGACATGAAAAGTCACCATAGAGTGATGTTAGCTTGGGTCTTCTTCAGTTGATTAAGAACCTTGCTTTCTTCCAGAGTCATTTCTGTCATAGGGAGGTTCTCAACACCTTTCCCTTTATTGCTTGCTGATGGTTGTAAGCTCGAATTCTGGTAATGTCTCCCCAACCTGGTCACGTGGTTAACGGATGAGGTAAAAAATAGAAACCTTTTTTCTTAATCAATATCAGGTTGCTCAACTACCTGGTTGATCTCTCTAAGAATCTCGTCAAATGATACTACTTCGCATAAGTTGGGTATCAGACTGGTCTTTCCTGAATCTGTCTCTTCATTTGAGTCTTCATAATTGTCTCCCCATCCGGTGGTAACAATATTATCTTTTAATGTAAAGTCAATACACTCTATAACTTCTATGGCTTCTTCATATAATTCTTCCCATTCGGAAGGGAAATACAAGACTGAGAGGACCAGGTGCCCTTGTAATTTCAAAGCATCGAGCGACTCGGATATACTACATATCTCACCAGTCTGTTTAAATAAATCTTCCATGATCTGGACCAGGTTATCTAGACTGACTTCGTCAGTTGGCAATACCCAGTTGTCTGACTCTCGGGCCCATTTTCGAGCTTTTAAGAATAACCCACTGAGTTTCTGATAGTTGATAGTCATCTGGGAGGGCAATTTCATCCCGAACTCTAGGAATTGGTTCAACACTTCTGACAATTCCATATCTAGGAGTTGTTTTAGATTTTAGAAAGGTTCCAATTTTTTACCTGGCGGGGTTGAATGTAGGATAGGATCGAGAATACTTTAAGGCTTAGAAATTGAAAGTAAATCTTTCGATTGTGGACCTAATATGCCAGGAAAGAATCCTAAATTTAATAATGTCAAGCATAAGAAGACCCCAACTGGGAATGAAACTGAGAGACAAGAAAGGCATGGTCTAGGAGGTTAATTTTATTTGACTTACCTTATTGGAAGAATAAACTAGTGCACCATGTATTGGATGTGATGCACGTAGAGAAGAACATCGCTGAACATAGTGTGGGCACATGCCTTGGGGCCGTCATTCGAAGGATGGAGAAAATGCACGAAAAGACCTTAAATCATTGAAACTTAAACGACAACTATGGTTGAAAGAAGATAGTAGGGGAAGGACGATAATTCCCCCTGGTGTGTTTACTTTAACGAGTGAGGAAAGGAAGGTTCTTTTAGACACAATATATAATTTGAAAGTTCCATTTGTTTTTTCGTCCAACTTGAAAAAGATTGTGAAATATGCTACCCATGATTTACACAAGTGTAAGTCCCACGATTGGCATGTGATCATGCAATTAGTTTAAGCACTATTTCTCCAAGCACAAGGATTTGCGGAGGGATATTATACAAATTAGTATTTGATTATGACTTTTATGTGAGAAGATAGTCAATCGAGATCACATAGTGGCCGCAAAATTGGTGGTGAACGAAGAAGTTTGTGTCTTGGAGAAGTACTTTGCCCAATATTTCTTTGACATAAGTGTGGCCATCCCTGATCCCAGCCGCGGAGGGAGGAAGGGATCCTTCGGGTACCGCGCGTCCCCTCTCGGGAGAGCGCTTCAGCCGGCGTCGATTTGTGAGGTGTGAAGATGTAGAGAGATTTAGAGTCGCCAGTCTATTTTACTCAAAACAGACAAAAGAAAAAGGGGAAGCCACCCCGAAGGATGGAATCCGAAGACATACTGGTTCGTGCGAAACCAAATGATTCAAGAAGGGTTCGGAGGCTTAGTTACGAAATGGGAAGGTGTTAGGCACCCATTCCTCCCTTTCGATCTCTCATGAATATTTGCTATTTTTCTTTATATTTCCCCCCTTGATATGTGTGCATGTGTATATATATAATGGAGGTACGAATCCTCGACTTGTATCATGGAAAAGACAAAGCGAGTCATCCGTAGGAATGTGAGATTAGTGTAGAAAATAAGATTTACGTGATTACCCCTACGTTGATCGTTATAAGGGAGCGATAAAGCATATGGAATAATACGTTACTAAGAACAAGTATATAGAATATAATGGAAAATGAGATAAAGAGAAGATAGAAAATAAGAGAAAAAGTGAAAAAAAGGACTCGAGTCTCGGGTTTTACCTCGAGACGCCTACGTAGCCTATAAAGGCATCAAAGTCCACGTAGTTCGCATGTAAAGTGAGGGGTGGGGTTTAACCCATAAATTCAAATGGAGAAATCTCTGATTTGTAAGTGTGTGTGTGTGTGTAGAAAAAAGTGTTTTAGTTGCGAGAAAAACGTGGAAAAAGTGTGAGAATCCCTACTTGGAATTTATGAGCAAACCCTCTTTTTCTTGTTTTTTGGGTTTTTTATTTATATGAAAATAGGAGATGTGCAATACTACTAGATAAAAAGTATGTTAGGATATGTGAACTAAGATGATAAAAGTTCTTAAGTAATAAAACAAGTTATTGCAAATTTAAGAAGAGAAAGGTGAGAGAGATGGACCTTCTGGGAGACTTTGAGCTTGATCTTAAATGTTAAAAGGCAGCCCTTACACTTGGATGATGATGGATAATGGTTAATTCATCAAGTTTGATGAAAGGGATGATGAAAAGTGGAAGAGAAAAAGGGATTTGAAAGTTGAAATCACGCTCCCTTCGAGAGAGGTTTCTGGGGGCTTGCAGAGAGTGATTTGCCTCTGATCCGAGCTCCCTTGCAAATGAGTCCAAGGCCTCCTTTTATAGCCCTAGGGGACTGCCGATCCTCTTAGAGGCCTTCCTGCCTGCTGGCAGGAAGGTACCGATAGGCAGGTTCTGGGACCTGCCGTTTGGCAGTGTGTTTCCGTCTTTTTCAGAAAATTGGTCGCCGAGGGCAAACCGTTGGTCAGAATTGCGCACAGGGCATACTGTTGGAAAGGTATTTAATATACCTTCGAAAGTCCTTTGGACTGCTCCCAAGTACGGGAGATGACTTTGGGTAAAATGTGGCTCGGAAGCATTTTTCGGTCCGGGACGGGGAATCGTTCGGACGCAAATTGAACGTTCGTTCACATGGTAAGTCCGAATCGTGCACGGGTTGGACCTTTAGAAAGGTTAGGAGGTGTAATTCGACATTCCAAAGAGTTTGGCCCAATTTGAGGAGTTGACTTTGGTCAACCGGGCCCGAGAAGCATTCGGTGACCTCTCGGAGTCAAACGGATCGTTGGTCCGCATGGTAAGTCAGAATCGCGCCCGGGATGGAGCGTTGGAAATGGTATTCAGTACCCTTCGAAGATTCATTTGGCCTCGGTCGAGCTGAAGAGTTGACTTGGGTCAAATAGAGCCTGGAAGTGCCCGGTGGCCTCCAGGTAGGGTTTCAGACGCAAACGGATCATTCGTCCGTATGGTGAGTCGGAATCGTGCACGGGGTAGACCATTGGAAAGGGTATTCAGTTCCCTTTGAAGATTCAATAAGTCTCGGTCTAGATAAAGAGTTTGACTTTTGGGTCAAACTGAGCCGGGGAGTGCCCGATGGCTTTTAGGTCAGTACTCGGGACGTGAACAGAGTTCTGTGATGAGTGGAGGTACTAGGGACCTAAGGAGAGTTAGGGGTAACGAAATGAGGTGTCTACAGA
Source organism: Sambucus nigra (assembly GCA_949130495.1). NCBI lineage: Eukaryota > Viridiplantae > Streptophyta > Magnoliopsida > Dipsacales > Adoxaceae > Sambucus > Sambucus nigra. The sequence continues at coordinate 361,809,624 of OX422213.1, read as the reverse complement.
GCCCCTCAATGGGTGAATTTGGAACAAATGATAACCGTCGATTAGACACCGCATGATGCTTCTGAGAGAGTGTGACCGATTCAGAGGGTCAAGGTCGATTCTGAGGACCTAAGGAAGCAAGGATGACCAATTCAGAGGGTCGAGGTCAATTCTGAGGACCTAAGAGTGGTGACGATTGAGGACCGAGGTCAATTCTGACCTAACTCCGGTGATGATCCAAGACCGAGGCCAATTCTGACCCAAGAGTGGTGACGATCGAGGACCGAGGTCAATTCTGACCTAACTCAGGTGACAATCCAAGACCGGGGCCAATTCTGACCCAGGAGTGGTGATTATCAAGGACCGAGGTCAATTCTGACCTAACTCAGGTGACGATCCAAGATCGGGGCCAATTCTGACCCAAGAGTGGTGACGACCGAGGACCGAGGTCAATTCTGACCTAACTCAGGTGACGATCCAAGACCCGGGGCAATTCTGACCCAAGAGTGGTGACGACTGAGGACTGAGGTTAATTCTGACCTAAGTCATGTGATGATCCAAGACCGGGGCCAATTATGACCCAAAAGTAGTGACGATCGAGGACCGAGGTCAATTCTGACCTAACTCAGGTGACAATCCAAGACCGGGGCCAATTCTGACCCAAGAGTGGTGACGATCGAGATCAATTCTGACCTAACTCAGGTGACGATCCAACCCCGGGGCCAATTCTGACCCAAGTGTGGTGACGATCGAGGACCGAGGTCAATTCTGACCTAACTCAGGTGATGATCTAAGACCGGGGCCAATTCTGACCCAAGAGTGGTGACGACCGAGGACCGAGGTCAATTCTAACCTAACTCAGGTGACGATCCAAGATCGGGGCCAATTATGACCTACGAGTGGTGACGACCGAGGATCGAGGTCAATTCTGACCTAACTCAGGTGATGATCCAAGACCGGGGCCAATTCTGACCCAAGAGTGGTGACGACCGAGGACCGAGGTCAATTTTGACCTAACTCAGGTGACGATCCAAGACCGGGTCCAATTCTAGACTAAGAGTGGTGACGATCGGGGACCAAGGTCAATTCTGACCTAACTCAGGTGACGATCCAATACCGGGGCCAATTTTGACCCAAGAGTGATTGCATTTCCTTTGGGAAAAGAAAAAGGGTTCCACTGGGGAATAAGAATTGGATTTGAGGTTCCGCTGGGGAATAAGAATTGGATTTGAGGTTTCTCTGGGGAATAAGAATTGGATTTGAGGTTCCGCTAGGGAATAAGAATTGGATTTTAGGTTCCGCTGGGGAACGATGAATGAGCTGGGGAAGATTTGGATCGTCCTTTGGGAGAGATCGCCTGGAGCGAGTGATTCTTCTGGGAAAAATACCATGAGATATTGTTTCGCATCGGGTGGGGAGGCTTTTTGACTTTAATTTGAGCGAGGGAGCTGATCATTGGGGAGATAACCAGTTTGAGGTCGTAAACTCTGCTGAGGAGGTGATTAGGGGGTCCGGGTGCATCGCTCGAGAGGTCATTTGCTTGGATTTTGAGGGTTCCTCTAGGTAAAAAGAGGTTTCACTTGAAGAAACACAAAAATTTTCTTGATGAAAAAGTTCAAAATCCATCTCGGGATTTTTGGGGATTTTCTGGGGATTTTTTGAGGCTTTCTGTCATTTTTTAGGAATTTCTATACGAAATTTTAAGGGGGGTGCCGGCCGGCATAGACTGAGGGGTGCCATTCGGCAGTGGCACGGACTTTTGGACTGCCTCGGGAAGGTGAGGAGTCAGTACCAATCGGTATGGTAGGGGGAGGTGCCGATCGTCTTGGCGCTTGGCCTCCTATAAAAAGGGGGCGAATCCCCTTCATTTTTCACAGCTTCTTACCCTCTCTCTTTCTGCGATTTCTCCACGTGAATTGTTCTAACGTTCCGATCTTTAAGAAATGTCTGCCTTTGTGAGCACCGCTCTCCACCGGGAGTGGTTGACCGTTGATGACTGGGCGAATGTGGATTGGAGGGATAGGGTGCCTATTACTTTGGGGAATGAGAATGCCTTTGATGCATTAGAGCCGGTTGCGAATGAGTGGACCTTGCTGCGGGAGCCGTCGCATCATCGCTCTTCGAGAGTGATTCCCGGTGGTTATGTAAGTAACTTAACCTTTGGCATTCCTTTCTTTTTGGGTGATTTTTTCTTAAACTTTGACTGAATTTTTCCTTTTGCCAGTCGGATATTTCTTTGAAGAACATGCATGCCTGCGGGACAACGGGGCTTAAGGATGTTTGGGAGCATCTTCCACCCGCGGTGTGTTGGATGGAATCATCAGCGAGTTTTGGGAGTTTGGAGGCTGCGCTGGATGAGACGCCTCGTTCGACAGCAGTTTTGTGTGCCTTGGGGGAGAGGTGGTGGGACACTACCCACACGTTTCATTTTGGCTTCGGGGAGATGATGGTGACTCCCATAAATGTACAACAACTGATGGGGTTGTATTGTGACGAAGAGACGATAGAGGTGGATCGCTCCTTGCGGGTGAGGCGGAGGCGGTGCATGCGGCACTTGGTGATATGAGGAGGATAGTTTCTGGAGATTCCATCCGGCTGTCCTTGCTGAAGGATGTTTTACTGAGCAGGGTGGTTGATGTGGAGAACGGGCTACAAGTGAGGCAGATGGCCCGATTATTCATCTTGTTGGTATTGGGAGGTTTCATGGTGGCGTCGAGCGGCGACGTCGTCCATTTGTGGGTTCTGCCATACTTGAGGATGTTTTCGAACATCCCTTTCTATGATTGGGGGAGTCTGACCTTGGCGACCCTTTACTCTTCTCTGGATGCATTAAACCGGTGCTGCTGGCAGACTTTTACTGGAGCCACGTATCTCCTTGAGGTATTCATTATTTTGCGCATTTTCATTTCATGCATTCGCATGTTCCTTTCATGCGTTCACATTTTCCTTATGCGTCACTTTTTCCTTGTGAATTTTGACGTGGTTCTATGAGGTGATTGGGTACAACACCCCGCTGATTTCTTTGAAGGATGACACTTTTGGGGACTTCTGCGGACTGTACCGATGGCATAAGGCCAACCGGCAGTCGAAGGGATCTTTTTCCCTAGAGGCGGTGCGTCAGGTCTTGAATGACCTGACCAGTGGTCGGGTAAGGTCTTTTCCTTTTCAGTCTTGGTTTTTGCACCTTCTAATCTTGTATCGACTCATGCTTGTTTTGTGGATTTTTAGGTGACCTTTTATCCTTGGGGGACAGCTATTCAGGACACGGGGATAACTGGGGTGAATGCGCAGATGAGGCGCTTGTTGGCGCATGAGTTCGTCCATTCCTGGTACCTCGGGGAGAGGGTGATTCATCAGATTGCTGAGGAGGAGGTGGTGGTGCCACCTGCGCAGCCTCCTATGTCTATGAGGCGGGAACGACAGCTGTTGGAGGATGAGAGGATCGTGGTGATGATCGACGAGTCCTATGCTTTATATACTGATACGTCGCGCCGTATGATTATATGGACTTTGTGACGAGCTGGTTGATGGCGCCCAGCATTCATGATGCCTTGCCTTTCCCTCTTGCTGGTTCGAGTCGGGCGGTAGGGTCTTCCCATAGTGGTGGTGGTCCGTCGACACCTGCGGCGGCCGCGACATCAGGGGTCCCTTTCGTTCGGCTGCACACTCCTTTGTACAACATCCGACGGGCTGATGGAGGGATAGTGCCGATGTTGCACTGTCCCTTTCCGATGGATCCGGAGGAGCTGGGTTTGACAGAGGAGGTCCTTCATCCTGCGGTAAACCTTTCGGTCCTTTTCCTCTTTTTGATTTCTTTTGCTTGATACTGATTCTGCCTTTTCCTTGCAGCAAATCCGGGTGTCGACCACTTGGCTCAGGGACATTAGAGATTGGATATCATTAGAAACTGCCCACATTCGGGATGCTGTCCCTGTTCCTTCTTTCTTGGTACCGTCAGCCTCGTCCGGGGAAGACTCTGGCTCGGGTAGTGGGGGCGCGTCGTCTCGTCGTAGGGGGAAGAGAGCGCATCGCAGGGGTGGAAGATCTTGAGAGCGAGCGAGAGAGAGAGAAAAAATGTGGGTTCGGGCTGAGTCCCGTTGTTTTTGGCTTTTTCTTTCAATTTCCTGCAAGATGATGTAACACAGAAAACAGATATATGCAATGCAATGTAATTTTTTTTTGACTATTATCTTTTATTTATGATGAATGAATGCATGCACATGCACTTTTTACTTTGCTGCTGAGATCGTAAAAAGGAATGTTTTTGGAATTTTTGAAGGAAAGTCTTTATTAAAAAGGGGGATCATATAAGAAGAAAAGGGATTTTTGAAATTCTATTGAGAATATCAATTTATTTGAATTTTTTTTGTCAAAAGTGAAAAAAGGGAAATTTCCAAAAATAGGGGGGTTGCCGATCGGCAAGCACCCTGACCTGCCTATCGGCAGTTCAGTCCAGTCCCATCAATTGAAAGCTTTGAATGGTACCCTCTTTAGCCTTTGGTACCTTGTGGGGAAGGATTCCCTCCGATTTCTGCAGGGATTATGTCTTTTGTGAGAGTTCTCAAGTATAAAAGGGGGTGAAGGTGGAGTATTTTCATCACACTTTTGCATCCTTATCCACTTGCCTACTATTTCTTTCCCCTACAAGATGGCTCTCCCTGGTAGCACCGAGTTTGTCAACTACCTCGAAGCCTTGGAAGCTATGTGCTCTTATAATGTCGAATATGATGCTTTCGACATGTGTCGAGTCTCCTTGTGGCGTAACCGACCTTTTGAGTGGAATAGGCTGATGGCGGCAGTATAATTTTGGTACTCTGAAGACCACGTATTCCGCTTTGGGTTGGGAGAAGTTTGTCTTACCTACGAGGAATGTTTTGCCATACTAGGTGTGAATCCCAGTGTTGCTGCGGCTTTACCCAAATTTTCCCGCTCCTCTAGGGATTTGTTGACCGTGCTTCTTCATATCTCGCCCTCAGCGGCCAGGTCATTAGTTTCTGGAGGAATGATCTCTCTCCCGGCGGTGTTGCAGTCCATGCAATTGAGGGAAGTTGGTGATGCTGGCTATGCTGGAGCCGTTGTTCTGGGTCTGGTCTCAAAATTGCTGTTGGCGACCGGAGAGGTGCGAGTGGACCCACAACTTGCAGCCATTACTTCATGGATGTCATATCATCGTAATCCTATGGCGGTAATATTGGCGGAGACTCTGAATGGCCTGGATGCCTGGAGAGAAGGTTGTTCTGACTTTTTGAGGGGTAGTCCTGTGATGCTGTTCATGTGGTTGTCTGAAAGATTCCGCTTGTCAACTCCTCCACAATATCCTTTGTCGGTTGTACCCAACTTCTTTTCACGCTACTTCATCCTCATTGGCCTGTATGTTGAGAACTAGGAGAATCGGCTTGTGGAGCATGGGGCTTGTGGGATGTATTAATTAGTGCCTTGGTGGGGGCAGTTGCAGCCAGTTCTGGAGCTAGGAGAGTATTCATATGTGCGGCTGGTTGGTCTCAGACAGACCTCTTTTTATTTCCCTTGACGGCTTTTGTGCCAATTCGGCTGGGCGCAGGTTGTGCCCCCTCGGACCTTAAACTTCTTTCGAGTAGAGGATTTGACTGAGCGTCTGCATCTGTTGCTTGGGTCTCTGTGGGAAAATCGACGTCCGTCGACCCGTCCCTCTCAGTCTGTCAGAAAGGTTTTCCATGTCCCCAAAGATTATATGAGGTGGTTGTGGAGGAAAGTAGTCAACAAGATGTTGGCAGTAGAGACTGGTCAAAGATGGTTTATTTTATCTGACTCCATAGAAGGGGGTGTTGTGGTTTTTTCGAAGATGGTTAAGTCTCATCGATCCATGGAATGTTTGCGGCACTCCATTCAGGCAGGAGAAACTTGGGGTCCTCAGGATGTAGATGATGAGGGTGCAGGCTCTTCTGATAGCTGTGGGTAGGACTCCTGGGGAGTTTATTTATGTAACAGACGTGGGGGATTTTATCTGGTTTTTATAGTAGTGGGGGGAAGGGAGTTATCCGTTCCTTTTTCATATATAATTTGTACTGTTGTTTCTTATTAATGAAATAAACAAGTTTCTGATCATCCAGCTGTGCCTTTTGATGAATTTTGTGTTTTGAATTATCTATACCGATTGTTAAGGCCTACATAATCCTTTTATTCAAGTACATGTTTAGAATAAACTATAGTTCTCGAAGATAAGAAAAGAATATATTTTTGTGAAAAAGAAGGGGTCGTGCTTATGTGGGATGTATGAGCTGCCTACATACCTCTGTGTTTTTTTTTTGAAAAGTTTTAAAATAGTTTTATGTAGAGGATCAGGCCCACATAGTTCTGGGTAGAGGGAAATGAAGATTTTTTTTTAGAATAGAAGGGGGATGAGAAGAGTCGTAGCGTGCCGAGAATTCAGACTAGGGATAGAATTTCTTGAGACGGTCTAGATTGACTGGATGAGCCATCTTTTCCCCATCCAGGTCAGCGAGCATGGTGGCACCGCCAGATAAGATCTTCTTCACAATGTAGGGGCCACTCCAATTGGGCTTGAATTTTCCTCTGGGGTCCCAGATGGGTTCTATTATTTCCTTGAGGGCTAAATCCCCCTCCTGGACACCACGGTCCTTGACTTTTTTATTGAATGAACGCGCTATTCGGCGATGGTATCCCTGTATGTGATAAAGAGCTTTTAATCTTCTTTCATCCAGAAGGGCTATCTCATCAAGACGGCCTTAGCACCAGTCTTCTTCACTAACCTTGCTTTCGAGCATGACGCGTAGCGAGGGTATTTCTAGCTCCACAGGTAGGACTGCCTCTATGCCGTAGACCAAAGAGTAAGGGGTAGCCCCAGTAGAGGTTCAGATTGAGGTTCGATAGCCCCAGAGGGCATATGGGATCCGGTCGACCCAGTCTCTATAACTTTCAGTCATCTTGTTGATGATGGCTTTGAGGTTTTTATTGGCGGCTTCAACTTCACCATTGGTCTAAGGTCAGTAGGGAGAAGATTTGTGTCTCTGAATCCCATACTCGTTGATAACTTCTGTGACTTCTGCCTCGAAGTGCAAACCGTTATCTGACACTAGCTCGTGCGGGACTCCATATTAGCAGATGATATTTTTCTTGATGAATTTGGCCACCTTCTTGGCATTTAATACTGCGTATGACTCAGCTTCGACCCATTTGGTGAAGTAATCGATGGCAACCAGGATGAACTCATGTCCGTTTGACGCTTTCGGCATAACCTTCCCTATGATGTCGATATCCCAGGTGGAGAACGGACAGGGAGAAGTCATGTTGTATAATTCCCGCGGAGGCAAGTGTTGAATATTGGAGAACTATTGGCATTTAGGGCATCTCCGAACATAGGCGGTGTAATCCTGTGCCATGGTGGTCCAGTAGTAGCCCTGTCGGATGATCTTCCTGGCAAACATGTTACCGTTTATGTGGGGCCCGCATTCCCCGCTGTGGATTTTCCGCATTATCTGTTCAATGTCAGCCCCTGCGATATAGTGCAAATGAGTTCCATCGAAATTCCTCTTGAGTAGTTCTTTATGATAGATGATGTATTGAGCGACTAGCTTTCGGAGGGTAGCTCGGTCATTCTTGTTGGAACCCTCGGGATACCTATCGTACCTGAGGCGGCACCATATATCATAGTACCAGTAATCGGCTAGTTCGGGGTCTTCTGTGGAGACAAGATTAATATGGTAATAATGGGTCGGTTTGTCCTGCTTCTGAACTAGGAAGGGGGTCATTGTTATTCCCTCGGGCATGTCGATCATGGAGGCCAAAGTGGCGAGAGCATCGACTAGGTTGTTCTTTTCTCGGGGCAGGTAATGGAAGGTGATATCTCAGAATTGGGAGGCTAACTCTTCTAATTGGGCATGAAAGGGTTGGAGATTTTCGTCCTTGACCTTCCACTTTCTGAGCACTTGACCGATGATGAGGGCAGAATCCCCATATACATCAAGGTATTGAATACCTTTCTTGAGAGCGACCTCGAGGCCCACTATGCATGCCTCGTATTCTCTCATATTATTGGTGCAAGGAAAATCTAATTTTATGGCGATGGGAGTGTGGGAGTCATCTGGGGAGACCAGAAGTATCCCAATGCCATATCCCTTTTTATTGGCAGTGCCATCAAATAACATTTTCCATTGAAGGCAGTCTTGAGCGGTGCAGAGGACATTTTCATCTGGGAATTCAGAGATCCAGACATCTGTTTCTTCTATAGGGTAGTCAGCGAGGTAGTCAGAGATGGCTCTTCCTTTAACGCCTTTCTGTGTGACGTACACGATATAGAACTCGGTTAGGAGCATTAACCATCAGGCCATTCGGTTGGATAAGGCGGGTTTTTCGAGCAGGTACTTGATGGGATCCATTTGGGATATAAGCGTAATGGGGAAGGCGAGCATGTAGTGTCGCAACTCTTGGGTGACCCCAGACAAGCGCGACGCATGCTTTTTCTAAAGCAGTGTAGTTGACCTCGTACCCGACCAATTTGCGACTGGCATAATAGATGGCTCTTTCTTTTCCGGAGTCTTCAAGGTATTGGGATAGCAAAGCCCCAACTGCAGTGTCGGTTATGGTTAGGTATAGGAGCAAAGGGAGACCAGGCTGTGGTGGCATGAGAACTGGAGGTTGGGTCAGATATTGTTTGATTTGATCAAAAGCTTCTTGGCAGGCCTCATTCCAAACCTTGGTTGAATCCTTTTGGAGGAGCTTGAAGATTGGTTCGTAGATGGAGGTTAGCTGGCTGATAAACCGACTGATATATTATAATTTCCCAAGAAAACCTCGGACTTCTTTCTCTATTTAGGGTGGTGGCATCTCAAGTATGGCCTTCAGCTTGGCGGGATCTGCTTCTATCCCCTTCTTACTGACCATGAATCCTAAGAGTTTTCCCTTTGTAATGCCGAAGACGCATTTCTGTGGATTAAGTCGCATCTGATACTGTCGCAGTTGTTCGAAGAACTTTCGTAGAGCAGGAGCATGACCTTCTCTAGTTTTGGACTTGATAATCATATCATCCATGCAACCCTTAACCTCATTGTGAATCAGGTCATGCAGGATGGTTGTGGAAGCCCTCTGGTAGGTAGCCCCAGCATTCTTGAGACCAAATGGTATAACGGTGTAACTAAAGATTCCCTATGGGGGGATGAATGCGATTTTCTCTTGGTGGTCGGGGTGCATCTTGATCTGGTTGTATCCGATAAACCTATCGACGAATGACTTGAGAGCATGACAGGCTGTGTTGTCCACGATCATGTCGATATTGGGTAGCGGATAATCATCCTTCGTAGAGGCTTTGTTTAAATATCAATAATCCACACACATTTGAACCTTCCCTCCTGATTTCGGTACAGGTACTATGTTGGCTAGCGATGTGGGATATTCGATCACTCGAATGAAACCCACGTTCAACTATTTGACCACCTCTTCTTTGACCTTGAGCGACCATTCGGTGCTGAGTTTTTTCAATTTTTGTTTAACTGGCTTGGAATCTGGGAGAGTGGGGATCTCATGCTGAGCTATTTCGGGATCAATACCGGGCATGTCGTCGTAGGACCATGTGAAGACATCCACAAACTCCTTTAACAATTCTTCGAGTTATGCGCGCTCATGCTCGTTAAGGGTGGCCCCTATCCTAATCTCGCGCAGTTGGCTACTAGAACCGAGATTGATAACAACAGTCTCTTCTTCATTAACTTGAATGCGGTTATGTTGTTTGTTATTAACCTTATTTAAATCAGTTAAGAATTGTTCATTTGCAAAATCTTCATCATCAAAAGTTTGATTAGAATCTAAACAATTAATGTAAGGCACAACAAGATACTCAAAATCTTCATTTATTTCATTGATAGGAAAAATAACATTGAGAACCTCATCAAAAGATGTCTCGATTACATTTGAGCAAGGATGGACAACAGTAAAAGAAACAGGGTAAACATTGGGGTTAGGGGAGATTTCAAGATGTAGAACTGGCACAACATGCCAGTTGAGGAGAAGTGTATCAGCAACTATGATCAGATGAGAAGGGTCCAGTGATGCAGTGCCTGAGTGAACCATGCAGAGTGCCAGCCCCAGTGTCTGCAAGTTGAAGGAATCTTTAAAATCACTTTCCTCAATCTCTTCGATATTTTTGATGAGCGATTGTACGCGGTGTGGGAAACTTTCGGCCCATGGGTAGCTATCTTGGAAGAAGATCTCCATTCTAGGCTTCATTTTCTTATCTGTATGGTCATACCACGATTCTGGAAAGCCGCAAAAGGGGAAGTCTTCACCCTCTTTAATGAATCGTCCATTTAAAGAATCTCCCGAGATAGTTTGAACGCAGTCTAACCCTTTCTTTGATAGAGACTGGCGGATCATTCTGAGCTCTTGTTCTGATGGTTGATATCCCAAACTGTAAGGAGGGAAAGCTTTCTTCAGTTCGATGGGCTCCAGTATCCCTTGTTGTCTTTGTCCTAGCCCCAGTCCGAGCATGAAGTGCATGTTTCTGAACATCTGAATCACATTGACATTGCCATGAGGGTCATATTCTGGACAAACCCTTTCTTTGAAATCATCCCCTGCCGGGAGTAGAGGTGGCACAACTCAAAATCCTGATAGGAGCATATCATTTGACCCATGCTGTATCTCGAGGATCGGACTGCTGGTGCCTGCACCCTCGACGTTATCGTCGTCACCCAAGATGGTGATGACTCGCCCATCGGCGAAGAACTTCAATTTATGATGGAAAAAGGAAGAGACACCCTTTATACTGTGGATCTAGGGTCGTCCGAGCAACAGGTTAAAATAGGCCGGGATATCCATGACTTGGAATTCGATGACAGGATTTATAGGTCCAACCCCTATTGCAAGTTTTATGGATCCCATCACCTCCCGACGGGTATTATCGTAGGCGCGCACGACAACGAAGGTTGGAGCGAGGTCACTTTCTTTTAAGCCTAGACATTTGAAGGTTCTCAGTGGGAAGACATTCAAAGCGGATCCGTTATTAATGAGTGAAAGAGGTACCACCTTCCCCATAACTTCGATGTAGATATTGAGTGCATGATTGTGATTCGCCCCAATTTTGGGGATTTCATCTTCAGAAAATGATAGCATTCGGGTGGAGGTCACGGACCCAACTAAATTCACCGCTTCTTCTGGTGTGGTAGAAGGAGGAACCATGGGTCCTGTGAGCAACTTGATTAAAGCATTTCTGTGCTGCTGGGAAGACATGAAAAGCCCCCATAGAGTGATGTTAGCTTGAGTTTTCTTCAGTTGATCGAGGATCTTGCTCTCCTCGAGGGTCATTTCTGGCATAGGAAGGTCTTCAACGTCCTTCCCCTTGTCATTTGCTGGTAGTGAGTTTGGAATTTGATAATGTCTCCCAGATCTGGTTATGTGATTTACTGAAGAAGGGAAAAACTTAAATCCAGTTTCCTCGTCAATCTCAGGTTGTTCTGCCACCCTATCTATTTCTCTGAGGAGTTCTTCAAATGATATCATCCCACATATGTCGGCTACTGGTCCAGTTCCTCCTAAAGCTTGTTCTTCATTTGAATCTTAGAATTCTTCCCCCCATCCGGTGGCAATAATTCTATTTTCCCTCGTGAAATCAATGCATTCCACAACTTCAACGGCTTCCTCATATAGGTCTTCCCATTCCGTGGGGATGTGTGAGGGTGAAGGGATGAGGCGCCCTTGTAGCTTCAAAGTGTCAAGTAACTCGGTGATACTACAAATGTTGTTGGTTTGCCTGAATGCTTCCACCATGATCAGGACAACATCATCTAAGTTGACTTCGTCGGTTGGTACCACCCACCTATCTGATTCTCAGGCCCATTTTTGCGCTTCCAAAAATAGCGCATTGAACCTCAGACAATCGATAATCATCTGTGAGGGCAATTTCAGCCCGAACTCTAGGAGTTGATTCAACACTTCTGACAATTCCATACTTCCACTTTTAGAACAGGTCCGGACAGTGATGCACGCTCTGGTAAGAAGTGACAGTGCCTGATCAGTGGGGCTAGTAGGGTGTAGGAGGAAATATGGGAAAATTTGAAGAGGTTTAGGAGGGTATATGGGTGTGATTTGAGTTGATGGATCGAAATTCAAGTTTTCTTCCAAGAAGATGGCATTGGTGTGATTTGGGAGTGGTTTATGAGTAGTGTTTGGCTTAGGATTGGATGGTGGGGCGATGGTATCCCGATCGATGAGATCTTGGATTACGTTCTGAAGGTGAAAGCATTGGTCGATGGTATGGCCAGATGTTTGGTGAAAGGCTCAATGAGCATCGGTATTGAAGTTTCTTAGGAGTGGGTTTGGTAACGGAAGGGGATCCAAGGCTTTTATAAGGTTTCGACTTAACAGGGCTTGGTAAACTTTAGAGAGCGGAGCATGAAGCTCAGTGTATTCCCTTTGGACGGGGGCAGGGAGGCTTTCTGGTGCCCATGATGTGGTTGGTTGAGAAATGTTGTTGATGGTTGAGACTGTAGCGTTGGCAGGCTTGCCATACTTTATAGGGGTGAACTGTCCGGTCACCTTCTTCGGTTAAACTTCTATTTTAGCAAGACTTTCCTCGATTTCTCCTCCTGCTTCTCTGTGAGCTCAAAAGTGGGGATAGTACTGTCCTCCCATGGTTGCTCGGATATAGGACACGAAATTCTTCTTCACTATGTTGACTTGTTCTTCCTCAGACGACCGATTGGTCATGATAGCTACTTTTTCCCTCCATCGGGCTATGAAGTTACTGACTAATTCTCCAGAGTTTTGTTTGAGCATCTCTAAATCACAGCGGGTGACCTTGATCTCTTAGTTATATTTGTACTGCGACATGAATTCTCGGGCTACATCCTCCCAACTACGGATTCTGGATTCCTCAAGAGATAAAAACCATCGGAGAGCACTGTCCTTCAAAGTTTGCTGAAACACTTGGGCCATTACCTCTTCGGAAGCCCCTAGTAGAGTAATGGAATGATGATAACTGCGAAGATGAACAATTGGGGGACCACTCCCTCTGAATTTCTCGATGTTTGGCATCTTGAACTTCTCGGGTAACTTTGCTTTAGGATAAGGAGACATATGGGTGTAGTCCATGTAATTCCCAGAGATTCGGACCTGGTCGAACTTCTTAGTGAGCATCTTAATATCTTCTTTGACTTTGTTCAACTCCTCCTCCTTTGGATCAGCGACCACAGGTAGGTTAGCCACATGCTGGGCAATGTTTGGCATTGGAAGCTGGGCAGGCGGCGACCCATTAGCTGGAGGGGCACATGGAGCGTGCTGATATTCCTCTGGGACCCAGATGGGCTCGGGTGAACCCATAGCACGAGGTAACAGGGCCTCGGGCTCTTGAGGCATAGGAACTTGGTTTCGTTGCATTTTTTGGACCTCATCTTGGAGGTTGTGAATCTTGGCCACGAGCTGAGCTTGGACTATCGGCAGATCCGGTTGTATGACTGGTGGTTGATTTGCATTCTCCATGGAAGATGGATGGATTTTAAATTCGAAAGAAGTAGTAGAGGAGCGGATAAAGCTCCGAGGTGATTTGACTGAAGACCGAAGCCAATAAGGAGCCAGGCTAAGGGCGTGCGATCGACCTGAGAAGGCATAGGATGAGATTTATTTTTGGAGAAAAAGGGAAGAAACTATTTTTGGATTTTTGATAAAAAGGGAGAAATATTTTTGGAGACGGAACTCAACATGATTATTATGATTATTATGCTCTCACTTGTATTTAATTCTGCTAAATGCAATGCCAGACAGGATCTGAGCTTGGAAAAGTGGGGTTTTTAATATATGCAAAGCTACGATTTGGACTTGAAACCAAGCTCGATGACAGGGTCCCGTTTTAAAAAATGCGCGAAAATTGGGCGGCAGGCCGACCTGGAATTTCGGTAGAGTTTCGGGTTAAAACCGGCAATCTAAAGTGCGTGTCCTAGGTTTGACACCTATATGCGGGTATGTAGTTGGTTGGGTGAATCGACATGGGTTCCCCCCTTTGGCATGACTTCCACGATATACGTATTGCTCTTGCGAGAAATAGGTACGTGCGGACAAGCCATTTGATATACCTGAGTGTACATGAATTGACTCACCATATACCTCGTGGGGACGGTACATGTGAGAGAGAATTCGATATACTTGGCGTACGTGAACGAATTCCTTATGATATACCTCCCGTCATGACTTCGGTCAAGCGGTACGATATGGGGGAACCATTCGATATACGTTGAAGGTACTTGGAAAATGTAAGGTGAGAGTTATATCGCTTAGGTTAACTTCACCCTGCCGGACCAGCGCCTATCACGAAGTGACCCTTCAGAGCCCATCACGAAGTGACCCTTCAGTTACTGGGTAAAATTGGCGGTGAACGAAGAAGTTTGTGTCTTGGAGAAATAATTTCCCCAATCTTTCTTTGACATAAGTGTGGCCATCCCCGATCCCCGTCGCGGAGGGAGGAAGGGATTCTTCAGGTCCCGCGCGTCCCCTCTCGGGAGAGCGCTTCGGTCGGCGTCGATTTATGAGGTGTGAAGATGTAGAGAGATTTAGAGTCGCCAGTCTATTTTACTCAAAACAGACAAAAGAAAAAGGGGAAGCCACCCCGAAGGATGGCATCCGAAGACATACTGGTTCGTGCGAAACCAAATGATTCGAGAAGGGTTCGGAGGCTTAGTTACGAAATGGGAAGGTGTTAGGCACCCATTCCTCCCTTTCGGTCTCTCATGAATATTTGCTATTTTCCTTTATATTCCCCCCCGTGATATGTGTGAATGTGTATATATAGAATGGAGGTAGGAATCCTTGACTTGTATCATGGAAAAGACAAAGCGAGTCATCCGTAGGAATGTGAGATTAGTGTAGAAAATAAGATTTACGTGATTACCCCTACGTTGATCGTTATAAGGTAGCGATAACGGATATGGAATAATACGTTACTAAGAACAAGTATATAGAATATAATGGAAAATGAGATAAAGAGAAGATAGAAAATAAGAGAAAAAGTGAAAAAAAGGACTCGAGTCTCGAGTTTTCGGATGGCCTAGAAGCGCCCGGTGGCCTCCAGGTAGGGTTTCGGATGCAAACGGATCATTCGTCCGCATGGTGAGTCGGAATCGTGCACGGGGCAGACTGTTGGAAAGGGTATTCAGTGTCCTTCGAAGATTCATTGAGTCTCGGTCGAGATGAAGAGTTTGACTTTTGGGTCAAACTGAGCCGGGGAGTGCCCGATGGCTTTTAGGTCAGTACGCGGGACGTGACCAGGATTCAGTGATGAGTGGAGGTACTAGGGACCTAAGGAGAGTTAGGGGGTAACGGAATGAGGTGTCTATAATAAGTATTCAATTGTTGGTACATCTATGCGACGAGGCACTTCTTTGCGGCCCAGTAAGATATCGGTGGAAGTATCCTTTTAAAAAATTAATGAAAGTTTTCAAAGATTACGTCAATAATACACGATACATTGAAGGATCAATTGCAGAGGAATACATCACCACGGAATCATCAATCTACACTCACTAATATATACCTAACTCGACCAACATGGATGACAATGATGAGTTCATCAATGAGGGTGGCTATGTGATGGGCACACGAGTGAAATTAACGAGTTTGCAACATGAACAAGTAGCTCGTTATCTTCTTGACACACATGAAGATATCAAGAATGGAAAAAGTAAGTTTAAATTATTTTAACTTTTAAATTATTTTAATTTTTAAATGATTAATTTTGTAATACTTTCGTTACGATCTATGCAGAAAATATGAAGCCCGTGAGAACAATAAAAGATGAAAAATAATGGCACAATCAGACCGAGGTAATTATAATTAATATAGGCTGTTATCAAATGTCACATTACATGAAAGATTCATAACTAACCCAATTAATTTATCTAAATTCTCAGCTCCTAAAAATGGGTGATGCGACATCAAGGCTTTCTCGTCTATCCATTGGACCCTTGTTCACGGCACAAGAGTACAGAATGTATCGATTGAATGGTCACGTATTCAGTGAAAGGGTGTATAAGGAAAATACAAATGTAAAGAACTCGAACATTTCATATAAGGCTCTTACTTTTTATTGAGTGAGCGAGAAAGATAAAAACCTCGTTGAAGCTGAAATGACCAACTATGATATAATTCGAAATTTATTTGAATTGGACTACGTGAACTTCAAATAGGTTGTATTTTACTGTGATTGGGTAAGAGTTGAGGATAAAAATGCTTGTAAATTTGATCCTGGCACCAATTTGATCACGGTTAACTTGTCCAAGTTGAAGAGCAACGAACACGTGAGTGATGAGCCATTTGTTTGTTCTTTTCAAAAGGTCAAGCAAGTGTTTTACTCGGAGTACATCAACAATGAGCCGTGGTCAATCGTCCTACATTCACCAAAGTGTCTAAACAGTACAGTGGATGACTTGGTTGCACCTACCGAATATCAATCCATTTTTTATGATTACCCGAATTTGAAATAATTTTTTGATTTGTAATAAGTATTCAAATTATTTGTAATGACCCGTGGCTACATTATTCTAGTGATCTATTATTATCAGACGACAATTTAATATTTTTTATTAATTTGTACTTGATCATTTTAATGCCTGTAATAACCAAGTGAATATGTTAATTAGAGTTTTCATCAATTTAAGCATTAAATCAATGTCCATAACCCGGGAGTGTGTGTGTAAATTGAAATTGGTATTGGTATAAATTAAAATTGGTATTGGTATAAACTGATATTGGTATAAATTTATATTGATATTGGTATTGGTATTGGTATGTATTGTTATTATCGGAGTTGAGCATTAATTCAAAGTTCATATACATCTTTGTACTAATAATAACAATTTTTATGGAAAATGACTTCATCAGGACGCAGTAGCGGAGGCGATGAGGGCTCCTTGCATAGTAGGCCCCCAAAATGGGGAAAATTAAGGGCTACCGTCGAAAATAAGATGACATTATTGGCTAGAGCGCTAGAGTTGTTGAAGGAGATTGTCAGCCCAGGGTACCCTGATTGGAGGGCCGTTCTTATTGACCTCAAGATGAACATATGGGGGGTACTACAGGTTGTGTATTTAATATTTATTTTTATATTTATATTTATATTTATAACTAAAATAATTTCTAATAGGATGTTTGTATTTGTTTGACAGGAACAAGTCGGCCTGATCGCATATCTCCGCGATCCCACGTTGGAGCAATTGAAGGATTAATATAAGACGTGGAAGAAGAATTTATGGGCGCGGTTCTTTGGGAAGAGCAATAGTCCATTACGAGACTCCGTGAAACCTACCCCCAAAGGAGCTAATCTCATTGGCACAATGGCAAAAATTTATTGACAATGATACCAATGAGTGGTAATTGGCATCTCGCCAATCGGGGATGGAAAACCAGATGAAAAAGTTAGATGTACACTACTTTCGGTGGACGTCTTACGCCGAGGTGAAAGCACATGATGGTATGTTTTTAATTTTCTTTAATTTTAGTTAGTATAATTTTGCAATAATTTGCGTTACTTACTAATTCTATATTATTTTATTTCAGGAGATGGGGAGTGGCCCTGGGGTAGGCCACATAGGCTCGATACCAATGTGGAGATTCAGAATAAAAAAGGGAAGGATAAGGAGGTGGCCTCGAGCATCACAACCACCATTGTAAGTTATAAATGTTTTAATTTTTTCAATTATGTTATAATTTTTTTATTTACTTAATTCACTAATCTTGTACTTTTTATTTTTTCAAGCAAAGCTTAAGGAAGTGCATGAGTCGCAGTCTGATGCCAACAAAGAATATTTGGCTACGGATGCACTCAACCAAGTTCTCGGGATGGATTGCAAGGGGAGGACTGGGGTGAGCTCATAGGTGGGTAAGTCCAGGATCATCGGCATGGAGATGAGCAACAACAGGTTGGGCCATAAGGTGGGTTCCCATGACGATAAGCTATCAAAGTTGGAGGAGACAATCATAAATATGTATGCCTTTATTAAGCGTCAATTGTGCAAGGTCAAGGTCAAGGGCAAGGGGAACGAGAAGGTGGTAGAAGAGGATGAGGATGAGGACGCCGACACGGACGTTGACGGCATTACCTCATCGTCGATATGCACGAACTCGGTGCCATACGATGATCCATTTCCCATCATGACCCCCCGCCAAGTGGCCTATGTCAACACTCGATTGGTCGAGCATGCATCTACTTGACATATATTATGGGCTTCTAATAGTGAGGGGGTTGAAGGATTTGAACTTTCGCCCAGGTATGTTGCTTCATGAATGTCCCCTCCAAAACATTGAGGTAAGAGTGCGCATCATGCATATGGTGGAGGGAAATTATAACTCACCTGTATGGCTGTGTGGACAATGCAACGTTCAGCATATTGAGGGGCATGTTAGTTCATATGTTGTATGGCCTTCCTTCCTCATCTGACCTGCTAAAGATTGACATTATTTCTATCTCTTTTTATTTGGAAAATTGGATTGTATTTATAATCGTTTGATTTTGGTACAATTTGGTTTGGACATGATGGATATTTGCATTTCTATTTTTGTTTGGATGTGGATTATAAATGCTTTAATTTAATATATGATTTGTATTTTATCTAGATATATGCTGATTGAATAGGTACAATTTTGTTATAACAGGTACAAATGTACTGCTAGGTAGTGGCAGTGGCTATACTGCCCATGACTTTTTTTTAAATTAAGCCCAGAATTATCACAGTCAAAGACAGTGATAACTTTTTTGTTTTATCACGGGTTTGTCATGGTCTTTGACCATGACAAATACTTGTCATGGTCATAGATCATGACAGAATCGTGACAATCTAATGAAATTATCACAATCAATGACCGTGATAACTCCTTGACAATGAAGTTGTCACCCCAGACTTATCACGGTCATTGAACTTGACAAATTTGACTTGTCACGATCAATACTGTGACAATTCGACACTTTTGGTTTTAGTGTAAGTGCTCTCTGTCTCTAAGGATGTAGAAAGGACTCCCCAAAACCTTAAAATACGATAGTTTGAGTTTATTCCCTATCTATAACTCATATGGAGTGCGAAGTATGTGTGGATGAAGATATTCACCATTCACCGTATGGCATGTGGTATTAACTGCCTCTATCCAAAAACATCTAGGCATGTTTCCCCCAAGAAGCATGAATCTATCCATCTCTTGAATTTTTCAGTTCTTCCTCTCAATAATTCCATTTTATTGAGAAGTAAGAACGAATGAAAACTCATGCTTGATGCCCACTTCATCACAAAAGATATCCACTCAAGATTTTTTAAATTTAGTGACGTTGTCACAAGGAATATGATTAATAGTGACACCTAGTTAGTTTTGAAGAACATGACACCTGGTTATTAGGAACTTAAACACATCATAATTTTCTCTAAGAAATCCCACGATATAATGTCTCAAAAAGTCATTGGCCATCACTAGCATATACTTCTTACTACCAATTCTATACATATACGTGAAACCCATAAGATCCATTTGAATCAACTAAAAAACACGAGAGGTGGTATTGGTATTTTCTTTCCTTGTTGGCAAGTACTACAAGCCGTGTAAGTTGGTTTTTTGAGCAATGGTAAGCCACGAAGTAGTTTTTTTTTTACTATTCTCTCAAAATATATAAAATTGACATAACCTAGTTATTGATGCTAGAGGTCCATAAAGAAGACCTTTCATACTAAATAGGACTTGGGAATGATTTCTTATCAATTATCTCCGATCTTTATACCTTGTAATAAAAGTTCACCGAATTGATCATAAACATTACACTCCGACCGATCAAACCTTATCATAAATTTATCATTTCAAAGTTGGCTTATTCTAATTAAGTTCACTTTTAACACTTCAACTACAACACATTGTCTAGCTTAGGTAATTAGGGTATCTCAATGCATCCATGCCCTAAGATATTATACCTACTCCTATCTCCAAAGATGGTTGTGCCTTCCTTGAAATCCACAAGGTTGGAAAATACGACTTCTCACCAGTCATTTTACTAGAGAACCCACTATCGAAATACCACTGGGAAGTATTTTGAACTTAGATATCAACTTGAACAACAAGGGATTTATCGTCATTCTTAGGTACCCAAGTAGAGGTAACCTTTTGTTTGTCCTTATCATTATTGGCTCTAGTCATAACATTATAAGTATTATATAAAGGCATATACATCCTTTGAAATTATTCCATTAAGTTTTTAAAAATTGCAACTAGGAACTCAATATCTCACTGTGCGAGATGATCTTCCTAACTTGTAGAAAAATTCCCTAATGCAACCTTTTTGTTTGCAATGGGTACAAACATAGACTTGTTTGAGTCTACTTTGGTTAACACGTTTAGGTTAAGTTGTACTTGGCAGGTTAGGTCGAGGTCCATATGGATCCAGCACAAACTTAAGAATCAGATATAGTGCGGAATTAGAAGTGAATGAACCATAATAACCTATTCCTTTTGTAACACCCCATACTTTTATGATTTTTTAAATATTAGATTAATTTAATTTAATTTGAGTATTAACTAAGAATTAATCCGAATTAAAATAAATATTAACTAGCGAGTTAAGGGTTAGTATTTATTGATGTGTATTATCTTGAATATTACTAAGCGAATAAAGTAATATATGATTATGAAATTAGTAAAATTATTGCAAGTGGAAAAATAAGACAGTTACGGAAAATTAAGTTGGGACGTGCGTATGAGTCGTGTCAAGACTAATTTAAATGAATTAGGAAGTAAATTAATTATAAGTATTCCGAATAGTCATTTCAAGTGCATTAAAGTGTCCGTAAGGGTCGAGATAGTAAAAAAAGTCTATCCGGGGGTTTAGTTTGGGTCTCGAGATAGTTTTAGGCGAAACCGGCATCCCGAAAAGGCATTTTGGTATTTCAATTTTTGGGTAATTAATATACACGAAAATTAGATATAGAATATATCTAGTACATGAGTCTAGTTAGGGTTTTTATTCATAAATTTCATAGGAGAGCCACAGAGGGGGAGGGAGAAACAAACCCAAGGATCTAAGGCCTAGAACCACCACTTTGCAACACCAGGACCACCACCATGTAGATCGAAGAACGAGGAACACACCCATACCACCTACATCAGTGGATCAGACCATCATAATGAAGGCAAGTGTTTAATACTTTCTTCCTTTTAGCAATAATTGTGTTCATGCTAGAATAGGGATTAAACTCATGATTTAGAATTAAATTGGGTGGATTTAGAGAATTTAAATCATATGTTAGACTAATTTTGATCAAAGATTGAATCCTTATGCATGTAGAATAGGAATCCCAGAATTTCAATGTAAGATGATGAACGAATCTGAGGTTAATTTGAAGATTGTGCATGAAATTAAAGAACTAGGGTTTCTTAAAGACTAATTGGGGATTTCAAAATTTAATACTGATTTGTGATGATTTGATGATGTTAGGATGTTAGAAATTGAGTATACATGTTGGGTTATCAATTAATATAGTTGTATCGGCATTTGGGTAAACTCTGTAGAGGATTGGAGGTTTAAAAATGGTGAAAAATGAACTTTTTGGAGGTTAGGGACAAAACTGCTAGAACTCGTTCGAATGACCTGGGGGAGTCATTCGAACGACCTCGTTCAAATGAAAATCTAGGCACTTCTAACGAGATTTCAAAACTGAGAATTTTTGCCCGACTTGGATTTAAATGATACATCTTATCTAATTCAAGAGAGAGGGATTTTCTACGATAATTAGTGCCAGAGATTAATGGTGAGGGACTTGGGTACACTACTCGGAACGACTCACATGGTTGAATCATGCTACGTAAGGTGCAATAGAGAGAATAAATCGTAAGCTATAGTATGTTGAAGTTTTAGAGAAACAAATATTATATATGAACCTATGTTCAGGTTGTGTGTATACCAAATTATATTAGTGGGTGGTGTGAATACCTATAATATGTTTCATTATGTGCATTGACATACCTAACTACTTGCTATCACGAGAGGTTTTGAAAATGTTAGAGGGAAGTCTTATCCTGATGGGCCTTCGGGGGGATTTTAAATTTGATACCTCATAACATAGAACGTTGGTTGGATTGCCATTTGTGAGAACGATGGTATTGAACGGTCATTTGGGGTGCGTAGGTATACGCGTAACCCCAAAGGCCTAGGACTATGTTCGCCTCCAATATGTGTGTTTGATTTTATGGCCTGTGGGAGATTTCCAAACCGATTGTCCTTATTTGAGTACGAGATATACCAGGACTCGATAGCAGAGTATGCATGCACCACAACTGAGTATAGGGATGCCATATTAGTATATATTTTTTAGACTGATGATCATATATATATATACACTAGTGATATTATCCTCCGTGTGATATTTGTAGATGATTGAGATGATTAAATCCTAAGTAACTTAAGATGTGAATACTTAACTTTAGGGTGATATTTGTAGATGAATGAGTTAATATAAGTATCTGAGAATGCAGGATACTACTTCGAGATATAGTTAGTGGTGTAAGTATAGAATCTAATTAAATGAGATTAGGATATCTAGATTGGACTATATGTACATTAGTCGTGCACAATAGTTGAGAGGTGAGAATCTCATGTGAGAGTACAAAAAGCTAACATACACATAATACTTGCTTTAATGAAAATTTTAAATACTTGCTAAAATATTTTTACAAATCGGGTCATGACTCGTCTCTTGCATATTTCCTTCTCTTGTACTATTTATATTAGGTGTCTATCCATAGGGATACTAGTTGTGGTAGATGCAGGTCCTCGCGCTTAGATGACTTCATTTTATTTCATTCAGTTCTCTCTAGCCATTTTATTTAGGGCATGTGTCGCCCATCTTCAGTTATTTTATTGGAGATATTTTACTTCCTTCATTTTCGTATTTAGTATTTAGTTGGATTTAGTATATTGGTTTATGGTTTGAGACTTTGAACTGGAATGTTTTATCTAGTCTTTTTATTTCATCTATTGATTAATATGTATGGTAAATAGTTTGTGTCTTAATAATTGGAATTTATTAACAGATTGTTTGGGTATAATTTAAAATGGCTTTTTTTGACACTAGCATAATTATTTATTAGGTGATTAATAAGGTTAAATGTTTTCTACAGTGATGCTAAGAATGAACCAACCGAAGATTTTGTTTTAAATTTAATAAAGAACTGATCACTCGGTATTTAATTGGGAGGGGTGTCACACCTTTCCTGTCCCTAAAGACTAATGCTGGAGCGATGAACATCTTTCCAACCTTCTTCAATGTGTCCTCTAAAGTAACTTTGACCTCTTGGTCACACTCGAGATCTTTATCGAGTTTGGTTATAAGAGATTCAAGGTTCTTATGAATATCTAATAAAGCTTGAATATCTCTCCTAAGACTAGACACTTTGTTGGTCAAGTCATTCTTTTCCATGTTCACTGAAATAATTTTCTCACTTAAAGAAAATCTACATCGTTTTCACTTAGAGTGGCATTACAGTAAGCTTTGCCTTTCACCCATCTATTAAGACTTGTAGCATACTCGTGGGCTTTGTAACCCTTACCCTCGCACTTATATCATCTCACCGTGTCATCTTTCTGAGGGTACTCTCCTCTCGATTTCTCAAAAGTATTATTGCTCGACTTAAAATTTTTGTCTCCCTCAAAACTTTTATTTTCTTTGGAAACATTTTGAGTTTTTAGTATGAGAATTTTTTTGCACTTTTTCACAAATAGGACAAGATCATCGAGATCAAAATCAAATTCAGAGCCGAAAACCTCCTCTTTTTTCTTAGACTTGACTTTCAAAGTGATCATTTTTTCTCTTTTCTTTTTAATTTTTAGGGAACATATCAATTTCATAAGTTTGAAGCTCTCTTATGAGTTCTTCTAACATAAGAGTATCTAGAATTCCCAAATGAGTTAAGAACCATGAATTTTGCGTTAAAACGGGATGAAAGGGATGTCAAAATATTTTAACTACCCTCATTTCAGTAATTCTCTCACCCAAATTAAAACTAGTGTTAACAATATCAGATAATCCTTCCTAGAATGCTTCAAATTTTACATGCGGGTTACTGTCGTGACTAACGGGATAAACACTTCGCTGATGTGAAGTCCTATTCACTAAGGTGACACCAACAAATGAGATCGTGTGACCACATATTTTGACAAACATAGTTTCCAAAGTCGCGACCAAAAAACTAGATGTTTTGCTGACACGAGGTCTTATTTCACTATAGGGAACTCCTGATGAACCAAGTCTCAGATGGAAATCAAAATCTCCCTATTTTACAAAGTTCACAAAACATAGAATTTTCTCTTGTTCAACCAAGGAAAATAAAAATAAAAATACAAAAGATACATTTTAAAACATAAGTTTTGTATAAGAATAATATAACATATTGTATTTGGAAATATTAAATAGGTCCACAAGGTTAAAAAATATATAAAAAAATTCAATTATGAAAAGTAATTTCGACAAAGGATGAACTCAATTCAACTTGACATGCCTTTATCCTAAATAATTAACTTTAGGCAATGATATGAATAAATCAACATGAGTTTGATGAATCTTTCCGAAAACCTCTTGGACTAGACTGAATCCGTACTCTGTAAAACAGAATAAGACAATCCAAATTTCATAGGGCACATGATTATATTACACTCTTACAATCTCCCCCTTTATCTGCTTTGTGACAAAAACACACAAGAGAAAAAGTACAATTAATTGAATCATATATATCACCTATGACACGAGTTACCTAACCAAAGGTGTATAAAATATATACAACCCAATTTAAAGTAATTAGACAAGATGATCAAATACTTTCTTTAAGGAGATTCTTGTACCTATCAACCTGCCACACACTAGAAATCTCATCAAATACAAATGTGTATGGTAAGACATAAAAATATAAGAGTAATACAATAAAATATGTGGATATAACAATGTACACATGTAAACATCAAACTAATAAAGCAACTCACCCTCAACTATCCAATTCTACTAAAAAATGAAATCGAAATACAACTAGTCTCCATAATACAAAAATGCTTAATACTATGTACTCCCCCTACCTCAAACTTCTCTCCCTTTTTTGTAACATAGAGAGAAAAAGGAAAGAACTCTTCATACAATGATACAAAATAGAGATAAACAACTAACGATAGTAAACATGATAATTAACCTAATAAAATGAAAGAAAACCATATATCGAGTGGGCAATTAATATGATGATTTAGGCTAGATATATAATATGTGATGAACATGCCGAAGATAATATACCGACAACTACACATGGAGGTACAAAATATATCAAAACAAAGGTATACATTAAACTCATGCTAAAAATTGATAAGCATTAAAACAAAAATAAGTAACAATTTTTATACAAGATATAAGTAATGAATGCGAAATCTTAAGTCATAAACCAACCAAAGACCTATAATAAATGTAACTTCTCATTTTCCTTTCCTATTCTTCATGAAGCTCTTCAGACCCCACGAGTTTTATTTGATATCATGTAAGACATACCTACCATGATCTAACTGAACGTCGGTGTCACGTTGATATGCTTCAGAATATTATGAAGAGGAAGAACCAAAAGTTGAAGAAATATTTCAACATTCATCAAGTACTTGTGAAAGATAAGGACGTAGATAGGAGGCCAAATGATTATCAATCTCATAAAAATATGCTTGAAAGTAATATGCACTTACGATCCACGATAAGTACCATAAGGATGTGGAGTACGACGTCTAGAGGGCACAACATGCTGTGGAATAGGTAAATTATTTGTAGTCGAACAAGTGAGTTATCAATCTATAGTATTGAGAATGCAAAATATTAATTGCCTAGGTGATTTTCACAAATTCCCTAATTTTAAACCAATTTTAGTTAATCCCTAAAATATGCAACTACGTGTTAAAATAAATCAAGTAAGCATGCGACACAATAATTCAAGAAAAATCCCCGAAGGGAAAAACCTTTATTTCTAGAAATTTGACAAGTTTAAAAGACCATTGACTTACATACAACCTGATAATCACCCACAAGTGTAACGCACGGTGTCTTCGTCAAACCTTCAAAGCATCGGCTAGAAATTAACAATGGTTCACACGCAACTATATCACAAGGACACGCAGTCTAGACATGCAGTCTTTAGCAAAGAATCAACATGTAGAAGATCTTCAATGACACGCAGTCATAAACTTCATAGTGACTCACTCCACAATAGCACACAACTCTAGTTTGTAGAGATCTCCCCACAATGGATGAACAAAAACAAACTATGTTTTGGGTTCCACAAAACAACTCACACAAAAGCAATTGGGATTGTTAATTGTACAACAAAAGTTATGAACCCTCAAATGGTTGGAGGATAAAAAAAACACTTAAAATCGTATTCTGTTGAAAACTAATGTTTCTCCACATGAAATACAGAAGCCTGACACTCTTATTTATAATAAAATCAAGGCGGTGATGTGTCAGTAAAAAACTCTGTCGTTCGAATGAAGTGCGACGTCGTTCGAGCAAAACTCCATCTCGTTCGAACGAGATGTGACATCATTTGAACGACAGTCACTCATCCTCTTAAAAAACTTTTAAATATTTAAATAACTTGGAATCCTTAAAAACTAAAACTGTTTACGGGATCAGGAGACGTTTATCCAAAAATTTTATGATTTTGAGAAATTAAAACAATTTAAAATCATTTTGTAAATCATTTAAACTTTTATAAAAATATCCCAACACATCCTTGTTGGGATTGAATGTTGAAGTCTTCTTAAAATTTGGATTCGTCTTTCTCGATGTAATCTTCTCAATCCTTCGATGACTTGTAGTGGTATACGACATACTAAATTGTGACGGACAATGTCCTTACCAATCTCCCCCTATGTCCATGCTGGTACAAAATAAAAAATATCCGAATTATCAAACTCAAATGACCTATACAAATCTACCCTCCCAAAACTCAAACGTGGAAAGATAAACTGACAAGTCTTCAAATCTTTTCAAATGATGCTTCAACAATAAATTCTTTAAAAACTCTAATATTTTCTCATTAGGGTGTGCAACATTGTGTTCTTCAATTGTACCTACACACATGAGATAAAGAAAAAATCTCATGACGTATCGAGTTTGAAATGATATAAAGCATAAATATGAAAGCATAATCAAATCTCCCCCATACTTCAACTCCCCATAATATCATAATTCGTTCCCCCTCTTTTTATTTGCCCTAAATAGACAAGGAAAAGAATAAATCAAGTAAATCCAATTGGGGTGTCATGGTAAACAAGGCAAACAAATATGACAAACGTGCTCAATGCTGGATATGCTAAAAAAACTTCACAAACTATTTTTGATTTTTCAATTTTTTTATACAAAAGTGTTACAAACATACACCATGAATTCATACTAAGATAACCAAATCGTGGAAACGTTATGAATGGGTGCGAACAGATTCGATAGGAAATAAAACTCAATCAGGTCATATGTGCACGATGCATATTGTGCATTCCTAACGAATGAGCATCAAAATCATCCTTAGGTGTACAAATGTTGCATTTAGATGACATCGTCTTAAATCAAAATCAACAAATCAAAGTCTACATGATTTTCACACCAATAACGTCTAAAAATGTTTAATGCCTTTTCAAGACTTTTAAGGACGTGAAAATCCGTTTTAATTCTCCAACCAAACTCCTTCATATATATTTTCCTTTTGAGGTGATCTAAATTTTAAAACATTGGAGAATTGGTGAATAAACCTAATGGCCCCTTTTTGGCAAAAAAATTCTTTTTATTGCCTTTAAATTTTTTGAGCTCTTTTAAACCTCTTTGGATCCCAGATAATTAAAATACCTCAATTTTTTAGGTCCAATTAAATGGTGGCTTAATCGTAAAGGATATATGTGTACTTTTCGTAGACCTTCCCCGTTTTTAAAATTCACAGAAACTCACGGCAACCGGTTTAAAATATGCACACCTTTTATTATCTTGTTTTATCGCATTTGGTTCATTTTAATAAACATAATTGAGAGAAAAAACACAACCAACATGTGATTCTACAAGAATAATATTCAAAGAAATTTGTGCTCGTGGGCATCAATGGAAATAATGAGTCAATCATGTAGGTAATAACACTTAATTACATCTTAATGACTCCAAACACAATAAAGCACATGAATGACATGACTTAATATCTCAAAAACACTATCAAATAGTCACATGGATATGGCATGAAGTTGTGACTTGGTCATCCTAAATTTTCATTCTTATAAGGTGCAAACAAAAAAAAAACTCTTTTTGGATTTTTCAAATTTTATCAAAATAAAATATTTTTGACTTTTTCAAAAATTTTCATACAAAAATCCAATACAAAAATTACATGTCAACACACTAGAAAATATATATCATGAAACCACAACTAGTGTATGACAAAAATTATGCGAGCAATTAACGATATGAAATAGCAAGTGACGAATCATGTACAAGCATGTGAGAATCAACACGTCTAAACTCTAGCGTATCCAAAAGTGATTTCCTAACCCAAACAGATGTGACACGTCGACACGGGGTTTTGGGAACCAATAAAATACTAAACTTAAACATCCTAGTTCCTCTTCGAAGATCAAAATAGAAACGCCTAAGATGACCTTTCCTTCCACAATGTGAGCAAGTGTAAATGGGTGGAACGACACCTATGGATTGACCTTTTCTAACGTCCTTAGGAAAGGTTGAACCTCTAAAACAAATAATGGTTTTGTCTTTAGCAACGGAAACATTAGAACACTAGTATCCATTACCATCACTATCAACCTACTTGAATCGTTTAAAACATTTTTCAACTTCAAAATATTTGATTCAAGCAACAAATTAGAATCTTCCAAAGATAGGGGTTTCCTTTTCAAATTATCAATTAAACTTAAAAATTTATCATGCTCACTCTCAATTAAAACAATCTTATCCCTATGAGTCTTTTCATCCGCCGTAAAATTATCGACTAATTTTTTATCCTCGACGGCACAAACGGGAACCCTAGAATTTTTTAAGCCCTTAAATTCTTTTTCTAAAGCTAGGACTTTATCATCACTCCCCTTTTTGGCAAATTTTAAAGAATCAAAATCAATACACAAATTAGCAAAGTGTTCACAACAAATATCTCTTTGAGTTTGAAACGTTTGCATATATTGAAACTTATTTTTAAAAAGAGAATTTTCTTCTTCCAAAATTTTAATTCGTTTGCAAAGTTTAAAATTCGAAAGAGTTAATTTTTTCACACGGTCGTGAACTTTATGAAACTCATCTCGACTAAAAACATCAACAGTATGAGAATCAATCGAGAAAACAAATCAGGAGAGGAACACAAATAACCACAAAAAATTGCACTATAGGATCTACACAGTAAATTAGTGCAACAAGCTCTGATACCAATTTGAGAATGTAAAAATTAATAATTGCCTCGGTGGTTTTCACAAATTCCCTAATTTTAAACCAATTTTAGTTCATCCCTATAATATGTATCTACGTGTCAAAACAAATCAAGTAAGCATGCGACACAATAATTTAGGAAAAATCTCGAAGGGCAAAACCTTTATTTCTAGAACTTTGACAAGTTTACAAGACCATTGACTTACATACAACCTGATAATCGCCCACAAGTGTAACGCACGGTGTCTTAGTCAAACCTTCAAAGCATCGACTAGAAATCAACAATGGTTCACACGCAGCTATACCACAAGGACACGCAATCTTCAGCAAAGAATCAACACGTAGAAGATCCTCAATGACACGCAGTCATAAACTTCATAGCGACTCACTCCATAATAGCACGCATCTTTCGGTTGTAGAGATATCCCCACAAAGGATGAACAATAGAAAATAATGTTTTGGGTTCCACAAAATAGCTCACACAAAAGAAATTCGAATTGTGAATTGTAAAACAAAAGTTACGAACCCTCAAATGGTTGGAGAATAAAAAAACAGTCAAAATCATATTCAATTGAAAACTAGTGGTTCTCCACACATATAGAAGACTGACACCCTTATTTATAATAAAATTTAGGCGGTGACGTGTCAATAAAAAACTCTGTCGTTCGAACGAGATGTGATGTCATTTGAATGACAGTCACTGATCCTCTTTAAAATCTTTTAAATATTTAAATAACTTGGAATCCTTAAAAACCAAAACTGTTTACGGGATCAGGAGACATTTATCCAAAACTTTTATGATTTTGAGAAATTAAAACGATTTAAAATCATTTCAAAAATCATTTAAACTTTTATATATATCCTAGCACTTTTAATGTAAAATGTAAATGGAACTTAAACCCATTTTACCAAATTCATCCTTATTGGGTTTGAATGTTGAAGTCTTCTTGAAATTCGAATTCGTCTTTTTAGATGTAATCTTCTCAATCCTTGGTCGACTTGTTGCAACTTTTAGCGATATACGACATACTAAATTATGACGGACAATGTCCTTACAAGTATAATTACACAATGATAATACCTTTAAGGCTTTTTGTAATTTTGTTTGGAAAAAGAAAAAAATCCTAAATCCAAAATCAAACATCCAATAAAATGATCAAAGGAAATGCGTTAGACTTCCTCTCATCCTTCAAAGAAGTCACTATAAGGTAAAAGATCACGCTCATTAAATCCAAACAGTATGAATTATTTCCAATTGCATACAACAAGTAACCATGTTCCATCGAAATTTTGTGTGTTTGCATCATAGGTAAGATGCTTGAGGAAATAACCATACTACAAATATTAAAATCCTTAGCCAAGAAGATTTGAGGAAAATTCCTACGAAGCTAATGAGGGAAATGATCTTTACTCAAAAGAAAACTAGATTATGTTGAAGAAGGAGAAAGACTATTCTTCATGAATGGGTAAAATGTGTATTGAATATCTCAAGATTTTAGTGATTAGTAATCACCTCATTTTCTATGCATACTTTCACATCACGGACCTAAACATTTAGAACTTCTTCACCCATATTGTCCTTTCATTCTATAACAGATTCACAAAATTAACTAACCAGGTTTGGCTAACAATCCTCAGTTTGAGAATAAATATTATTCCACCCACGGTTTCTGAAAATCTATGACACATTAGTTTTGTATAGAGAATCCAAATCTCCAAAACATTCTCAGTTACCAAAGCGCTTGGGGAATAACTCATCAAATCTAGAACGGGAGCCGATAAAATCTAGAACGGGAGACAATAAAATCTCGAGGAACATGGACACAATTTAGGATCCAATTTAATGGCTTAAAATGGCGAAAATCGCAAAAATCCTATGAGTAAATATATATCATAAATAGATATTCCAAAGGATTCTATACCAAAAATATTTGTAAAAATTTTATGCAAGGTACAATGTCAAAAAATCATAAACTCTCTCTCATACTTGATAATAGAGAAACAAACTCCTAAATAGGTGAAGCAAAGTGATAAGTCACAAGGCCACACTCAAGAACTACCTTAAACCAAAAGAATCTTATCTCAAAATAAATAAATTCATCTATTAAAGACAAAACTGAAACACATCAAGCTATATCACTAAACTCTTGGAACTAAGTAAACTATAACACCCTCGATTTTTCACGCCCGGTTGATCAGGCCCGGCATGAAATACCGAGAGCATTAAAATAATTTATATTATTTTCATCATCACAATAAATCAAAAACTACAATAAATGAAAACCAACCACAATAAAACTCGACAAAATATGACAAGAAGGACAACTGAACTAAATTAAACATACTCTAATAAATGAATCCACTATATCAAATCTCTTATTATAATTGTTCAAACAAATTAAATAGAATACAATCGAAACCTCCTCTGAATACAACTCCTCATACAATGGATTAGTGGCTCCAATTTTATGGATACCAAACTAGATCGCCATAACTACAAGTTTGATCGCTTAGCTTGTATATACAATAATAATGCCAGGGAGACATTTCATAAATTTGGGTCAACGCCCTAAAGTTGCAATAATTTCTCCAGTACATCAGTATAAATCATGAGACTAACTTACAATAAACATGCAATCCTTTGACACTCACATGCAGTGAATACCTCACCTCTCATCTAAGTGAAATTACTACACGTATGTCCCAACCCAAGGCATAATTGATGCTAAAAGTTTTTATCTCTAAACAATAATGTTCTATCACATAACTAACAACTATCATGGAATGATCTTAATTATCCAAGTAGGATTTCACCCATTCCCCCCCTCAAATATTTTATTAAGACACTCACAGTCTCATAAAAGTAACATTCTCTCTATTTTTAATATTTATATAATTAAACGCGTTCTTCTACTAAACACCATAAAAGATAAACAATAACTACGTATCCTAAAATATGGATCTTAGTAACTACGTGTGTAAGAATACAACCCAAGAACTAACTAATTCAACCCAAGTACTAACCCCCTAATGTCACTCACAAGGAAAATACAAGTAAACCTAATCAAGTATTTAAAATGACATAGAGTTCATTATCAATTATCCATCACTAGAATTTATTAAATTATTTCTCATTATTTATTATATCACACGAAGGCCACTACCATAGGTGTCCATCTCGTGCCTTTATGGGTAAGTCTGTAAGAATCCATCACCTAACAAGCGTAAACAAAAAAACAAATAAACAATGGGGCGATCAATACGCAGTAGCACTACTAACGAGCCTACACCCAGCCTGACTAATGGATTAAGTTAACTAACCCTCTCTCATCACAAAAGGGTGGCACCCCCGAATGCCTGATCTAAAATAATGGCCTCCATTATGTCCTTCTCATCTCAGCTAGCGCATGGTACACGGTCCTGATATTAAATATAAATCCCTAACCGATAAATTCACTACGAGTGAAGGTATGTTCACATAACCAACATAATTTATATATATATATATATATATAAAGAGAGAGAGAGAGAGAGAGAGGATCTCATGAGGTCCTCGAGTTTGAGATCCCTAAATAAGGTCCATTTTCTTGAAATAGTAAAAAAATATTTTTGGGCTAATTTTTTTTATGATTTTTAAACATTTCGATAGGGGCATATAAAAAAATCAACTCAAAATGATTTTTTTTACTATTTTAAAAAAATCGATCAAACTTTTTCAGTTTATAATAGCTTAAAAACTGACACAGTTTGATCGATTTTTTTCAAAATAGAAAAAAAATTCATTTTGAGCTAATTATTTTTTTACTGTCCTATTGAAATATTTAAAAACCATAAAAAAAATCAACCCGAAAATATGTTTTTTACTATTTTAAAAAATGGACCTCATTCAGGGACCACACTTGATCCTTTCTCTCTTTCTCTCTCTCTCTCTCTCTCTCTCTCTCTCTCTCTCTCTATATATATATATATATATATATATATATATATATATATATATATATATGTATGTATGGACTAGATAACGCATACACTTAAGCGTATCCAAAACATCCCAATCCCCAAATGCTAGATTGTCATCTCAAATATGTTTATTCTCTCTTGAAACCGTGCCACACACATTCAACCAATTAGGATATCGCGTACACCCTAAAATACCCTAATTCAAATAAATCCTTAAACATCAAATTATTCATAGCTTTCTTAGGTTTATTAACCATTAACCTAATTAAATCCAACTCGTAGGTTAAAACATCTCTGAACTATGAGTTCCTGACTATACATCTAAGTACGTTCTTTTATAACATATATATATATATATATATATATATATAATTTAATTACACGCCCCATACTTTCTTAAGACCGAAATTAACGACCAAAATTACTTTATCTAATCACTTATCAAGACCAACATATGCCCACAACTCTAAGATACCACTCACTCGCCTGTTTACCCGATTTAACCTAATTCCCACACTAGAGGGCATTAAATTCATTTAGGGTTCATACACCCTAACCTAGGAGCTGAGTCCCCATGATATAATTATCTCATCTCAATTTACTAAATTTTATAACCTTAAAAGGAACTCCTAACGAAAATTACATAAAAAATCCAACTTAATAAATAAAAGCCCTTAGTGGGAAAATATTGAGGTCATTGATCAATCGACCAAATCCATCGATCGATCGATCAACTCAGGATGCTAGCACTTCTTCTTCTCTATGGATTTAACACCCTAAAATCCACCATAATTGAATTCTAAAGTTTCTAATAAGTTCCAAAACATAACCTAACATGATTATAATCATAGGAACATGATTCTAAAAATTACTAGACAATCATACGAGTTTATTAACATTAAACCCAAGATAAAACCTAAAGATCCAAACATTTCAACGTAATTCAATGTTAATCTTAGGGTGTGTTCATCACTAATTTCAGAGCTAAAACTTAAATTAACATTGGAAAAAATGGTAATAAAGGATCCTTATTATAAATCATTGATTAAATCTCAGATCCACAACATTGAGTTTCAGAATTTCATGATGTATTCATCAAAGTACAAGAATCTAATTCATAACAGATTTGTCTTAATTCTAATTAAACAAAATCTTTATTATAATCAATTATAATTGAATTATTCCATAAACAAGCCTCAATATTAATAATTTAAAATGGAAGAATATATATTTTGAATCAATTGCATATTTAATTTGAGTATGACAAGGTATTATTGCGTGTAAATCGAAGACTTGCAGTTTGTCCTCCTTGGAATCTTCTTTGATTCTCCCAAAGACCCATGGATGCTAGGGTTTCCTCTACCTCATTAATAATTATATTTAATAATTCTAACCCTTATTTTAACTTTAAATTTCTGAACCTACTAAAAATGCCAATTTTTGGGCCATTATATGAACCCGAAATAAAACTTGGTTTGACCCGAAACTCCCCCTAAGGGTATACCTAACCCCCATGACCAATTGAAAATGGGATAAACACACCACCGGGCCTACGGAATACTCCAAAGTCCAATCCAAATGATATTACACATAATACAAGGTAATACCTCACGGGCGTAATACAAATACACACAGTTTTATTATATGCCTACACATAGTCCCTTAATCAAATAATTAATATTACCAATTAATTATTCCAAAGAAACGTTACAAAGTCATACCCCAGACAATATTTAATTTTCATCTAAATTATACGAATTTATTATTACTAAACCACATAAGTAATACTTAGTCCCATTTATTATTTTATTTCTCACTTAATAAATAATAAATGTAGTCCATAAAAATATGGGGTTTTACATAAACTAACCAAGATGATGAATATATGCTTTGATTTAGAATGTGAATAACTAAACTCCTAATATATGAAAATGGTAGGAAGAAATGTGAAAAGGATGAATAAACAACTTTGCGTGGGTGGAAATGAGTAACACTTTGAAATGCGTATTAAAAATAACTTTACTCTGTCGAGACTATTTTGATGATGCAATGGTCTTTCTTCATTGGTCACAATTTCATTTTTCAGAGAAACCTCAAACTCATGGGTCCCAAACCTATCCATGGATCCAAAAGTGCGAGAAATGAGGATATGGAAGTGTAATTATTAGTTTTAAGCAAGTATACTATATCCCTACACATATATGACCATATATACGTTCGAAATCATACTCAATGTTTATGTTTATGTCAAATACTCTACATAAATAATGTTTGAGCAATCAAATGGCATAGTGGTTCAAATTATAGCCAACGGGGATAAAGATATATTCCCACACTCTCCAAATGAAATGTTCAATTTTATTAGGGGCATGATGATTCCAAATGAACTTCTCCCCATTATTCTTACGATGTTGATGTCACACCTTGAACCACCAATAACCACTTTTATTCAAGTATTTTCCATAATTCTCCCAATTCTAAGCGTCTATATCTTCAATGCTACTTTCACCCAATGTAATTTATAAATTATCATTTGCTTTAGTTTTTAATTATATTTTCTATTATAAGATATTTCTTCTATAATGTAACACCCCGTAATTTTTTTAACCCATAAATAGCGCGTTTTAAATTAAAAGTTGAAAATACATATTTTTAAAAAAAATTGACAATTAAAGGAGGGACTAATTAAATTAAAATGTTTGCTTGGTCGAAATTTGATTAAATATATAATATAAAATATTTTATGGGGACTCGAAATTTAAAAAAAAAATTGAATGTACATTAAAATTCTTAATTTTATAAATTTGGAACTCCAAACATTTAATTTTGTTTGACATGAACTCTTTGTAAATTGTTAAGCATTATATTAATAGAATATTTTTTTATGCCATACGTGGGAGTGAGTAAACACTAAACCCCCACCTGTTTCTTTTCTCTTTAGGAACATAACTCCCAATCTTTGGGAGTTGTTTTTTATTTTTATTTTATTAGTTTATTCATTTCCTTTGTTGTTTATCTCATATGTGGTGATGATGATGTTAGGGGCTACTTTCTTAGTTATTTGGGTTCCGCACGGAAGTTTTGGGAGATTAGTTGCTTCCTCTTTGGCTTGGGACGCGCATGGTCTGTTAACATATTTTTTTTTCTTTCAATCTTTTGAGAGTTGTAATTCATTTAGGACTCTTTTTTTCTCACCATATAAAAAGATCAAGGACCCATTTTATTTAAAAAGTCACGAATGTTTTTTTAAAAAAAGGCCCTATTTTCCCTGCACAAAGTAGAAATACTCAGACCCTTATATTTCAACTCCAAACCTCCATTAAACAAAGCTTGAAGCAAATTTTGGGAGCTCTAAGCATCATATTTTCAAGAAGGCCCAAGAACGTAACTTGCTTACTTTCATGAGATGAACGCAACTGAGTTTCAGAATTTTCAACCGACGATTTCCAGGGATGTGTACTCTATTCCTTTCCTTTAGTATTAAGCGTTTTAAGTGTCACCTAAACCCTTTCTTGCATGTTTTTCTTAAAAGAAATTAGTAACTTAGTTAGAGAAAGTGGACACTAAATTTTGGGACTATTTTTATGAAACTTTTAAATATGTATAAATCTTTGAAACCCATGGGTACGTAGGTGAGATTATTGGGTTTTTATGGTTTTGGGTATAGGTTCTCATGTAGAATTTTTATGGGGTTATTTATATGATATGTGGGTATACGCCTATAAAAAATTTATGTGACTTATAAAAGAGGACAAGTATGACAAATTGAATATTTTTTTGGCATGTTAATTAATTAAACATTATTTATTGAAAATAATTGTGTTAAAAATCGACGATGATATTATTATTGGAATTTAATTCAATGGGGGGCCTTTACATTTGAATTTCTATGTTGCTCATATAAATTATGTGTTGTGTGATTTATTATTAGTCACTTTTGCCATCGCGGGGATGAGGAACTTTTGGTTAGTATATTGCTCAACCCTATTTTAGAATGCTTACTAGGTATGAGACTAGTGGGTAGCCCTTGATTAAATTTATGCTTGCTAGGTATGGGACTAGTTAGTGTAAATTCGCGGTGACTTTTATTTCGGGGTGGGGAATTTTTTTACGTTATATCGTCTTTTTAGTAGCCTAGGCAGGAGACTAGGACGTGTTATATATTGGTGATTCATCCTTTATGTAGGATATGACGTATGTGTACTTTGGGGACCCTTAGTTATGGGACTAAGGGATATTTTGAGGATCTCACATCGATTAAAAGGGTGGGGTAATTTGTTAATGGTGAAATTGAGAAAATGGGAATTAATGCCTAAGATAAAAACGTGTATTAAAATTTCTGGCGACATAGTGTGCGGGGGCTGACAATTTAAACAGCCCGCTTGGCGATTTATGTCGTGTCGTGTGTGGAACCTTGTCAAATTGTGGGGGGTCGACAGTTTAAACGGATTTAGCTGGCGTTTTGGCAAGGAAAAGTGTAAAACGTTGGTGGAAATTAGCACCCGGGACAGGAGGACCGCTATAACAAAAAGTGAGAATAATGATAATTTGGGTTAATTTAATTAAATTAACAGTTGGGGACTGTGGGATAATTAAAATGATATTGATGTGATTTTTATAAGAATCTTTGGGGGTGGTTAGAAATTTATCTTTCTTGCGTTTAATTATATTCGTAATTTAAATACTCTATTGTGATATTTACTGCGTATAATGCTACTGTCTGGATTCAAGGATCCTATTTGAGGCGAGTAGTGTGTATTCATGCTTGGGGCTCTGACTACGTGCATTGACTAACATTTTCAGGTATTAGTTTGGTAGTAGGTTCATAGTATTTATTGGAATATCGCTTGGATGTGCAACTGAAGATGCTTTGTTTGCTATTTTATTTAGTTTAGATTTTCCTTTCCGTCGTATTCCATTATGATACTTCTTTTGGATTTTATTGGGCCATTCGGTTCCAAAGTTGTCGATTTCAGATGGGTTATTTTAATTCAGAGTTATTTATACTATTTATTTAGAGATTCATTATTTGGAGATTAGCATGGTGATGAATTTTTATCGCATGGTTGGTAATCATTTATTGGTATTGATTTAATTGTTACTTTGTCGATTGAATCTTATACGTCTCAAATTTGTGACATGCTGAGAATGGTATTTATTTAGTGAAACCTTGCGTAGTTCGGCGGTAGTGGCTGGCCACCAAGTTTTTCAGATTGCGCGGGGTGCTACATACAACTCACTATATATGAGAGTACAAACGATCGCATTTTCACCTAAACCTCTCGGTGTGTGGGTGTTAGTGGATTGAATAGAATGGGACATGGGATCCATCTATTTTTCTAAATACTTATTTTTAACCCTCCCACATTCTCCATCGAGCATCATAAACGAGAATAACTCTATCATCCCATATGATTTTATTAAATATGATGAATTTTTACATTTCTTTTCTTACAAAATGAACATGATGGAAAATTTTTATTTTTTATAATTCAAGATACAAGAAAACAAGTGTTTTTAATAATTTCAACTTTCGATTCTATATCCTACCCTTCTTATATTTTATGCCTACATAAGTGTTGGGGAATCGATTCTACAATAATGAAAATCACCAAAGTATGCATGGAGTGTTGTGTTGAAAGGTATAATAACACATGATAAGCATGGTTCTACAAGTTGACCTTAGCTACATCGATGGGAAAATAGGGGGAGTTTATTTTTTATCAAAAGAACAACTTGGAGTTCTATGGTTTCTAGTTGAGAGTCTAAACCGAGTTTACGATGATGTTGTGAGTGTCTATCAACATATTCCCTCCCCATAGTGGGGATCTTATTAATAAAAATGATGATTCATATATATTTACAATTCTTAGGATATTGAGTTCACATGTAGCTAACCTCTTTTTGAGCCAATAATATCCTAAATGATTTACATAATGTAGGACTTCATTAGTTTGGAAATTGCTTTGCGTTTATCCCTGTATTTTGAAAGAGTCTTAGCATAGTAGATCATATTTAGGTCTAATCGACTTAGGCCATATGTACTTTGGGTAGTGAGTGCAATATGATCTATTTTGTGGGCTAAGTTGGCTTAATTTTTCTTCAATTTCCCCCATAAATAAGGTAGTTGGTCTTTAGGACAAGTCATCTCAGTTATGTTAATTGTATTTTAGTCCTCACATGTAAGTTTGGTTATAACTTAAGTTAACATATGTCCAACTTTAAGTACGTGGGTTTATTTTTAATATGATCAATAGGCTTAGGGTTGTGTATGCCTAATTGGAGTTTCCACTTGCCATCATTATACGTGAAGAGCAAGGCCTAGGGGAAGCGAGGATACGACTCTCTTTCTAATAGAGTTGTCACTTCACATCCTTTTTAATGATGAAGGTATTAAAAGAGACACACATTCAATTTTCCCATTTTCGTTATTTATTTTCTCAGGTATACTCATCTCTCTTTCTCATTTCCATCTTTTTTATTTATTAGAGTTCTTTCTAACTCATTATTTTTTTTATATTTTTAAGGGAAAATTCTCTAATTGAAATATCTAAAATATTGACCAAGTTTGATGTCTCATAAAAATACAACATACCTAACGATATTGATGTTAGGGTTTCCTTTGAGGATGATAATATCTAGGACATCAACATAGGCCAAATGGTTATGTAAAATGTGGTAATGATGGAAGGGATGTTTGAATACCCTCACATTATTTACTTGTTAAGGCACCCCATCATTATGGAGTTATGCCTCTTTAAGTCAATGAAAGATTTTTTCATATTTCATGGGGATAGTAGTTATCAACAAAATTTGGGAATAGATTAAATTAGGTACTTCTATGACCTATAGTCTAGCACTAGGTTAGTACCTAACATTTCAAATCTTGACATATGTCTCATAGTTTGGTCGAATGTCTACCTAAATCCCATAAGGATATATATAAATATGTTTTCATGTTTTTAGGTATCTCTATGATGACAGATTAGATTATAATGGACGTAAGGTGCCCATAGTTATAAATAATCCAAGTAATGTGTTTTTTTTTTAGTTTAATGACACATGTGAAGGGAAGGTTTTAGGTCAACTTTCTCAATATGTAAAAGTTTGGATCTTAAAAAACCATCTAATTCCATATTTTCTTTGAGAACGATTCATATTCTTCTTAGTTATAAGCTCATAATGTCATTATCTAAGAATTTCATAGCAGTACATTCAATCACTACTGTGGACTGTATAGTAGTTGGTGACTCAAGCATCCTAACAACTCTACCGATGATAAACATAAAGGCTAGAGAATGTTATATGGGTGTTAGTGATTAATCTTCACACGTTATCTCTACTGAATCTGATTCAACAAGATTGACAATTAACATGATCAAGAGAAAGATGACTTTGAAACTCTCTTCTAATTTAAAAATTTCATATCATCAAATCTTGAGTAGTTATGGGAAGAAGAGGAAGTAAACTACCAAAAAATGATCAAACTTGATTATAATTAAAATGAGATGACCACTAGGAAACACCCTCTAGTTGGTTTAAGAAAAATCTTGAGTCCACTTGGTTAAGGAAAAAAGTGATCCCCTTAAGGCATCAGACCAAAAGAGGACTTGTCTCAGGTACATAGAGTGGAGAGAGAGATAAGACATCTAAGCCTGATGAGATCAAGAGGAAAAAAGGAACAGGAATCCTCCACATTCTTCTTTAAGGATGAAAAATCATGGAAACTATCATCTAAAAATCGGTCACAGTCCAATACCCCTTCTTCGCATCATTCATCATCTAAAGCTCAGTTCTGGCAATTTCTTTTGTCAAGAGTGATGAAGTCATCACCACTAAATATTTATCCTTTTGAAACATCGAGGTCAATTTTTTAATCATCTAAGATATAATGATGCCTAAAGACATAAAGCCATTAATAATCTAAGGGGAATGACTTTAAAAGGGGAAAATACAGTACTTGGTTCCGGTAAGCTTTCTTATAGACCTTTATATTTGTACTTTTCTTATACGTCTAAGATTCATTTTTATTAAATTTAAAGACTTCATCCCCTTTTATTTTTTTCCAGAATATACAAGCCCTCCAAGAGGATTCCAAGTGATTTGAGAAGTTGGAGAAAATAAATGATATTCTTCATACTCAATCCAAAAATATGAAGAATAAAGTAGCCAATGAAGACTATAAAATCTCCGATATTATTGAGAAGCTCAAATAGATGACCTCGTGTAAGTAAGAGATTCTTAAAGAGGTAAATGACCTCTAATTGGCCGATTCTAAGGATGATAATGAGACAATAGATCTTAGGAGGGACTTCTCAATGCTGGCCAATGAATGATACCTCCTTGAAGCTCAATTGGAGGAATATAATACTAATAAAGAAGAATCTATCATCTCAAACTTTAATGAGGGCTATGATGTTACTGTTTAGGATGCAATTGCCTAGTTAGTGTACTTTGAGTCCATAAACTTTAAAAAAAATCATGATGTCTAGCATAAATTGGGGAATCATTCCTAAATCTGATGGGGAATACCAACAAAATTCCCCACTCCCCAACCATATGATTGTAGGGGGGTGAGAAATCCCTAGCGTCTTACCAGGAGATTAATTTGTTAATCACCGATAATGCCATAGTTTTGGGCCAGTTTAAGTAAAAAACTTGTGATGGTGATCAAGGGTATACCACCCTTGATTACCAAGCTTATGTATTATTTTTCTTCTTTTTTGTCAATGTAAGTCTAATGGACATTTTTATACTTTTTCCTTTGCACTCAATGTATGCTTTGTCCATTTATGATTAATAAAAGATTCCATTTCATCGATATATTTTTCTATTTATATCTCTTTATGTTCTGGTTATCTTTGGTGCCAACATTATATGTATAACCTTTTATATGGAAGGGTAGGTCTATGAATGGCATCCAACACTTGATGTAATTTTTCTCAACAATGAATTGGTGTTGTTAACAATTTTGACTGATTGATCCGTTTATATATTA
The DNA here is from genome assembly GCA_949130495.1 of Sambucus nigra. NCBI lineage: Eukaryota > Viridiplantae > Streptophyta > Magnoliopsida > Dipsacales > Adoxaceae > Sambucus > Sambucus nigra. The sequence goes on along the minus strand of OX422213.1, from coordinate 361,767,261 downwards.
ACGCATCATATTAATAAGTTAAACAATTAAAATAACAAATTAAATTAGTGAGTTAACATTTACATCTAACTGAATGATAATGAACATAACTTGGTAATTATTTTGGGATCACGACAATCTAATGGGAATATTTTACCATTATTGATCACAAATGGGCTACATTGGGTTTTTAGGCTGGACTTTCCAATTTTAGGCAAAACTGACTTATTTTAAATTGTACCACCCATTCTTCGGTGGCTTTGTGCATATTCACCAACACGGTCTTAGGATATACCACCATTTAAAATAGATTTTTTCCCATTTAAGGAAAAACTAACTTATTTAATGTCATATAACCCATTATTAGATGGGCTTGTGCCTATTCTAGTCAGATCACCTAATTTTGACGTTGTACTACCCTTTAAGTGTATTTTTTCCTATTCTAGGTGACACCGACTCATTTTAAGTCATACAACCCATTCTTATGTGGTTTTTACATATTCTAGGCCAATCAACTCATTGAATTATGTTAATGAGCTTAACGTTTATTGAGAAATTGAAAATAAAAAATTTCTTTACTAAAGACTAAGTTAACCTAGGGTAGTTCCTCTAATTATAGTGTTTTCTCGGGTTTATGGAATTCCATGACCCGGGAAAGATGTTCCGTCTATTTTCTCAAGGTATTAAGATTGAATTCCTCATGTTGATACAATTATGTACGGTCCATCCTATTTTGGAGTCAATTTTACACTTTAACTATTTCTTTCCCTCAATCTCAACATCTCGAGTTCCAATTTTCCCAATACAAATTATAGGTATTTAACTTTCTTATGGCGGATCTTAGAAAATCCATACTGGTATTATGTAAGGTGGATGATGGATTTTTCCCTCTTCCCTTCTGCTATATATAACTTATAAAGAAGATGCTCATAATTATGGTTGCCCTCCTAGAATCAGGTGTGCATGTTAGTAGGAAAATTTCCAAAGGGATAGACTCCATACCATAAGATATGGCATCTAGACTTTCACATGGGGACCTTCTTGGTGTAGCACTGTAAGCCTAAATAACAAAGGTTAATTCATTAACCCATTTTACTTTTGCATTTTATAGTCGATGCATGATTCTATTAAGGAAAGTTTTGTTGGATATTTTAACTTATTTATTTAACTTTGGGAGGACCATTGCAGTGTAGTGGTTGAAAATACCATATTCTCTATAGAAATATTTAAAAGGATCCTTATCCATTTGGATCCTATTATCTGATACAAAGTCTTTGGGGATCCCAAATTAATTCGTGATGTTCCTGAAAATGAACCTCCTGGTGTCAACTTATTTGATGTGGGTTAAGAGCTTTGCTTAAATCCAATTGTTGACGTAGTCGATCGTCGTTATCAAAAACTTTAAATAACCTGGAGATCTAGTAGCAGATCGACTATACTCATGATCTACTAGGAAATTGTCCAGGTCTTCTAAAAGTATTTAAGTTTCCTTATGGTTTCTTAATGACATGGGTGACCACATGGCATTTGAGGCACTTCTGGACAAATTTAATTTTGTCCTTTTGTACGATAGGCCACTAATATCCCCTGTGAAAGAACCTAATAGGCTAGTTATTTTACATCGATTTAATATCTTCATCATCCTTCATGCATATCTCTAAGAGTACCATGGTCTGGATGCACACATTTGAGAAGAGGTCTGGTGAATGATTGTCAATAAAGACGACTATTTGAATCAAGGAAAAAATTATTTGACTTCACTTTCATATTGCAAGCATTGTTCTTGTTGGTTGGGAGATTTTAATTTTTCAGGTAAGCAATAATTAAATCCATCAAGACAAGTATCTAATCGGTATCTATGGACAAAAATTCCAATTTAGTGTTCTCTATGCTTGGTCGGTCGAGGTATTCAACCTCAATCATCGTCTTCAATTCAGTATCAATAGATGAGGCTAGAGTAATAAGAGTGTCAAGATGAATATTGTTAATTTAGGGAAACTGTTGTTTTTGTACTGATATAAAGGCCTTTAGTAAGATCTTTACGTTGTCTATATACGCTTCCATCCTTAAATCTTTGAACTGGTTGAATATAAGGCATCAATCAAAGTGGATGGCAATATCTTTTTCACCCATTATGAGTTCCCTCCTTTGGACGACAACCATTTCCTTATATTATTCTCCATTATTTAATACTTTGAACCGAGGTCAGACACCTTGTTTAATGAAAACCTCTCGGGGAGTGATGGAGATAATGCCAATGTTTATGCCTTGATTTATTGGAGGATCTATACAAGAATAACATCCATTAGGATAGGCAATCGAAACTGTCTCCTAAGATAATGTTGAACATATCTATTAGTGGAATAAAATGGATGGGTTCTCTTTTTAGACTTTCTGAGAATTCCACAATGAAGCCGGCTAATACATTCCATTTGATGGAAATTCTTAGTTTATTGTTAATATTAAATTGTTCTAGAGAGAACTTTTCCAGTCTTTAGAACCTCCTTGAGAAGAACAAAGGTGAGAACTGCTACGGGGTGACCCTTGATGCAATGACTTAGTTTTATATATGACATTACTAGGGATAAAACACGAGATTCTCAATAGATATATATTTCTTTCCAGCCTTCAAAAGAGTGTGATCGACGTAGTACACAAGTTGTTTCTCTCAATTCTATGATTGCACCAATTCCCCATTATTTGCATCTTATGAAACATCCAACTACAAGTGGGTCTTCTCACCTTTGACTAGCATTGATAATAGTGGGATGGTTCCTAGGTATATCTTTAGCTACTCTAATGCCTCATCACATTTTAGTGTCCATATGATCGTGTTGGTTCTCTTTAGTTCTTGAAAGAAGGAAAACATTTATACTATGATATAGTAATGAACCGATTAAGTGACTCCAGCATCTTAATGAGCACTTAAACCTCCCAAATTGAGGTTGGCTACTTGATTTCATGTAAGTCATTGATATGATTTAGATTAGCCTATATGACCCTTTGGGTGACAAGGTAACTAAAAAATTTACCTGAGTTAATCCTAAAGGAACATTTTAATGCTCCGAGCTTCATTTTATACTTCTTGAGGATATGAAAGGTGCTATAAAGGTCCCTTATTCGATTAATGGATAACTTTCTCTTTATAAGCATGTCATTGATGTACACTTACATAGCTTAATTGATATGATTCCTAAACATATTCATCACCAATATTTAGTTAGTTTCCCTAGTATTATTGAGGCCATGGAACATCATTCTTTAGATGTATGATCCTGATATAGTGATGAATGAGGTGTTCTCTTGATCAGAGATGAAAAACGGTATTTAATTATACCTTACGTAGTCATCCATTAACCTCATTCTATAATTCCCGATAGTTTAATTGACTAGTTAGTCGATCATAGGTAATAAAAAGCTATTCATTAGGAACATTTTTTTTTATATCAGTGAAATCCACACAAACTCTCAACATAACGATTGTCTTTCAAACTAAATGTTTGAGATAAAAATATGAAATTAAACCTCTATGATATATGTGCCATGAAGTAGATTCTTAACTTCAGGCTCAACGCTTTAAGCTTCTCTAAAGTTCACTTCCTCGACTTCTAATCGGCAGGTTATCTAGCAGGATCCTTGTGCAACGGTGATAAGAAAGTTCTAAATCAATGCCTTGGAGATCCCATAGACTGCCAAATAAACACATAAATGTTCCTTTTTAAGAACCCCTTTAACTAACTAGCTTATTCATATAGTAATCCTAGACTAATTATGATATAAATCTTTGGTTTCTTTGGATCTAGAGTAATATTTTGTAATTCCTCAATTACTCGGTTGGTAGGAGACGCCCTAGTCTTTTGAACCCTTGAGAAAGTTCCATTGTGCTTCCATTTCGCTAAAAAAAACCTTAATTCTTTATTTTCCAAGACTTTATTAGAGTAAGACTACTTTTTCTTGATGGAAGCAACCAAGAAACTTCTAGTATCTACCTCGCCACCTTTGATTTCCAATATGCTTTGATTCAGTGCTAACTATATTTTTTGATGGAGTGAATATGGAACATACATGTAGCCATTGTCTCCCATAGTGGCATTATAAGGTGATATAAATATAACTATGTGGAATTATATTTCTTTGATGAATGTTGGTATCCAAAATTTATATGATGATTTAGATGAGTCTTACCTTAGTTACACCAATTATTATCAACAACATATAGAGTAAGAAAGATATAATCTAGAGAGATATGAGAGGCAATGATAGAGATAAAGGCTTTTTACGTGGTTCAACCTAGTAAGGTGACTATATCCATGCGTACAATGTTACTAGGTGTTAGAGTTTCAGTACAAGTCTCTCAAGAACTCTCTAAGGTTTAGAATAAATTATTTTTTAGCCGCACTTAGTTGAGAGAGGTACGTAGTGAGATATTTATAATAATATAAAGATGAATAGGTGGAATACCTTTATACATTAGGTATTTAAACATTTACATTACAATTAACAACTGTGTATTTATCCACGTGCATGTGCAGGGTGACTGTTGAGATCCTCACGTCTGTCTGTTCACATTAATTACTGTTTATATTCCTTATAGTGGTCAACAAGTGTTCTGACCACTTCTACTTGCCGCCTTTGGTCCCACTAAGTATGATGATAGGTGTAACTTTATTATTGTCCCATATGACCTTGTTATTTTAGGTTATAACAAAATCTCCCAATACTTCATTCTTGATTGGAGTGGTTATATGATGCAGTATTATCTATTAGGATTTTCTCAGCTATCTAGAAGCATCTAGTCAACTGGCAACCTCCTGAAGTTCTAAATTTCTAAATGTCATCTCTTGGTCAATAACAGTTTTGTAAATAGTAGAAAAAATAGCAAACCATCCGGGGGTACGCTGGTCATTTTGAATCCTGGGGAACTGATATGCTGTCAAAAGATGATGCGGTGGTACATATAATCATTTCATTTTATGTAGCTCAAGGGACGTCATAGAGTCCTATAAAGTTTCATTTCCCTCCTTGTTCTCCTCACCTTGAATTTTAAACTCTTCTCCTCCTTCTCAAGTTTTTATTCTTCCATTTGTGAGAGCTGCTACTATTTCTATTTCACTGTAAGAACCCTTCTCTTATTATTTTTCTTTCCTCTGTATCAAAAAATTGTATATGTTATGGATGAGGGTTCTTTGGAGGTATTTAAGGCAACCCATATGAGTCCTATGTGGGTAAAAATAGAGTTGGTAACAATTCCGTATGACCTTTGTGCGCTAGACAAGGGTCACTGGATCCCCACTATATTTATTACTGAGTGTGGGGTGACATTCCCTCCAAATTACTTATTTTTAGAATTTTGTCCGTAATTTTTATGTGGTCCCAGCCTAAGTGGATCCCAATACTTGGAGAGTATTAATTGTAGGGAATCGTATTAATGAGACATTTGGGACCAATATAATTAATGTACGATTATAGTTTGGGAACCACCAATGATAATATTTATTGTCTAAAGATAAGATTCTCCAACAGGGCCTTAGTAGTAAATTTTCTTAATTCCAATAAGGATTATTTGGATAATGGGTTAATTATGAAAGATTAGCAGTTTGCCCCTCTTTCTGAGGGTGAGGACTAAAATGGGATCCGTATCCCTCAGGAGGGTCAGGGCATAGGTTGACATTTTCTAATTCTGATACAATCTTCATCTTTTTTGTCTTTCAACTAATTTCATTACCAACTACATTTTTAGTCTTTTTATTTTGCAGAGAAGAATATGAAGGATATATCTTGTGCCTCAGAAGTGAATTTCATGAACCTAAAAGTGATTTGGTCTATCTAGTAAAGGATATGTGAAGCTCATCCTCATTCTCCCTCTGTTCTACTCGATTACCATAATTCGATAACTTCCTTTGTTAATCGCCTAACTGAAGATATCCCCCCAGCCACTATTAATTTATAAGACCTCGAATCTTCATCCTCGACTGTTGAATTTGAATCCCAACCCCAAGCAGAAGGGAATTTCTCTATCAAGGGAACTTCTTCCTCTTTTTAATCCTTAGACCATGCTCTTATGCTGCCCAACATTTGTTCTCCAGAAATGGTTAAGAGAAAGATTCCCAACCTCCTTATTGGTTCAAAGTACCCACCTCCTAGTGATAAGAAGAGGTCTAATACTGGGGGATCTAAACATCCTATAGTGGTTGAGCCCTCTATGATAAAGAATCGAGAGCCTCAATTTAAGAGGCTAAAAAGGGATCCAACCCCACTTTAGAGTTGTTTGAGAAATATCAGGCTAAAAGGGGTCAGGGATGTGCCCAGTCCATCGCTATAAACCCAAGCCTTAATCGCGAGCTAATTGGAGAGGGGGTTCTTCTAGCCGATGAAGCTATAGTTGCTTCTCTTCCCCTGGCCAGGTTGGTCGAGCGTTCCAACCACAACTTGGTTCTGGTAAATATCACTTAATTTTTCCCTATTGTCATATGACACTGCTAATTATTCATTGATATTTATGAATGGTGGTTTTTTTTTATAGTTCTTGGTTGATTATTACCAATTGAAGACGAGGAATGACCAACTAAGGGAGTCTTCCAAATATGTGGAGGTAGTTTTTAAGGGCATGCACAAATCCTTAAAGGCTATAAAAAAATCCCATGAGAATGACCAGAAAAAGTTAGAGGATACCATCAAGGATATGGAGGATGGGAAGACCAATGCTGAGAAGACAATAGGGGACGCAAAGAAGAAGGCCCACTAGGACGTGAAGGCAGCGAAGGTGGCAAAAAAGATGGCAGAGAATGCCAAGGTAAAAAAAGACAAGGAGGATGCCTATACCCTTGGATGTGATAATGCATTATCCATTACTTCTTTTCAAATGGATTACGTGAAAAAATCCTCCTTCAAGAAAGGATGGAAAGCATCCCTTACCCAGGTCGGCACTACTGAGGGCTCTAACCTTTTCCTCCAGTATAATCTAGGCACTCCTCTATAAATTAAGGAGGAAGTTTACGATGAAGAGGGGATGACTGAGTCCTTTGTGCCTCAAGATTAGATAATGGTCGTGGAACTACGAGATGAAGAGGTGAACCAGGTTAAGGATAATGTGTAATGGATAGGAGCCCTTGAAATATTATATTATGACTTTGTTGATATAGTTGATCAATTTCTTTTCTTGTAATACTCTTTATAATATCAATGAATTTCTCCTTTTTCCAGTGATGATGTTATTTAGTTTTGATCAACTTTTTTTACTTATGTAATCTTATTCGTTTTAGTTTAATTTTAGGAAGGTTAGCTTGGCTGATGTTAAAAGTGAGATTTTTTGGAGGAGTAGCCAACTATTTGGGGTTATTCATGAAGATCCTCATAAAGAAGATATGGAAGAGATTCTTGTCTTAGAGGTTTACGACAAGGCTAAATATGTTTACCTCCACATGCATAGGTTATGCAGTTAGGCTATAGCGACCAATGCATCTTACCATGAGATGATTCTTCAACTCCAGTGAGGTCACAAGAATGCGGTCGCTAGCTTATCGACAGATTATGAGAGAAAGTTTTCTATGCTTCAGAGCGACAGTGGATTTGATAAGAAGCTGTAGAAATTGTCCTCGACTTACTCTAAAAATGAGTTTATGATTCATTCTGATGTGGAGAGTGCTTGGGAGGTAGAAAATCTATTCAAACATGAGAATAACTTATTGAGAGTTGAATTATAAGGTATTTAGAAGGCATCCACCGCTGATCAAAGTGAAGGAGCATCATTCTTGGAGCAGGAAAATGCTCAGCTAATGGATGAGTTAGAGATATAGAAGAAATCAAAGGGAGGTAAATCTTCTCAACAGATGGTTATTACCCGTTGGTCAGTAGAAGAGGAAAGAACTAAAAAGATGTAAGCCAGCCAAGAAAATGTTATCAAGAATCAGTCGTCTAACATCAAAAGGTTAAATGAGAAAGTTATTTTCTTCACAAATTATTTTCATAAACTGCCTCGCACTATATGGATGAATGGTTATAATGAGGCGTTGGAACACTTGGGTGATGAACTTGAGCAATCCCACAGAGAAGGTTAAAAGTGGGGATGGATAAACTCTCTGACTATGATGAAGCTGTCCAAGGAAGATAAACTTTGGTACTAGAATGACCCTGGATTCTTGGACCATCCTACTCCTCAATTTAAGTTGGATACTTCATGTATTCTTACAGATGCAATCCTTATCAGTTTGAGTAGGAAGTACATTGGAGATTTGTGTTTGTATGGAGATGATGCCCTTAGTCGGCCTTTGTAGGTGGATAAATATAGTTCCATTAGCCAATGAAAGCTTAGAGATTTAAATGCAATAGTTATTCCTTCTCCACTGGATGTTCCTCCTACTGGGATGCAAAAGGCTCTAGGAAAGTGCCCAATTATTTACATAGTTTATTTTCTTTATTGCTGAATTTTCCCTTGTAATGATGCATGTCAAATGTTCCCTTGTAATAATGCAAAGAGATTTGAAATATTTGAATAAAAACTTTGATTTCTTTATTGTGTGATTATGTCCTAACAGTGACTAATCCACCTTACTAGTTATTAGTTTGGATGAACTCATGTTGTCATGCCTTAGTCTACGTTAATGTGCTTTTATTTGCGATTCTCTCAAACGTATCTTGCCATTTTGACTAAATGCTTCTGTTAGTTTCCATTGGCAACCAAATGTTTTAGGAATTTCCTTCTATTCTATCTAGTAAAACTTCTTGTTCTTGGCACTTAGGAGTAATACATGAAGTTTTGTGTTTGGAACTTATCGTTCATGGCTTGTCCAAGGATGAAGTCATACATGAAGTTTTGATTTGAATTTTTAGGACTAGTAATGACTAGTTTTTCCTTGTTATTGTTATCTGAGATTATACATCACCCACTCTAAAAAAATGAAAAATAAACTATGAAAACGAAACCAACTTTTTTTAAAACTTGGTGTTCCTTATTGAAAAATAAAAACAAGTTATAGGAAATACTAAGGGATTGCATTTCATTTGATTGATGATAATATTTTCTTAATTTCTTGGCATTCCATAGGTTTTTAAACTATTCTCCTTCCAAGGTTTCAAGATGATAAGTGCCTGGTCGGACCATTGCACAAATATGGTACAGATTACTCAAATTTGATTTTAATTTGTTTCCTTTCTAGAAAACCTTCTTCAACATGTAGTCTCCTTCTTTGAGGTTGCTCAATTTGACTCTCCTTCTATAGAACCGAACAATTTACTATTGGTATGCTGCCAAGTGCAGTGCTTCATTCTCTTGAACTTCTTTTACTAAGTCCAAATCCAACCTTCTCATTAGATCACTCTTTGGGGAATTGAGATTGAGTACTCTGCAACTGGGAATACCAATCTTTATGGGTACCATTGCCTTTGTCCCAAATGCTAATATGTTGGGGGTCTCACCGATGGATGTCCTTGATGTGGTACTATAAGCCTAGAGTACGCTTTGTAGTTCATTGATCGAGTTTCCATTGACATCATCCAATCTTTTCTTCATTCCATTGAGCAGAGTTTTATTTGTCACCTCTATTTTCCCATTTCATTGAGGGCGTCTAGGAACATAATGTAACTTTTGGATTTTCAATTGGATACAATAATCTTTAAATTCTTGGTTATCAAATTATGTTATATGATTAGTGATGAAGGTTTACGGCATATGATATCGACATATGATGTTTTTTTGTATAAACTGGAAAAATTATCATAAGGCATACCCATAGAGGTTTTGCTTCCACACACTTGCTGAAGTAATCTATAACAACGAATAAGTATTTGAACCCTCTTATTGTCTTCAGTAAGGGGCCAACCAGGTCAATTCCCCACATGTCAAAGGGCCATAGGGATGTGATCGGCATGAACGTATCTCCATGTGCTTTACGAATGGTAGCAAATCTTTGGCATTTGTCATAACGCTTGGCATAGATGGAACAATCCACTTTCATGGTTAGCCAATAATACCCGTGCGTGATCACTCGCCTAACTAATGATCTCCTTGCCAAATGATCCCCAGAGGATACTTCATGTATTTCTTTAATTAGATTTAGTATCTCGGATGGATAAATGCATTTGAGCATTAAAATAATGAATCCTCTTTTATATATAATTCCTCCTTCTATGATATATCCGGTTTCTTTATACCCGAGTTCCCTAGTTTCCTTCAGGTCGATTGGTAGGGTTCCCTTCTTAATGTACTCCTTGATCGGATCCATCCATGAAGGACCTAAATCTAATGTGATCAGGTTGATGCTCTCTCGATTAATGCTCCGGTGAATGAGGATTTTTACGAAATGTTTATTCTCAACTCAATTATGTTCACAAAAACAATATGAGTGAGCACGTCTGCTTGGGCATTATCAATCCTTAAAATTAAAATTATTTTGACTGCTTAAAATTCCAATATCCTGTCTTGGGCTTTATCCAAGTACCTTGTCATGACTTCTCCTTTGACTCCATATACACCTAACCCTTAGTTGATAATATATTAGGAGTCTCTTTATGCCTGTACCTACTCAGTTCCTAGAGTGAGTGCTAATTCAAACCCGATTATTAGTGCCTCATATTTTGCTTCACTGCTTGAAGCTTTACACTAGAACTCGAGTGAAAATTCCATGTCTTTGTCATATGGGGTGTTGATTATCGACCCAACTCCACTTCTAGAGTCACATGATGATCCATCCATGTGCATCTTCCAAACAGGTGGTTCTCCTATGAAATACCTTTTAACTGAGACCCTATAATTATTTTTTTTACTTTTCTCACAGTAGTGGGAGGCTGGTCCTCATTTAACAGAGTCTCTGGTATATTTTCCTCTTGGTTCGCTATACTTTTCATTGAACTATCTTTCGTAGAAGACTACACGAGTGGTAGAACTTTTGAACTCTCTTTCGAAGTAGTCTACTCAATTGGATCTACTACTAATCTATCTTTCTTAAAAGTTTGCTCGATAGGTTTTTCTTCATAAGTGAACTCTGCTATGAATTATGCTACTGCTTGGACTTTTGTCGCTATTATAGCCTCTTTATGTATGTCATAATTTCCCAACTTCATAGCCCAAGCCATTAACCTTCCCTATTTATTTGGTTTATTAATGGTTTGGTTTAAAAGAAAATTCGTGTAGACAACTACAATATGGGATTAGAAATATGGCTTCATTTTTTACAGGCTTTTATGAGGGCTAAAGCTGGATTTTCTAAACACGGGTAATGAATTTTGGCTCCTCGTTAGGCCTTACTTGTGTAGTAAATCGATTTTTGCACCCTATTTTCTAATCGAATAAGTGTCGAGCTAACTGTCGACTTAGACACTTCTGAATATTAATAGAGCTTCTCTCCCATGATTGGTCTCAAAAGTAATGGTGGGGATCCCAAGTATTTCTTGAACTCTAGGAAGGCATTTTCTCATTCTTTATTTAACTCGAAACTCTTCCTTATCACTTTGAATAAAGGTAGGCAACTGTTAGTAGCTCATGAGACAAATCAATTGAGAGTTGCTACTCCACCAGTCAACATTTTAACTTTATTCTTATTTTTAGGGGACTACATATTTATAGATTCTTGGATTTTATCTAGGTTATCCTCAATACCTGTCTGATTATTCGGATTGAGCTTCATCTAATGTTTCATAAATTGTTCAAACATCTATCCCAGGTCTTTGATGCGATCACTACTTTCTTGCTCTTGATGAGCATGTCATCCAGATATACCTCCATATTTTTTTTGATCTTTTTCTTTAAAAACCTTGTTCATTAGCCTTTGGTTGCCGATCTTTTTCTTTGAAAGCCTTGGTCATTAGCCTTTGGTATGTTTCTCCATCATTTTTTATCCCAAAGGGTATAACGTTGTAGCAGTAGGTATCGTGGCTAGTGATGAATGAGGTATTCTCCTTATCTTCTAGTTTCATTTTTATTTGGTTGTACCCACGAATACATATCTATGAAGCTGAAGAACTCGTGTCTAGTAATATCATCGACTAGTTGACGAATCCTTGGTAAGGGGTAATGGTCTTTTGGATAAGCTTTGTTCAGATCCGTGAAATCAACACACATATGCCATTTATTCTTCTTCTTTCTGACTATAACCACATTGGCCAACCAATAGGGGTACCTAACATATTTAATGAAATTTTACTTATATATCTATTCCCCTTCTTCCTAGATGTCCATGTTCTTCTCGGGGCTGAAGAAATGTCTCTTTCATTTGAACGGATTTGCCTCTTGATAATATTGAGTTCGTGGAACAAATATTCTAGGTCAATTAATGGCATATCCTTATTTCTCCAAGCGAACACATTCTTCCTCTATTTAAGGAAATCCACTAGTTCTTGTCTAAAGGTAGGATCCATGGACAAGCCAATCCGTGTTATCTTTTTCGAGTGCTCATCATCAAGAAATATGATCTCTACTGCTCAAACAACTTGTCCGTTGACTAATTCAGCCTCCTCGCGAGGATCTATAGCCTTAATCTGATAATTGGTGGTGAGTTTTTTCATTTTTTCTTGGTCAACTAATGTCTAATATTTCCTTGACTTCAATTTAGTTTCCAGTAACAACACCGACCTCATAATGCGTAGGGAAGTTCAAGAACTGATGTACGGTGGGGGATACAACTTTTAACCTTTTAGGCTAACTCTACCTAGGATAATGTTATAGGATGAGAAGACGTTCTTGTTTAAGATGAAGAAATGAATCTTCTTAGTTTGACAGGTTGTCGAAGTGCCAATTATGACATCTAGTTTAACAGTTCCTTAAGGATACACCTTTTCTCCTAAGAAATCGATGGAGGGGCCTATGATAGGGTTCCATTTAACTGTCTTCTAGCCCTAGTCCCTTGAAGTAGTCATAAAATAAGATATCGATCGAGCTGCCATTATCCACTCGTATTTTGGAAACTTCTCTTTCGGGCAACATTATTGTGACCACCAGAGGGTTATCATGGGAATAAAGTACTCTAGACAGGTCATCTTTATAGAATCCTATCACTAATTTGTCTTTATTTAGGCAGTTATCAACTTCATCAGGCAAGTTTATTTGCCTAATGTAGCAGTATGCTTTGGCTTTATTCAAATATATTTTTCTCTCGTCTATTTAATCATTTCCTCCAGCGTCACCACTTGTAATTAAATGACAACCAAAAGATATCATGTTCACCTCGCACACAGTGTCTTTGGGTTTCTTTGATAGATCTTGAGCGTTCTCGACATCATTATCTCGACATATCTTTTTATCATCTTCTATTTTTCAAGGGGATTTCGATCATCTTCGAGCTTCTCGTTCTCTTGAAGGATCTGATCTACCTTTTCTATCAACAAGTTCAGAGAGTTTAACAATTCAGATTAGGCTTTTTATCTCTTTCTTCAAGGCTATACAACTGTCCGTGTTATGCTCGTGATCTTTATGGAATCCATAATATTTGTATTTATCCCTTCAATTTGAGGGAGACTCTATCCCAGGCCATTTTAAGTCCTCGCGTCCTCAAATTTCCTCCAAAATGTGATGCACTCCAATGGTGAGAGGAGTACACCCATCATACCTCTTGTGTTTCTCCACCTTCTTGTCCTTCTGCCCTTTCTTCTAGAATTCCTTATTGTTGTGCCTTGGTATTGTGATATTATTTCCCTGTTATAACCTCCTCGATATTCATAATCTTGCCTACTTTAGCCATCAATTCATTTTTGGTTTTAGGTGGATCTTTGGCTAAAGCACAATACAGTTTCTCGAGGAGTAAGCCACTCATCACTACCGATTATATAAGAAATTGCCCACCTGTCATTCTCGTACCAAAAAAATAAGTATAAAGTGCATAAATGGAACCGGTCGTGGTTTATTTTCTCTACAGTTTCCACTGTTAAACGATGCTTCGTCTTCCCGCGCCCTTTTACATAAATGGAACCGACCGTGGACTTTATTACGTTTTCCAACTCTTGAGAGCAAATCGAAAGCGAAACCATGTTCATTTCTCCTCTTGATTTTTCCGACAACTTTCCATGGCAGTGTGTGGTGGTTTTGAGGCGGTGCAAGGAACCAACTGATTTTCATCCTTTTCCAGGTAATTTTTTCAATCAAAAACCTCGTTAATGGCCTTTTTCAATTCAATTCATCCTTGTAAGTCATGTTATCAACTAAACTTTTGAATTTCTGAATTTGTGAATCACCTATTCTTGAATTATAATGATCTATATCTTCTAAACTCACCATGAATTGAACTTATTTGAATGTGTTTTGTTGAATTGCAATCAACAACTGAAATCAACAATTGATATTATAATCGTGTTTGCTGCTTTCTGAATTCTCAAATTATAAAGATACTACAAATCGTATCACTTGTTCTTGGTGTTCTCAGGAGAAACTCTTCAAATTCTAGGGCTTTGATCTTTGAATTTACCAATATTAAATACCAACCTGTTTGAGTATATGGGCTCGGCATAGAGAATATGTGGTTGCGGCATAATAAAATCCCACTAGTAATTTAGGAGCCCTAGGTCAATGTTTATAGCTTTCAAATATTAGGCTATTTTAAATATCTAGCTGCGACATGTAAATATTCGCTTACTGGTCCTTAGGTTAGTGTCCGTAGAACTTTGCCAATAGCTCGATGACCACGACATGTAAGAATATAACATACCTACTTCCCCAAAATAATATGCTGAGGCAGAAGTTAACTTCTAGGACCAACACTTGGTGCAGTAAGCCAAATTTGCTGACATTTTTACTTTAGCCTTTTTCCCTGCTACGACCTCTAAGAGGCATGTATGACCATATTGGGTGCTGCACCTAATTGCGGACTCTTTCTGACTTTCAGGTCTTGCTACAGCCATATGAGTTTTGATCCTAACAAATTTCTCAGAGACATTTGGAACAAACACTTTGGAGTCACTCCCCCTGAACTTCCTTCTGTGTGTCCTTTAAAGATAATAGGGCCTTGCCAGCTCAAAGATTTCCCAAATTGTGTCATTCTCAATTTATATTTCTCTTCTGCAAAAACAACTTGTAGGAAAGAGACTAACTCCACAAACTCCTCTTATAGGAAAGGTTCTGATTCCACATCAATGGAAGAGGAGGCCAACTCTAGCAACAACCCATTCAATGTTGATGCTGCGGCTACTGGGCCATCTGAAGGTAGGGATGCGCCTGTTGGTCCATCTAACATAGCTGAGAGACTTCCTGCGACCTTGGGCGTCTGCAACATTATGACTCAGAAGTGGGTTGACCAATTTGTTGAGGCACTTGAATTTCTTGAGGGTTTGCTTTGCTCAGCACCCACTGCGGAACAAAGGCCCTCCATGACATTTGCTGATGGTGGGGTCTACTCCCCCTACACGCGTTTGCTTATGGTCTGCGGCTGCCAGTTCCAGTCCCCACTAGGAGAATCTTCCATACCATGAAGTTATCCCGATCCTAACTAGATCCCAATGGTTGGAGGGAAGTTCTTGCCTCAGTGGTGCCGTGGAAGAATAAGTTTAATAGGGACATAACTCCCACGAAAATTTTCCATTTTTACAGACCTAAGGAAAATTTTGTAAAGTTTACATGGTACTATTACTTTACCATCCGCATCAATGACGAAACACTCTATAATGGTAGGCCCAATAGTGTGAAGAATTAGAAGGGCAAGTTCTTCTATATTTCTTGAGAAGGGTGGGAAATCCACCTAGATGAGACAAAGAGGGATAGGTCCTTTAAAATGCCGCGACAATGGGAAGGCCCCTCTAAGCTAGGTAACTAAAGATTCTGCCTTTTGAATTGTGATCATGCCCCGTTGTTTAAAGTTGTATTCTTCCCTTTAATTTTGTACTAATATTAAACTTTCTATGCAGCTCTTGACAACTTGCCCCTTAGTGAGCAGCAAGAGAGTAGGATAAGGAGGGCCGCGGTAGTAAGTGCTAAGGATAACAGTTCAGCACCTTGGTGTCTTCAGCCTCCATATTTGAAGTAGGCTAATTTACAAACAAATATCTTCCTAAAGTCATGGGCGTAGAAGGTATTCCCTTTCACTTTTGATTTTTAACTCCGCGGCATCTACTTTTAAATTTCAATCTTGCTTTATTTCTTCTTCAGGTTAGTAGATTGATAGAGATCTATTAGCAGCTCAATCGGCTGAAATGGATAAGGATGCAACTGTCCTTAATAACACAGCCAGGCAAAGAAAAAGTGAGAGGACAAAGTCTAAAACTCCTGTCGCATTCCCTTCTGGTGACCAAGTTGGTCCTACCGCTCTCCGAAATTAGGCTGTGGATCAAACTAATGCTATCACGCCCTCACTCCAGGTTAAGGAGTTGACCCCTCACGAAAGGCCTGAGGGTAATTTTGACGATGATATTGGGGCTAATTTGGCCGCAATAGGGTTAATGTCAACTTTTGAATAGCTCGAAGTTCGCGACACTTCTCTAATCCTTACTTCAAATTCACCTCCTCCAACACGAGTGGCAGTCAATGCTAGCCTGGCACCTCCTCAATGTCGTGCCAATGTTAGTCTTGATGTCCATCCACAACCTCAGCTTAGATAGCCCAACATTGAATCTTCTTGGGACACAATTACGAGGGCTGTCCGCAAAATGAAGAGGGTTCCAGATGCCATGGACCTTGATCGTCTCGTGGATAAAGACCACGATGACTTGGAGGATTATGGCCTCCACAGTTTGTTGAGGGTAAGTGCAAGTTTACCTTCTCAGCATCATTTTTATACTTCATATTTTACTTCTAATAATAAATCTCATTGTAGGCCGCGGGTGTTGTGATGTCCCAGAAGTGGAAGTATGAAGCCCTCTATAAGCTGAAGGAGGCCGTTGAGAGAGTGCACTCCACTAATCTGGAGAATGCTAGGGCTTCTTCCTTTTAAGCTGGGAAGCAGTCCTCTACCGCGGAACTTGAGGCGTATAAGATGGGTGCGGACAAGAAGGTTAGGGCCGGAGAAGATGCCAAGAAGGAGACTAAGGATAACTTCAAACATGCTGCATACTCTTTAAAAATTTCTCAAGCTCAAGCTGTTGAAGCTACCCAGGTTGCGTCTTCCTGAAATAGAAAACTTAAACTCCTCCAGAAGAAGTTCGATGAACTGGAAAGCAAGACTGTGAATCATGCTGAAGCCCATGCCTCGGCTATCAAGAAATTAGAGGAATATCATACCGCGAACATTACAAAAATAAATGCTGACAATCCTGAGGCTATCCAATTGGCCATTGACCACACTGTGGAATCCTTCAAAGGCTCCACGGATTTCTTTTTTTATCAATAATAAATCCTACCTCTGCGGCTACCAAGAGCTTAGGCACAGAGTGATAATTTTTTTCCTAAAAGTAAAGAAACAGTTCTTATTTGGGGCCTTGGTGATTCTGAACATTTTCAGTGCGTAGCTGAGATGAAGGCTGTAGCTGAAGAGAGAGCTAGACTAAGGGCTAAGGTAGAGGCTGCGCAAACTAAGGAGGAGACCATAACCACCGTGAAAGGAGAGGAGGGAGATGAAGAATATAATGCAACCAACTAGTCTTCTTTTAATTCTTGACATTGGGTTGCGTTCCATTTTTAAACATTTTTTTGTTGATATATACAAGGTTGTGGCCTTTTGGAACTTCTAATCAAGGTTGCGGCCTATTATGTGTATAACTTTAATAATTCAATTTTTGCCAAGGCTTTAACCTTTGATCTTTCTATTTGTCTTAACTTCTCCTTTACTCTCTCTTTTATTATCTGCTTTGATACTTGAATGAGCTTGAAAAAAATACTTTTTCAATAACTGATGCAAATATAAGGCCGCGACAGTCCCTTTAAATGGGAACCTCAAAATAGGTTACGGCCCATTACACGCTTCAGGATGCAAATGCCTTAGCACCTTTGGTCACTTTAATTTCATGGAACTTCTTTTAATATTTGCAAATATCGGTTGGCCGCAACTATATTATCTGAATGTTGTTGATTTCATTTGGTCTTTGATGCATTTTCTAAATGAATGAATGGACTCTTTGATGGCCGCGATTATATTAATAGGGTTGCATCTCCTTACAAGTCCTTGCAAAGAAATTGATAACAACATGTTGGGCTGGGTCCATCCTTCTATAGCTTTGGTATTTTTCATGATGTTAGTGCCACAGCCTCTTTTAGTCGCTTTAACTTCCTTTCATGGCTTTCCTTTAGACGCTTTAATTGAGCTCCATAGCTTCCTTTAGTCGATTGGGTTATTTTCAGGCCCCTCTGGGCTAGGTATTATGAAGCTTCCCCAAGCTATGTTTGGATATATATGAAGCCTTCCCATGATATGTTATGTTATTAAGCCACCCACAACTAATATATGGGATACTATCAAGCCTCCTCAGGCTGGGTTATGTTATTAAGCCGACCACAGCTAATATACGGGATACTATTAAGCCTCCCCAAGCTAGATTATGTTATTAAGACATCCACAACTAATATATGGGATACTATCAAGCCTCCCCAGGCTAGGTTATGTTATTAAGCCGCACACAACTAATATATGGGATACTCCCAGCGTCCCTAGGCTGGGTTATGTTATTAAGCCACCCACAACTAATATACGAGATACTATCAAGCCTCCCCAGGCTGGGTTATGTTATTGAGCAACCCACAGCTGTTGATATATATATATATATATATATATATATATATATATATATATATATATATATATATATTATCCCTGGCTAGTTATTATAAGCCTCCTGGCTTAATGACACATCCCGAAAGCTAAGAATAATCATTACAAGCCCTCGTGGCTAATAACGCTGTCTGATAAATGCTTTTAAGAATGTGGCCATAATATGCTGGAATATAGTCTCTATAAGTGATGTTGCAGACCACTTTAGATAGCTTCTCTCAATAGTTGCTTTTTCCATTTTCAATTATCACCCGCTTTCAGATAATCAGGCGTCATGACGGGTATTGTGGGACCATTTAGATATTACCATTCCTGATATAACATATTCTCTCAATTCGGAATCTGTTTAAGACAAAGTGTCTTTTATAAGATAACCTTTAATGAAAGTGAGAATCAAATATGGCACTATCAAGTAAACTTGATTTCATATATCTTTTCATATATTCAGGACTTTGCTAGTTCAATACAAAGTTAAAATGGAACCACTTAGAAAGTGTTTTCACTAAGAACAAAAATAGATGAAACATAAATATGGGCATAAAAAGAGGAATGTGTCCTGTCCAGCTAGGCTGTATCCCGCACGCATACTTAAGGAACTGCTGCAACATCCTCTACCTTATGAGCCTCTTAATTTCATCTTTCAGAACATAGCATTGCTGAGTGTCATGACCGTGATCCTGGTGGAATTTGCACCACTTGGCTTTATTCTTTTTATGGGGCGGAGCCCTCGGCTTTTCGGGCCACCTCAGTAGCTTATCCTCCTATAGAACTCAAAGATGTCTTCAACTGGTAAGGTCAATGGGGTATAGGCCTCAAAGAATCTTCCAGCTTTTTCCACCTTCCTATCTTTGGTCTTGCTAGCTGCCTCTAGGCTGGAGCTTTTGGTATGGCCGCGACAGTGATGGTTGATGCAGCAATGATCCTGGGTGCCGCACCCAGATTGGATGAGGCTGCGAGATCTAGCATGAGGATTCTCTAGGTCAAATAGTTGACTTGGGGTTGGAGTGAAGAATTTTTGTCATAGAGATGGATGAGGTGATTGTACAATTGCATAATCTCATTTTTGACTTCTGTGCTCTGGCTGGATTCTCCTTCCATTTTCTGCTTTGCTGATCTTTAAAAATATATACAATCTGAGACAAAACTAACAGAAGTGAGTGATCACAGAAATATAGGATGAAACAGAGTATAAAGTTGGGATGCAGCACTTGCACTACTGCATGGTATTTACTGATGGGGACGTGGTCAGTGAGGCACATAAGTGTACTACCGTGGCCCTTTAAACAATCAAACTCTCCCAGGCTGAGTTCGAGTCTGCTCGATGCTTTTAAGTTGCTGTGATCCAAAAACACTAGTTGAGACCACGACTAGAAGGGCAGTTGAGCTACCAGCCTCCATCCCTTTCTAGGCAGTGAAGGACTTGTTCCCATAATTGAAGCCCAAAGACTAAGTTTTTCTCCCGAAACACATGGAGAGCACATTTACTAGGGTCTATCCAGGAGAAAATAACCTCTCGGTGCACAAAATGACACAATTTCAATGACAACCACCAGATCATAGGTAAAGAACAACAAAAACAAGAAAATATAACTCTTCCGTAATCACAAACCTTTACAGGGCTAAAGCCCATCAAGATTTCTAGCATTATCTAGGTGAGGCGATATCATAGGGCTATGTAAAATAGATCTAAGGTTATAAAATGGAGACCCAAGAGCAGATCTGTATTTATGAAATACCCATTTAAGGGTTTAAATATAAAATAGAGCCCAATAACCAAAATTAACTCATGAGATGATGATCCAAAGGATCCCCACGAATAAAATAAGGTGTTTAAGAACTCAAAACATAGAGAAACACGATTTAAATACCCAGTTTCCCATATACAGTGCCAAATTGATGATACGAGAAATCGCCAACTTATCGTTATCGTACCAGCAAAATAAGTATAAAGTGCATAGTAAATAAATAGAGAAAGTAAAGAGAGATAAAAAATAAGATATAGAGTGGTTTGGCTATAATAATCAGCCTATGTCCACTTTGGTGCCACATTCTCATTATATATGATGTTTGGTACATAGTAATTAGTCCTAAAGAGGCGTACAAGCATGAGAGTATAATGTAGTACATGGCTTATGATGATTCCAGTGGCTTCGAGATAGTGGCTGTGATGCTCTTGCCAGTATCCCCCAAGCTATGCTTTGTGGCGTAGAGAGAATAATCAGTTCCAAGCTTGATACTGATGTAGGAATTGAACCGGGAACCTCCTATCTTGAGGTGTGGGCCTCTATAGATAAGAGGTGTAGGTATTGTTGATGTGATAAGAGATGCTGCAGCCAACTGATTGATGAGCTTGGGGGCCACGACATATATCTTATAAATGGGGTTGCAGTCTGTATGTTCAAGGGCTGCGACATGTAGCATATAAGGGGCCGCAACCTATATGTTAAGGCCTGCAGCATGAATGTAAGGCCTTCATTTAATAGCCTATAGGAGATAAGTTTGTGGCAATTTGACTATATCATTTGCTATAGTGTATCTTCCGCGGTAGGGGTACAATATCTGTGCTATCAACTACAACGATGATCGTCTTTTCCTCATAATCAAAGGCTTCCATTTTTTTATTGTTAAAACTAGTGATATATTCGCCCGTAGTTTCTCCTACTTGCTAGAGAACACGTAAAAAATGAGCCATCCTATTGACTGGTTTGGCTCCAAAGCAGAAATTATCGATGAACAACTCAGACAGCTATTGGAAGATGCAGATCTGTCCTCACATTAAGTTATTATAACAGATCTGGGATGATCTGGTAATAGTGCTAGAGAATGCCCTGCAACACATCTCATCGGGGAATGAGTAGATGTTGTCAATATCTTGATACTATTCCACATGAAGTACAAGATCTATTTTGCTGTCATACTTTGGGGTCACCACGGGTGGGTTAAACTTGGTGGGTGTAGGGTAGTTCACTATTGCAAGGATAAAGGCTGATCCCTTCATGAAACTCCGATGCAAGTGATTCTTGGATTTTGCTATTTCTCCTAAATGGCCTTTCAATCGTTAAATTAAACCTTTATAGGGATGCTCTTCTGGGTCATCTTTCATTGAGACAGTTTTGGCTACTCGATCGTGGGTTTGTGCTGAGCTCTCTTCTTGAGAAGTCTACTCATCATGCACGGATCTTTACACACAAGTTCTTGACTCGATAGATCCTTCATCGCGCTTGATATTTCGTGAGAGAATAAGTGACCATCATAATAGTGAGTAGATTTGAGTGATGAGGTCACGCCAAGATGTTAGGATCGGTTATCGATTAATCTAAAGCTCATATATCTACTTCTTTATTATCTCCTTCTTGAGTTTACGGACTGCCTGTCCTCATAGGGTGTAGGAGGCAACATTTCTCCTCTGGCGATGGGTTTAACTATGGACCTAGTTTAGATTATCCAAGTTAATTATCTTATGGTTTTCTACACATCCTCATTACCCTTGGCTATGTTCATCAAAATCCCTTATAGATCCCCTATACCAGGAGGGGCAGAGGGAATGAAGGCAACACCAGCGGCGTGACTACCTTCTGGGTTGTCTATCATTTTTCAGTACTTGATAGCAAGTGGTTGGAAGAAAGACTATTAGATGGAATATAGGTAGGAAATAATAATGGCTTGTTGTGTTCCCACAGAGGATACCAATCTGTTGATGTGTAAAATTAATTGAATTTTATCTCAGTTATACCAAAATCATCAATCACATATAAAGTAAAAAAGATATAAGCTAGAGAGATGAGAGACAAAGAAAGAGGCAAAAGTTTTTTTTACAAGGTTCAATCCAGTAAGGTGTCTATATCCATAGGTCCAACATTACTAGATATTAGGGTTTCAATACAAGTCTCTCAATAACTCTCTAAGATTTATGATAAATTATTTTTCATTTTCCTTTAACTGAGGGTCATAGTGAGCTATTTATAGTAATAGGAAGATGAGGAGGTGGAATACCTTTTATACATTAGGTATTTACATATTTGTTGTAACCTAAAATAATAAGTCCGCGTGGACTAATCAAAAGGTGACACCTGTCATCATGCTCAGTGGAACCATAAACAATAAACAGATGAATCGGTACAATTATCTTATTGGTCAGCTAACTGGATGACTACCCCCAATTATATGAGCAATCAGTAATATGAACAAACACATATGGGACTTTCAACAGTCACCATAAACATGCACGTGAAGAATATCATTTTGCTAATTATCATGTGAAGATGTAAATACCTAATGTATAAAGGTATTCCATCTCTTTAACTTCTAACTACTATAAATAGATCATGACCTCGCTAAGGGCAGCTGAAAAAACTTTCTCTAAACCTTAGAGAGATCTTGAAAGGATTGTATTAAACCCTAAAATATAGTGGCATTCTACCCGAGGTTGTATACACCTCATTAGGATGGTCACGTAAACCGTTGTCTCTTTCTATTACTCTTATCCCTCTCTAGTTTATTTCTTTATCTGTGGTTATAATTAATTATTTAATTAACCTAAGACAATTCTAAATTATCAAACCAAATTTAGACACCAACATATTTTCACCGTTTATGAGAAATGAAAAGTTATAGTTGTATTATACTTATTTCTTTAAGTAACCATTTCTTAGTCACGCCACTGAAAAATGGCAGACATTACAGAGGCACGCCACACTGATGGTAACACCTTCAGTCCCTCTTCCCCTCCTGGTGTGGGAGATCTTCAAGGAATCCTACTAAATATAGCCAAGGGTAAAGAGGCTATGCAAGAGATATTGAGTCAACTTGCCTAGACACTTCAAACCAGGCCAACTATCGGCCTCGTAACTAGGGGATAAATGTTTCCCTCACACCTAAATAGTAAAAGAGTAGGTCTAGATATTCCAGATCTACCAATGATAGATCTTACCATCCGAACATGACCTCATTAATCAGATCTACTGATTACTATGATGGACATTTACCTTATCATGAGAGGTCGAGTGCCATAGATAGACTAATCAAGGGATCTCCTTTTGATTATTTGGGTACCTGAGCTACTAGCGACTATAATCATAGAGATCCCTACAAATCACGAGATCATTGAAAAGGATATGTTTGGTCAAGAACTAGCTTGTGAGGATTCGTGCGTGCTGAGCAGACTTATCGGGTGGAGAGCTCATCATAAACTCATGGCAGAGTTGTTGAATTCATTTCTAAAAAAACTAATCCAGAAGAGCATCCCTGGAAAGGTTCTATTCAACCGTTAGAAGATCATTTAGAAAGATGGACAGATGTAAAAACCACTTGAACAAAAGTTTTGTGAAGGGATCACCTTTCATCCTGATAATTATGAACTTCCCTATGCTTGCCAAATTCAATCCACCTATGGTCACTCCCAAGTATGATGGAAAAACTGATCCAGTCCTTCATGTGGAATAGTATAAAGTTTCCACCAACATATAATTAGTTCCGGACGAGATGCATTGTTAGGCATTATCCACTACTATTACTAAGTCCGCTCATATTTGGTATGACAACTTTCCACGAGGACATATATCTAACTTTCAACAACTCATGGAGCTGTTCATCAGTAACTTTTACTTTGGAGCCAAACCAATCAAAAGGGTATCTCATTTATTGAGTGTTTGCCAATGATCGGGAGAAACTACGCTTAAATACATCACTCACTTTAACAGCAAAAACCTGGAAGTTGTTAACTACGAAGAAAAGACAACAATAACTGCATTAATAAGTGGTTCACTACCTGAGATGTTATATTATGCCTTAGCCAAAGATTCCCCTAATAAGTCCATAACCGATTTTATGGCTAAATCAGGTAAAATTATGAATGTCGAGGAGGCTATGGCTATTAAACAATTTCATAGCCCCAAGGCCAACAAATATAATGACTATTTAAATAAAGAGTAATAAGAGAAGAAACTCAAGAAGTATGATGAGTGTAATCCTCTCACTGTTGGCGTACATCATATTTTGGAGGAAATTCGAGAAAGTAGCGATTTTAAATGGCTCGGGAAGCTGAAGTCACCCTCGAATCGAAGGAATAAATTCGAGTATTATGAATTCCGTAAAGCCTATGGGCATAACACAAATAGTTGTATATCCCTAAAAAAAGAAATAGAAAGTCTGATCCAAAGAGGAATGGCAGTTCAATCGACATTATGTTTTATGATTGCTTCAAAGAAATGGGATTATGTGGTAGCAAACTGGAGTCATGTCACAGAACCCACATAGGTTTCTTTGAAGAAAAAGTGAAATCTTTAGGAATAGTCAAATTTGAAGTCATAATCTACATTTGGTCGTTCAACCGGACTGAGAGGATTCATTTCTTCTTCCTAAATAAGAACATCCAGTTGGCCTACAAAATCATCTTCAACAGGGTTGGCCTGAAAAGTTCAAAGTTGTTCAATCCAGTGTACACTAGTTACTATAGTTTACTACACATTATGGAATTGGTATTATCACTGGAAACTAGGTTGAAGACATGGAGTGCCATTACACTCCAGCCAACTAGGAAAAAGTTAAGAAACTTACAACTACCTACCAAATTGAGAACATAGATCGACATAAGGAGGTTGGCTTCATCAAAGGACAAGTTTTAATGGCAGTAGATACTATAGAACTTGACGATAAGAGCCAAGAATGGGCAATACAGATCGACTCATCCATGGATACTTGCCTTAAGCATGAGTTAATAAACTTCCTCAAACAACCGAAGAATGTGTTCACTTGTATCCATGAAAGATATGATAGGGATTGACCTCAGATTCATATTCCACGAATTCGACATTATCAAGGATGTCAAGCCAATAAAACATAAACGACGTGCATTCATCCCTAAAAAGAACATTGCCATCCAAGAGGAAGTTGAAAAGCTACATAAAGAAAGTTTCATTAAATACATCATATATTCAAAATATAGATATGGTCAAAGAGGAAAAATAAAAAATGGTCCTTGTGTGTTAATTTCATGGATCTAAATAAGGCTTATCCAAAGGATTATTTCCCCTGTCCTAGTATTGATCAGATGGTCAATTCCACTATCGGGCACGAATTACTTAGTCACATATATGCTTAATCGGGGTACAACCAAATTAATATAAAACCAAAGGATAAGGAGACGATCTCATTCATCATTAGTTGAGGCACCTATGGCTACAACATTATGCCCTTTGGGCTTAAAAATGCTAGAGCGACTACCAAAGGCTTGTGAACAAGGGTTTTGAAGAGAAGATCGCTAAAAATACGGAGGTATATGTGGATTACATGCTCCCTAAGAGCAAGAAAGTAGCTGACCACTTCAAAGATCTGAGTCAGACGTTCGATCAGTTGGAAAAGCACCTAAGGAAGCTCAATCTAACTAAGTGGGTTTAAGCATACACGAAGGAATGTTCTTAGAACTCATAGTAGACTAGAGAGCCATTGAATCTAATCCAGACAAAATTCAAGCACCGATAAACATATAGTCCCCTACAAATAAGATTGACGTGCAAAAGTTGACTAAAACAGTGGATGCCCTCAACAGATTTATCTTTCGAGCTAATGATAGGCGCCTACCCTTCTACAAGGTGTTAAGTAATACTTTTCAGTGGAATAGAGAATGTGTGAATGCTTTCTTAAAATTGAAGATATATTTAGGATCTCCAATATTTCTTTCCCGACCAGTAATGGGAGATAAACTATATTTATTCCTGACGGTATCTGAGTCAGAAATTGTCTCGAGACTTATCTGACTAGAGAATGGAGTGCAAAAATTAGTATAGTAAACTAGCAAGGCCTTCCTAGGCACAAAAATTCGTTACCCACATTTGGAAAATCTTGCTTTGGCTCTCATTGAATCCTCACGAAGAATGAAACAAGATTTCCAGGCTCATATTATTATGATTTACTTGCATTGCGCCAAGCTATTTACAAACCTGAGAAGCCAGGGATATTGATGGCATGGGATATAGATCTGGGAGATTATGATATGCATTATGAACCTAAAATAACATTGAAAGGCAAAACGGTAGCAATTTTCGTTGAAGAAAAAAGTCTATTTACAACAGCTAAAAAGTTTCATAAAAGCTACTTACATCACTTC
This sequence comes from Sambucus nigra, assembly GCA_949130495.1. NCBI lineage: Eukaryota > Viridiplantae > Streptophyta > Magnoliopsida > Dipsacales > Adoxaceae > Sambucus > Sambucus nigra. Next base: position 361,740,564 of record OX422213.1, on the reverse strand, counting down.
TAATTATAATCAAAAGTGTCTTAAAAAGCATCTTCATAAAAAAATTCAAAAAAACGTTTTAAAAAATAGAGATTTTAAGATGTGCTATTTACAAGGGTTGCAAAAAATTAAAAAAAAAGGTCTTAAAAATAATGTTTCTTAAGGCGCGTTATTTACAAGGATTGCAAAAAATCCCCCGACTAACTACCATTTGTCCAAAAGCGTCTTAAATATATTTTTTATCGGATGCTTAACTTGAGTGCATATCCATATATTACATTCAAAAGTTGTCTTACGAAATAAATTCAACAAAAATGTTCTCAAAATCAATTCTAACTAGTCATCTCCATGTATACATTCAAAAATTGTCTTGCCAATATATACATTCAAAAGTTGTCATGTCAAAGTAATTCATTCAAAAAGGTTTTTTTTTTCAATTACATTTCCATCCAAATTCAGTTAAAACTAAAAATTTCCTTCTCAAATGGTGAAAAATGTAACTATTATAAACTAAATATGTCCTCGACATTTCACCACAAATGTTCGGTCCATTCTATCTTTACAAAACCACTTTTCACAAATCTACAAAAGAGTAAAGAAAATAATACAATCACTTACAACAAGAAACCAATTTGTGAAAATCCATATAACCAAAATAACCACTTAAGAACAATTTGATTTAGCAAAAGTAAAAATAACAATAAAATTCTTAAACATGTAATATTTATGTCGGACTAAATTGTGTGAAATGTAGACATTATTAAATTCAGTCAAACTTCACATAATACATTGTGTTTGTATTGGGAATCTTTTATAATCATGTTGTTTCGTCTACGTATCAAAATTAAAAACATTTTCACGAGAAACATCTTAACACCCCTCAACTATAAAAAAAAATGGCAACTCCACCCCTAAAAATCCACTAACCTCCTCCCTAACATCCCCAACCCCAAAAGAAACAAAAAAAGGCAGCCCCCCCTCCAAACACCAAAATCTTGTAGCGACCTCCCAGTAAAGCATTGTCCCCAATGTTTAGTCTGACATGTTAAATATTTAATTTTTAGGTCAGACTAAATAGTGTGAATTTTAGACAATAATATTAAATATCATGCTTATAAAGGAGAGGGGGAGACGTACTATGTTTTGAGGTGCCTTAAAATGAATTGAATGAAATCAGCTCGTACATCATCAATCTTATCTTTTGTGTATGTCTCTTTCTTAGATAGGATGCTTATCTTAAAAAATGCAATAATAAATAATGAGTTTTTAAGACATATATTAAGACATGATGGAAATTAATATAACTAATTACCTTTGAATCAATAAACTTATAAGGACTCACTATTAATTCTTTTATATATTTCATCATATAGTATCCGCTCTCAACGTTCATAGTTTGTTTAGGATACTAAATGATACAAGCACTAAAATGTTAGTAATAGGAAGTGAGGGAAGAAATATTAAAATATTACTAATATTTATTTACCTTTATATCCTTTTAATGTGGTATTGCAGGTCATTTATTTCCATCAAGAGCCAATGTTATGAGACCACTATAAGACACAAATTTTCTGATTAATTATGAATGATTAATTACACTCGACCAAAGTAGAGATGAAATTATTCTCATGCATCGAAATAGAACTTAGTTGCTTCATCGCTTGGGTGGCGCAAGGGGTCCAACCAGTAAACATTCATTGAGGAGCAATAAATGAAAATAAAAATCCAATGAAAACTACAAGAGAATAAGTATAACACGAATACATTATGTATAAATAATTAGTAATCAAAATATTATAATCTAACAAAATCAATCAATACTAACATTTCTTAAAGGTTGTAAGGAGAAAAATATATATAATTTCAACTTTGCATAGTCCAATCTTTTAGTGAGAAATTGAGATATATTCACATCGGAGGTAGCACTAATGGATGAATGATTGATAAATTTAATATTTTCTTGAGAGCTTGGAAATTTATCATAAAAGTGCCTACATAAGAAAATAAACAAATGTAATGGAAAAATTAATGAGATTGAAAACAATTTTAATCTAATACCTCAAGTATGCAACAATAATTGTGAAATTTATGGGTTTCATCGCATAAAACTCAAACAAGTCATTCTTGAAGACAAATTTCTCGAGATTATCATCTCCAAATATTTCCTTCACGAGTGGAATCGTAATATGATTTTCCTTCATATTTTTATAATGTTTATGTGAAGGCAATAACCATAACATGACCACCACCAGATTTATCATTTTCTTGTTTCTCACCACCACGATTGTTCTTTTTTGTCCTATTTTGTATAATTAAAAATACAACATCAGTTAATTCCATATTTAATGCAATATATACTTAATGCTCGAAAAATATTTTACCGTAACACCAAGTAGCACGAATGTCTTCGGCCATGGCAACAAGTGAATTGAGGGCATCTCTAATTAGAATCAATTCATTGGGAACTAGTACAGGTAGAAAGGCCTATAGAGAAACTACTTTTTGAGGGACACACGAACATTATGATTACCAAGAGGAGCGTTGAAATTTTTTTATTTACACCTTCCTTCTCAAACACCAACCCTTCTGCATCAATATTGGTTTTTGTTTCAATTATCAATCTACACTTTGTTCCCTACATAGTCAAATTATATAATAGTCAAAACTAGAAAAAAACTATATAACAATAAGAGTACTTTTCTAATATATATTTTTGGAACATTATAATGTATTAAGTCACGAGTGATACATTTACAATTTTAGAAGTGGAATGTGGCCATGTTGTTTGAGTGTTTCCATAAACTTTGAGCTATGATAATCGGTGATATAATGATGGCAAGAACACATTATCAAAACCAAAGTATTTTGATTAAATAAATATTTTAAGCATAAAAGTTTATGTAACAACCCGAGTTTTTAGGAAAGCTATTTATTTATTTTGTGAGAAATAAATATTATTTTATTTGGAGAGAAATTGAATTGGCAATTGAGGTCAAAATTTGGAGTCATTAGAAAGTGTTTCGAATGGCGATTTTGAGGGTGTAGTTGTGTTTGGAAGGGGCGAGAAAGTCAAAATGACTGTACTTGGGGTCTATTTAGGTTTCGAGATATTTTTAAGCTCGTTTGACTCGAGTTAAAGATACCGAGTCATTTAAAGTGTGTATTATCATTTAAAGATGTGTATCCTGGGAGAATAGGCTTATTAAGCCTACGAGAGATTTATTTCATCTTAGAGAGAAAGAGAAATAGAAAGATGGAAAGAGAGAAGAAGAGAAAGAAGGAGAAAAGAGAGAGAAAGTGGAGATTTCCGACATTTACGTGATCTCGAGGATGGATCAGACCTTACGAACCCGAGGCAACTGATTAAATTTGCTAAATAATTGTTGTGTACATTTATTTCAAGATTTGTGGATCAAATTTATGGGTTTTAGGTTTTGTTTATCAAAACCTAATTTTTGGGTATAATCTTAGATTTGTTTTGTAGAAATGGATTTGAGGTTATAAATTAGTTTAAAAGTTTTTTTGGATGTTATATATGTGATTGGGTTGAAGAAATATGGAGAGAAAATGATAAATATGAATTTTGGGATTTTTGGCTTACTAAAAAGTAGCCATTTTCGAGCCTCCAGGTAGGCCGAATCGATTTGGCCCCCTAGCTGAATCGATTCAGAAATATGAAGGTGCCCAGGTCGGAGTGACCGAATCAATTCGGACCCAAGACGAATCGATTTGGCCTGAGACAGAGTCCCAGGTCTGATGACCCAAATCGATTCGCCTTGGAGGCCGAATTGATTCGCTGGGCCGAATCGATTCGGAAACAGGGCTTTTTGAAGGATGTTTTTCTAGGGAGAATTTCATTCCATTTTGTTCAAGGTTATCGATTGGGAACCTCTTTAGGGATCGCATAGAGTACGTTTTGGAGACTTTTAGGGAGTTTCCATTATAAGAGATTATTGGCGTCATATAGACTTAATTTGAGGAATACTGATTTGAGATTTTGGTATCATCTACGTGGGGAAGCCCACTCACCACTGATATTTTCATTTGGAGATATTTATGAAATATATATAATCAAGTTAGAACGCTTAATGATAATGGATTTTAGAATCCAATCGCCAAATGGGATAACTTTAAAGGTTCATAAAACGAATTGAACCCTGTTATGGATAGAGAATTATAAATGCTAATTGATGTTCATATGGATATAGAAATATCCTTAATGATGATTGATTTGGGGGAAATCTCACACAATGAGAAATGCTAATTGAAGTGCATTAGGATATAGAGAATATCCTTAACATAAATAGAATTGAGAAACAATTCATAACTAGAAGCGACATGTGACCTTTAAGAGAGAAATAGTATAGTGTATACTAAGTGGGGTAGATGTGTGAGAATTGACGATTAGTAGATCAAGAGGGAAATATACAAAACAATGATGATTAATCAGATTGTGCCTAAGGGCGTATAATAATATGAAAACAATGTGACATGTATACCTTATATGATGTTGTATCTTCATATGATGTGATGATGTATGTATGCCTTATGTGATGGTATATATATATATATATATATATATATATATATATATATATATATATATATATATATATATATATATATATATATATATATATATATATATATATAGTGAAGCATACCCCCTCCTTCCTATCATTGGGAAGTTGCGTGCAGTAAGGGTGAGCATCCTGGTTCAAAGAGCAGGGTGTGGATATTCCCCAGGTCATAGTCGTCCATTGCGATTATTATGCGATATATATATGCATTATTTTTGGGGGTGAGAAGTCAAGGGTATGTGACATTCTCACTGGCCGGTTAGGAGCTATGACCGCTTCTCGGGACGTTGTGTTCGTGAGTTGATCATGAGGTGGGTGTCGTTGAACCCCACCAGGTGGCCCCATTTTGCTACGTGTATGGGCTTCTGGAAGAGGATAGCATGTGAGCCTGCGTCCTCGAGTTATAGCTCGGTTGTATGGTTATGATATTGTTGTGCTTGTACTTGGGTATCGATGGCCTAATGGACCTCAACGACCAACATTGACAGGATTAGTGTATTGGGGGGTTCCTTGTTTGGATTTCGCCTCGGCGAGACGTACCATGCACGAATCACAGTGTAACGTTGGAAATTGGGGAGACGTTAGTCCTTAATGCTCATATTTATATATATCACCTATCCCGACGATCGATAGTTCCAGGCGTAGTGTAATGGAGGGGTTCCTTGTTTGGATTTCACTTCGGCGAGACGTCCCACGCATGAAACGTCCTGTACTGTTGAGAATTGGTCATATTAATTAAATAAAATTTGATTAATAATAACTTGGGTTAATGAATCTCGAAGATCAATACTGTCAGAAGTAGTGTAATCGGGGGGGGGGTTCTTTATTTGGATTTCTCTTTGGCGAGACGTTCCACGCATGAAACGCAGTACAGTATTGAGAATCGGGAGAAGTTTTGTCCTTAGCACTTGATGCTAATAACTCATATATATGATTATATGCCAAATGAGGGCATAACTAGAATATATGAAATTCTAGTAAGAGAAAGTTGATGTATTGTGATTATGTTAATCTGTGGATGGTTATGCAACTTTATATGTTCAACAATGAACAAATATAAAGAGAACTATAACATTTAAAATAAAGTAATGTTATGGATGAAACTTAGATAAGGGTAGATTACGAGATAAGTTAGATAATCTTAATCGGATCTGCATTTTGGGATCTAGTTAAATTTATTGCCTAATTTATATTTGGGCATTCATTTAGAGACCACGTGCATATGTTTAATGCGCCCTCTTGTTGAGAGGTGAGTTGGAATATTATGGAGAGGACGATTTCATTAAATCATGTCATAATGCATTTATAATTATTATGCATTTTAATGCACTTGCTATAAAATGTTTTCAACTCGGGCTCTGACCCGTTTATATTTTCTCCCTCCATGAATACATTGTATTACTTTAGGTGTTCCTCTACAAGGACAACATTGATGTTCTTCCATCCAGTGTATTCGTGGAGCTGTGGCAGTAGCGGAATGTTGCGGCATCTTGTTTAGACGATTCCAACCTTTGATGTATCTAGATTAGGATTCAGTTTGTATCTTGAGTTTTTACTCAAGTGTTGTAGATTAACACTTTTATATTTCTTTCCTCAAATTATTGTATTGTCTCTGACCCGACAGCTTATTCAGGTATTTCATTGTTGATATTTTGTTGTGCATTGTATTGTACTCTTTTATATCATTGGAGTTTGCATGTATCACTCATCATAGTTAGATGTAGTATTGCTGTTTGTTTCTTGCATGGTTGGTTTTAAATTGGTGTTAAAAATAATTTTTAAAATTTTGGCACCCTCTTTTAATGATTTCGGATAGTTAGCCTTATATTATTTAGTATTGTCAGTTGATGTTGAGAATGTGCCATCTGAGATACCTGATTTAATGTAGTATAGGGTTGGCGACCCGTTACTATTTTGAGAGGGTTGCCACAGATGGTATCAGAGCATCAAGTTCTAGTGTCTTTAGGATCTGTGCGGGTTACTACGATCTTCCGTAAGCATTCTTGATGTACAACCTTATTGTTAGCACGATTGTATTCACACGCCATATTTCTTCTGTGGTTTAAAAGTATTTGAAAGGCATTCTGATACAATTGTTCTTGTTTCAGATGCCACCGAAGGGAGGTCGTTCTGTCAGGGCAAACAATGGGGCTAAAAATGTGCAACCCCAAATGCCTCAAAGGAACATGACTACAGATGAAGTTGCCAATATAGTGGCACAGGCAGTAACTACTGCCATTTCCATGGTGGCACAACAATCTGCCGTTCAAGAAGCCCAAACCCATTTAGGACTGTCTTTATGGTAAAGAGTAAAGGAAGATTTTAGTAAGGGGCATCCTCCCGAGTTTATAGGGGGAGCTGATGCAATGGCTGCAAGTCAATGGAAGAATAGTATGCAGAGGCACCTTCGTATGGTTGCGCGTAGTGAGGTGCAGAAGCAATTTTTAGCCACCTTTAAGTTATCGGGTGCAGCTCTTCAATGGTGGGAGTTTGTCACCACATCTGAAAAGAGAGATACTTTACCTATAATAGAATTTTGGGAGCTTTTTGATTGAAGGTATTTTCCTTCCCCGACTCAGAATATGAAGATTTTTCAAGGTAGTAGAACGGTGGTAGAATATGAAGAAGATTTTTCTAGATGGGCGAAATTAGTACACGATGAGGTAAATATGGAAGAGAATCATATATCGAAGTTTTTTCGAGGTTCAGATTGGAGAATCCAACAACATTTGTTAGAGAGTCCTAAGTTAGTGACTTTTGTCGAGGTAGTGAATGCGGCACTACTAAAGTGTCACGAAAATCGTCTTCATTCGCAAGAAGGTAAGAACTTTGGGGATTCGAGTTCATCAAGTAAGTTTGGCGATGAGAGTGCCAGTAATGCTAGTTGGTATAAGTCGGACTATAAAGAGTCACAATGACGTTTTGTTCCTCAAGATGGTTTGAGAGGGATTTCGGGTAGATGTTTCTTTTGTAAAGAAATAGGTCATAAAAAGAGAGATTGTCCTATAAGAAGAAAAGGACCATGTTTTGATGAAGTTTTGGATGAAACCCCTACAATAGATTCGAGGTCATTTTAGACCGGGGGACTTTGTATGGGAGCCCATTAATGAGGAAGGGCAATCAGACTAGAGGTGGATGATGTAAGTTAATTTTCCTTTATGAATGGGATAATTACTATATAAAGTTTCGGGAATATCGTATGAGAGATATTGATGAGAGGGTAATTTTGAGCAAGTTAGTCTCTTGTGTTATTATCTTGTAAAATAATACATAATTTTGTAATACGCTCAAAAAGAGCTATAAACCTTATGGTGAATGTAAAAATTGTGGTTGTGTGATAAGTAGTAATGATGAAGCTACTTCTTTTTAGATAGTCATGTTAGAATTATAAAATTGTTGTATTACAGATATGGATGAGACATATAAATGTCTATATGTTAATATGATATAAGATGTTGTTTCTAAAAAGAGTTAAGAGTTTGTGGATTGATGGGACGCAGGAAAATTTTAGCTCATAATTATGCTAATTTTTGTGAGCTATATGTTGTTATATGTATGATGATTGAAAAGACCCTGTGTTGGACATAAGGGACTTTATGTAAATATTGTAAGACATAAACCAAAATATTTTTATAACTATTTTTCAAAATAAAACTTTTTCTAAGCCCTGGGCCATATCAAAATGATTTTTTCCCCAAAATATTTTCAAACTCTAGTCCGAATTTAACAAACTCTCAATCCCCGACGTCGCTTGATAGTAGTGTATTAAGAGGGTTCCTTGTTTGGATTTCGCTTAGGTGAGACGTCCCCCGCACGAAAGTGGCGAATGTCAGGAATTAAGAGGAGTTATTTCCTGGGACCATTAAAAAATTTTACACTATTAATTATATCTATGGAATTGTGGAACTTGGGAGGCAAATGAAGCCTCATTATGATTGGTGCGAGCAAAACGCTCGAATAAAGGGTATATGGGCTAGTGGTTAATGAATTGGTTTTTATGTAACTTAAAACAAGTTAAAATAATTCGTCGTGGGTAGTTAAAGGTTTGGGTTTAGTTTTGGTGAGGAGGAGTGTGGTAGGAACTAGTTGCGCTTTGGAGTAATAGGCTTAGCTAAATTTCGAGGACGAAATTTTTGTAAGTGGGGAAGTTTTTAACAACCCAAGGTTTTAGGATAACTATTTATTTATTTTGTGAGAAATAAATATTATTTTATTTGGAGAGAACTTGAATTGGCAATTGAGGTCAAAATTTGGAGTCGTTAGAAAGTGTTTCGGATGGCTATTATGGGGTGTAGTTGTGTCCAGAAGGGGCGAGAAAGTCAAAATGACTGTACTTGGGGTCTATTTAGGTTCCGAGATAATTTTAAGCTCGTTTGACTCAAATTAAAGATACTGAGTCATTTAAAGTGTGTATTATCATTTAAAGATGTGTATCTTGGGAGAATAGGCTTATTAATTTTATTTCTCCTTAGAGAGAAAGAGAAATAGAAAGAGGGAAAGAGAGAAGAAGAGAAAGAAGAAGAAAAGAGAGAGAAAGTGGAGATTTCCGGCATTTACGCGATATCTAGGACAGATTAGACCCTACGAACCCGAGGCAAGTGATTAAACTTGCTAAATAGTTGTTGTGTACATTTATTTCATGATTTGTGGATCAAATTTATGTGTTTTAGGTTTAGTTTATCAAAACCTAATTTTTGGGTAAAATATTAGATTTGTTTTTATAGAAATGGATTTGAGGTTATAAATTAGTTTAAAAGTGTTTTTGGTTGTTATATATGTGATTGGGTTGAAGAAATATGGAGAGAAAATGATAAATATGAATTTTGGGATTTTTGGCTTACTAAAAAGTAGCCATTTTCGAGCCTCCAGGTAGGCCGAATCGATTTGGCCCCCTAGCCGAATCGATTCTGAAATATGCAGGTGCCCAGGTCTGAGTGAGCAAATCGATTCGGACCCAAGCCGAATCGATTCAGCCTGAGACAGAGTCCCAGGTCTGATGGCCCGAATCGATTCGCCTTGGAGGCTGAATCGATTCGCTGGGCCGAATCGATTCAGAATTGGCCCGAATCGATTCGAAAACGGGGCTTTTCGAAAGATGTTTTTCTAGGGATAATTTCATTTCGTTTTGTTCGAGGTTATCGATTGGGAACCTCTCTAGGGATCGTATGGAGTACGTTTTGGAGACTTTTAGGGAGTTTCCCTTATAAGAGATTATTGGAGTCATATAGACTTAATTTGAAGAATACCGATTTGAGATTTTGGTATCATCTAAGTGGGGAAGACCACTACCGTTGAGATTTCCATTTGGAGATATTTATGAAATATATATAATCAAGTTAGAACGCTTAATGATAATGGATTTTAGAATCCAATTGCCAAATGGGATAACTTCAAAGGTTCATAAAACGAATTGAACCCTGTTATGGATGGAGAAATATAAATGCTAATTGATGTGCATATGGATATAGGAATATCCTTAATGATGATTGATTTGGGAGAAATGTCACACAATGAGAAATGCTAATTGAAGTGCATTAGGATATAGAGAATATCCTTAGCATAAATAGAATTGAGAAATAATTCATAACTAGAAGCGACATGTGAGCTTCAAGCGAGAAATAGTATAGTGTATACTAAGTGGGTAAGATTTGTGAGAATTGATGATTAGTATATCAAGAGGGAAATATACTAAACAGTGATGATTAATCAGATTGCGCCTAAAGGCGTAAAATTATATGAAAACAATGTGACATGTATACCTTATATGATGGTGTATCTTTATATGATGTGATGATGTATGTATTCCTTATGTGATGGTATATATATATATATATATATATAGTGAAGCATACCCCCTCCTTGCTATCATTGGGAAGTTGCGTGCGATGAGGGTGAGCATCCAGTCTCAAAGAGCAGGGTGTGGGTATTCTCCATGTCATAGTCATCCATTGCGATTATTATGCGATATATATATATATATATATATATATATATATATATATTCTTTTGGGGGGTGAGAAGTCGGGGGTATGTGACGTTCTCACTTGCCGGTTAGGAGCTATGATCGCTTCCCGGGACGTTGTGTGCATGAGTTAATCACGAGCTGGGTGTCGTTGAACCCCACCAGGTGGCCCTAGTTTGCTACGTGTATGGGAAACTGGAAGATGATAGCATGTGAGCATGAGTCCTCGAGTTATATCTTGGTTGGATGGTTATGATATGGTTGTGCTTGTACTTGAGTATCGAGGGCTTAATGGACCTTAACGACCAACATTGCCAGGATTAGTGTATTAGGGGGGTTCCTTGTTTGGATTTCGCCTCGGCGAGACATCCCACGCACGAACCGCAGTGTAACGTTGGAAATTGAGGAAAAGTTAGTCCTTAATGCTCATATTTATATATATCACCTATCCCGACAATCGATAGTGCTAGGAGTAGTGCAATGTGGGGTTGCTTATTTGAATTTCGCTTCGTCGAGACGTCCCACGCATGAAACGCCGTGTACTGTTGAGAATTGGGCATATTAATTAACTAAAATTTGAGTAATAATAACTTGGGTTACGTGCATCATGCATTGAGGGAATAATGAATCTCGAAGATCAATACTGTCAGAAATAGTGTAATCGGGGGGGGGGGGTTCCTTGTTTGGATTTCGCTTCGGTGAGACGTCCCACGCATGAAACGTAGTACAGTATTGAGAATCGGGAGAAGTTTTGTCCTTAGCACTTGATGCTAATAACTCATATATATATGATTATATGCCAAATGAGGGCATAACTAGAATATATGAAATTCTAGTAAGAGAAAGTTGATGTATTGTGATTATGTTAATCTGTGGATGGTTATGCAACTTTATATGTTCAACAATGAACAAATATAAAGACAACTATAACATTTAAAATAAAGTAATGTTGTAGATGAAACTTAGATAAGGGTAGATTTCAAGATAAGTTAGATAATCTTAATCGAATCTGCATTTTGGGATCTAGTTAGATTTTATTGCCTAATTTATATTTGGGCATTCATTTGGAGACAACGTGCATACGTTTAGTGCACGCTCTAGTTGAGAGGTGAGTTGGAATATTATGGAGAGGACGATTTCATTAAATCATATCGTAATGCATTTATAATTATTATGCATTTTAATGCACTTGCTATAAAATGTTTTCAACTCGGGCTCTGACCCGTTTATATTTTCTCCCTCCATGTATACATTGTATTACTTTACGTGTTCCTCCGCAAGGACGCCATTGATGTTCTTCCATCCAGTGTATTCGTGGAGCTGTGGCAGTAGTGGACTGTTGAGGCATCTTGTTTAGACTATTCCAATCTTTGATGTATCTAGATTAGGATTCAGTTTGTATCTTGACTTTATACTCAAGTGTTGTAGATTAACACTTTTATATTTCTTTCCTCAGATTATTGTATTGTCTGTGACCCAACAGCTTATTCGGGTATTTCATTGTTGAGATTTTGTTGTACATTGTATTGTACTCTTTTATATCGTTGGAGTTTTCATGTATCACTTATCATAGTTAGATGTAGTATTGATGTTTGTTTGTTGCATGGTTGGTTTTAAATTGGTGTTAAAAATAAGTTTTAAAATTTTGGCACCCTCTTTTAATGATTTCGGGTAGTTAGACTTATATTATTTAGTATTGTCAGTTGATGTTGAGACTGTTCCATCTGAGATACCTGCTTTAATGTAGTATAGGCTGGCCACCCGTTATTATTTTGAGCGGGTTGTCACAGTTTGAGCCATGATGATACCTTTCGTATATTAGATGTGGGATATGGCTTTGTTGATTGAATCATTTGGTTTTCATGAGCTTTGAGCTATGATCATCAATGATAGGAAAAAATATTTTTTAATAACTGAGAGTTTTCTAATATAAATTTTTGAAGAAAAAAATGAGTCGTGATTTATACCTTCACAATATTGGATGTGGAACATGGCCCTGGGGTTGGAATCTTTGTATTACCATTAGATTTAAGCAATGATAATCAATGGTAAAAAATAAAATTTATAATAACCAAAGTTATTTCTTAAAAACATTTCTTTGTAAAAGATTGAGCCATAGATGATATCTTTTTAATTGTAGATTTGCAGTGCAACCCTGTTGTTTGCTTCTTAAGATCACCATAAACTTGGAGCTATGAATAGAATTAAAATTAGACAAAATATTTAAAAATATAAGTTGGTTTTATAAACATGATAAAAAATTTCTATTTTGTTCAATTCCCTTTAAATGAAGTGATGCACTTTCATCTGCATTTGAATCAATCTCATCTGATGATGGAAATGTAATTTATTTTTTCTTCAACTCTTTCAACCTTTGCTCCAGTTCTTTGTTTCTTTTTCACTGCTCTTTATATTTCTCCTCTAATTCATTTGTATATATATTTTCATCCATGTCTCGGGAGTTTAAAATATGTTGTCGGGTTAATCTCAAAACCTACACCTCTAACCCGACTAGAGTGCTCCGGAGTACCCAACACCATTATAAGGATGTCAGAACATCCTCCAATAACTAGGCTTCCATCCTCAGCTTGCTCTTGTAATGCAATCTGAAAAAATCATACAATAAATCCATATTGGTCATGAAAACATAGTAGATATTTGTGGGGTTTACATATGCAAACTCACTATTTGTTTAACCACTGGTTTCGTGTCATCATCTAGATAATGATCACCCTTTATCTCACGAGTTTTCACCCACATAAAACTTCTATCTTCTTTAAAGGAAGGACCCATTTCTTTTTTCTATAAATAGAAACCACACGAAAAACTATTTGATTTGAATGTTAATTTCCTACTACGTCTTATTGTAATAAGAAATAATTAATTTCATTTACTATACCAGCTCCGCAATAAGACCAACATATCCTTATTTTCATAAGCAATAGTTAAACTTATACTTCCCTAGCCTTTCGCTTTGAATATTGCTTATTCTCTATAATTACAATCATAAAAAGTTAACTATTAGATTCAACTCAATGTGAAATGATTTCGTGTTAGCATTACTCAACATCCTCAAAAGTTTAATGAAATGAAACTAATAACTTTATGTAAAATTAGACTTAGTAAAATCCTCCCACATGGACACCCCAAGATATCAAATATATATATATATATATATATATATATATATATATATATATATATATATATATATATAAGAGATAGAGTTAGTCTCTTATGCGGACATAAGTGTGCATAACAACTGCGGACATTAAAATAGTTGGCAAAAACGACTTGTGCTAGTACCATTTTTGAAAAGAAAAAAAAAATGAAACTCAAAACACTGAGTAAGAAAACACCTCATAAGCAGCTAAAAACCTTAAGAGAAAAATGATTAACTCAAAAGAAGAAGAATCCCTAAGGACCTGCTTAAAAAATGGACCTGCTTAATGGTTTCAACTGCTTTCATTTATAACAGTTCTTAAAAATGGTCCTCCTTAAAAAGTGGAGTTTTTTTCGTTAAAGGTTTTTTTATGATTTTGAGTTGGACGTTTTTCACTAAAGGTCGAAATATATACAAATGATTATTGTAATTAAGAGTTCAAATTCTTTTGGGGCCACCTCACATAATATGTCATGGTGTGTGATGTTTGGAGGGTGTATATACACACCTGTACACCCCAAGATATAAAATATATAAATATAGACACTAGGGTATGCCCATGCCTGAAGGTACGACGAAAATTTCCAAAGTATGTAATCACAAAACAGCAAAAAAATCCAAAGTACGTAATTGCAAAAGGAAAAAAAATTCATTTCCCAACAAAGTAAAGTGTAATTTTAAAGTATACAAACCTAATAATAAAATTGAGTTTTACATACCTTAAGATTTGTAGCATGTGTGTGATACAAACATACCTTAAACTCTATATCCTTTAAATAAAATAGTTCTTAATTGTAGAGATTGCACAATAATTACTTGTACAACATCAGCAAACAACATAATTGGAAAAAAGACAATTATATGTGCAGTCAATAAGTTGATGTACATTCAATAAGTTCAAGGGGTTGTTCATGGTATTATTTTAAGGAAAATGTTAACATGTGGCTTAAGGGCACATGTTTTGAACATCAAAATAGCAAGTATGATAGCTCCACATAAGTATACGTGCCCTATTAAATGTATGTCGAAACCTTATCCCTACTATTTTTGGATTCTAAGACTTTCAAAATAGTCTTTTATTCTATGTGAATAACTTTATGTTGTTGAACTAAACTAAAACAATTAAACGTATTGATCACTTCTTTTACTGACTAAAACCTTCAAAAGCATTACACAATCAACAAAATCTACGTAATACTTTAATGGGTAAATTACATTAATATCCCCTCTTATTAAGCTATTACGGATAACGCCCATCTCGTTTTAGATATCACACTCACCTCCCTCTTATTTTAAATATTACATTCCTGCACCATCTTATTTCAAAATTTGCATAATGAATAACCCTTACTACTCATTCAGCAGGGGTAGTGTGTGTTGCAAAATTAAGCCAAGTAGAGGTGAGTGTTATAATATACATGAAGGGAGGTAAATGTAATATTTAAAACATCATGGAAGTACATATTATAACTTCCCTACTATGCACCTATATGTAAGTCAAATAGTATACCATGCCATGAACAAAATAATACCTTTCGATTCATACAATGCTAAAACCACCTCAATTGTGCTTTGTTTCACTCACAGTTCATTGGTATCATTTTTTCAATAAAAAAATACTCTATTTGCTTGACTAATTCATGTATTTTCAGAACCCTAAAGTATTACTTAATCTATAAACAAATATAATGATCATCCAAGGGAGATATCAACCATCCAATCATTTTAAAATATGAGAAAGAACTCATATGTCAATGTCAAAAATCTCAAAATTAACTCTTATACTCTTGTAATATATACTCCCTTCTCACATTCAATTCATAATCCCCCAAAACTCGATATTGTTGCTAGTGTAAATTGAAAACTAACAAACAAAAAAATGATGTTCCTTATTGCCAGATCATCCGAGAAATGACATTGGTATCTTCGTCAGGCATCAAACTCTTGTATAAAAAGGAATGGACACTCTGTAATTGACTCAATATATACAGACAACAAACTCTGTTGTAGCATCAAATAAGGGTTGGGGGAGGAACAAAAATACATCTGCAACTAAAAGCTTTGGGGAATAATATCTCATTATTTGCAATTAAAGAAGATTACTGGTTCAACACTTTGATGGTCCTATGGGAATGAGCTTCATTATCCACCGCAATACCTTTTCCACTTCCTCGTCACCTTCATCCTAATAAGCATTGTTCTCCTGAACGGTGGGCAAATCCGGTTGTCTCACTGCGATATTATCACTTGCCATTCTTTGAGCAGTCACAATATACATAAACTACCAAAGTTTCCAAAGTTAAACTCTGCATATATTTAGGAACAAAATGGCAAAATGGTGAGTTGCTTTTGGTCATAATAACCAGTCATTGAAAGTTTTATTGAAAAACACTTTTGATTACAGAGTAAGCAATCTCAACTACAGTTCTTAATGCATATGGATTAACACAATAGATTTATTAAAAATATATATATATAAATTTGTTAAAAAAATAGATTGTGCAACACACCAAAAACCCACAATCAACCCAAAAATTATGTTCCTCTTTTGATGAAATCAACATATATCTTTAAGCTTGGAAAATAGTGTTAAGAAGAAGAAAGATCCCCCAAGTTACCTGAGAATACTGAAGATGATGATGGTCTTATTTGTCTCTAAACATTGGAGAAATACCATAAAACAATTGTCCATGAGCTGATGAAAATTATTCCACCTCAAATATGGATTCATAGAAATTATATTTTCTCAAAAACATTACGTGTATAAAATTTGGATTCATAGTATTTGGGGCAGATCAAGTTGATTAATCAGACTATAATTGGACCAAAATGGGTCAATCTTAGGCCAGTTACGTGTATAATTAGGGAAGATCAGGAGTAATGTTGTAACAGTAATTCTCAGCCATTTTTTAGAGTGTAAAAAAGTAAAACATCGCTACTTCTTATTATATATAAAAAAGTGAAACATTATAACTTGGAAAAAAGGAAGATGTTTAACACAATGCCTCACCTCAAAGTGACATAGTCATCATCAGACATAGTTTTGAATGCCTTACCTCAAAGCGAGGCCTTTAAAAAACGTTGATGAAGAGAGATGGTGACACCGATTTTTACCGTCTGCGGTAAGAGATGAAGTGATTTAGAATGTGAATAAGATGAACTGAAATAACATACTAAAAAAGGGCTGTTAAAATATATGACCTAAAAGATGTCTTTTTAGTGAATCATAAACTGAAATAAAAAACTTCTTCTGCCCAAAATCTAAATTTTGAAAATATGACTCCTACAAAATCCTACATATAGGGCTGTTAAAATAAAAATCGAATAGATAAAACATATCATGCCAAAAAACTACATTAGGAATTATAGTTTTTATGAATGGTCGAATAAACCTTGGGAGATGTTCCAGTTGCATATCCTTACATGTAAAAATATTAGAACACATGTAATGATATCCTTACATGTGTGAATGAATGTAAGTTTCTTTTGTGTACATATTCAACAGTTTCATATCCTTACATGTGTTCTAATTGATTTTAATTAGAACACATGTAAGGATATGAAACTGTTCAAGATATGAAACTGTAATTAGAACACATGTAATTATAACAAAAGAAAAATACTTTTATTCACACACCGTACCCACTTGCCTGCTCCTACATAAAAAAAGAAGAATATGAATTGATAGAATATAAAAAACATAAAAGAGCACGAAGAACTAAAATGTGGTTTCAAATCAGGGGGTATCTTACAAATTCACAATAAGGCCTAAAATGTGTTCAGAAAAAGAATAAAACACGTACACAAACCAATATACACTAAACCTGAAGACTTGATCCTTATTTTGAGAAAAAATAACCCAAATATAGTAGAATTATGTACTATATGTACTATAAGATACCACTCAATTTCAAATAGAACAATTTTAGTTTAATTACTCTCACGTTGTTTCCTTCATGTGAGCTCGATCATCACTATTTGCCTAGTCTCCATAATTAGAGACCTAAATTGACTTGTTCCATGCACTAGGTAAACTAAAATCGAGACTGATTCAACTTCTTAAGCTCTTTATCAGCCAATAACTATCAACAAAAAGACATGAGAGAGAGATTAGATTTAGGTGTGCGTATGTGAGAGTGATAGATTGACGTGGTAATCTCTAAACCACATGTGAGGCAAACAAATAGAAAAAAAAATTAACCAAATAATATATTTGAAAAGCCATCAAATAGCTTCAGTCAAATATAAAATTTGTATAGAATTTCATACATACAACCTTAATATTAATATTAGAGAGCAAACATAATATAAAAACAGATTGCATCATGCTTTTGAAGAGTATGATTAATGGATTAAAGGGAGATATTTGAGTGATGAAATTTTATAGATGCTTGCAAGATTGTCTCTTCTACAATATCCCAATATCTCTTTGAAAAAAGGCAGACATACCATCTAGTCAAGGAGAATTTTTGGGGTTCTTTTTCGATAGGGATGCCTTAATTTTCATCATTTGATAATGACACTATCAAAAAAACATATCACACAGTTTCCATCTCAGATCTTATCTCAATAATGACCTAAACATAGAAAAAAACAGGCAGGTGAAAAACCCCTACACATAAAGACCTGCACACTAAAAGAATGAAATATAAGAGGTATATATTTAAAGGTTGCTAATTCATAGTCTTCTAAAGGCATCTAATTCAGTTTTGGTCTCGGTATGTTTATAAAAAAGTCTTAGTGTTCTAGAAAGAACTGTGATTGGTGTCCTATGTGGTATGAGATAGGTTGGTGCCCTTTATGCTGCTGCATTTGTAGCATTCCAGGAGAATGTTGTAAAGCTTGAGGGTGATCATACGTTCTATTTGTATCTAGTAATAACAATTTAGCCACTTGCATCTACTTAGACTTCTTTTTATACAAAAAAAGGGAGGAGAGGGGAGGGGAGGGAATAAGACATCTAGCCAGTTACGATGAATTTCACTAATATAGTTACCATATGAGAAAATAGATAAAGAAGCCAAAATATCAAAACAAAAAGAATGTTGTGGCCAGCAACCAAAGTCTTACCGCGTGAGAATGCCTAGATCCGTTGATGGAGGAACCACACACGCATAGTCACTTTCATCTCTTGATTACCTGAAAGAAAAAGAAAAAAAAGTCTTAACAGAGTGATATACCCATCACCATTTAGGATCTTCTGTTTAACTTGCTAATAAAATATTGTCGCATGATAGGTATATCATTTTATTCGTGTTACAATAGGGGGTAGGGGAGGGTGGGGTTGGGAGAATAGGGTTGTTAATATGTATCCTAACATGGTTGATTCAACTGGAGCTCCTAATACGGGGTAAAAACACTACTACAAAGGCTAAAAACAACCTGGTTTCATTCTACTCCAACTTTCTTTTCCAACATTGCGATGAATTAATCTCTGTCTTGTGGCAATATTCCATCAGCCGAACAATCTCCAACTCCCCACTCTTCCCCACATATGCAGTATTTGTTTTGAGATTCTAGCTTATTCTTCTCTTTATTCAACTTGGATCGCTCGAGAAACTGCTTAAGCACGGGAGAAACTTTGAACCTTGCATCATTTTTTGAATATATTTTTAGTTTTCTTCATTAAAGCGATTGAGAAAATCAATTTGAGGTAACTCAGGACCAGGAACTGATTCTAATCCCTCCAAACCCGAGAGGAATCCAACTTTTGCTGTAAAAAATATACACAGAGAACAACAACAACAATAAGAATGGCTAAAGGAAGAAAATACTTATTAACTGTGGGTGAAGTTGAATATTGATATTCATCAAGGCTTTTTCTTTTACTACAACAAACAACTTGTGATTTTTTACTGAATTGGAATTGCTGGAACTTATTTCAAGCCAGATTATTCCGCGAGGGTCTAATGGTACTCAGTGATTTCCCCAAACAAAGGTCTAAGGGAGGCCCCATCAGAGAAGAAGAAACCATTGGTTTGATTTGGGATCTTCTCTTTACTCCATAAAAAATTGAGAAATATACACAAACTTAAATTTCAATCCCGTTAATCTTAAATCCCATTGTGTACAAATATGAAATTTCAAAACCTCACATTTCAAAACCTATTAAACCTAATGCTTGAAGACTTAATTTCACAATAATGTATCACCAACCTTATAGCCAACATTCAAAATACCAGATTAGATCTGCCAAAAATTATTTTGAACAAAAAAAGCCACAAATTTCAAATCAAAGAGAGAATTTATTCCTGATTAGGTCTGTAAAAAATATTTTCATCTTAGAATACCTATTTAGATTGGCAAAATAAAGTAATTAGATATGAAACAAAACGTAAACAAATTTGGTGTTAAGTAATTAATTCGAAATGGAAGAGTAATATTACATGTGATTCGAATCAACGGAATATAAGAGTATTTCGAAATGGACCTGAAAATGACAATTACAGTATAATAGATCAATCGAATTCCCAACACTAAATAATTCAATAGTCATACATTACAATGAATTATATGCAGAAAATGTAAATTAATCAACATAATCACCAAAATAATATAAATTAATCAACATAAACATCGAAATAGTATAAATTAATGAAATATGCAAAGTTTCGATCAGAGAGAGAGCATGTATACCTGATTGTTTTAACCTCTAAAATAAACATAAAAACCGAAATATAAACAAAAATTAGATTTGTAAAAATCTAATTTATTCAAAAATAAAACCACAGAGTTTCAATCACACAGAGAGATGTAAAAATGTATTTTCGTAAAAAAAACTATTTGGATCTGCAATAAAAACTTATTAGATATGGAAAAATTCTTGAACAAGTATTGAATAAACATGAAATTGTACACGAGTCGCACAACAAATTTGTGGATGAATATCGAGAGTGAGACCTTCAAAAATAAAACCATAGAGTTTCAATCACACAGAGTGAGATGCAAAACAATATTTTCATAAAAAAACCTACTTGGATCTGCAATGAAAACCGATTAGATCTGGAAAAATACTTGAACATTGAAGAAACATGAAATCCTACATGAGTTGCACAACAAATTTGTGGGTAAAGATCGAGAGTGATACCTTTTGCATGGAGGGTTTGGTGAGGAATTGATGCTAGACAGAGAGAGAGTTTCTCTGGCTAAAGATCGATTGAGTGAGAGAGAGGTGTACTTCTCTAGTGTCAAAAAGGTTCCGAGGTAGTAATTTCCCATTTTATCCGTGTATTTGAATTTTGGGTAAGAGGGGGAAAGGAAATTAAGGGTTAAAAAAGAGGGGGAACTCAAATTTTGAAGGGGGAAAAATGGTAAGAGGGATATTTGAATCTCAACCCTTCATTTCATGCCTTATTGGCTTCTATCTGAACCGTGACGTGTCTTCCCATCTTATGAATAGTGAAAACACCATTGAAACTTATTATATAGATATATATAAAGAGAGAGAGTTAGTCTCTTATGTGGACACAAGCGTGCAGAATAACTCCGGACATTAAAACACTTGGCAAAAATGACTTTAGCTGGTGCCATTTTTAAAAAGAGAAAAAATGAAACTCAAAACATTGAGTAAGAAAATACCTCGTAAGAAGCTGAAAACCTTCAGAGAAAAACGGTTAACTCAAAAGAAGAACAATCCCTAAGGACTTGCTTAAAAAAATAGACCTGCTCAAAAAGTTCAAAAAATGGTCCTGCTCAAGTACCCCACAATGACACCCCTTTATTTCATAATAGCCAATTAATTCAGTATCGAAGAGCCTGGATTTGTTTAACTTCAACATCAGAACACAACTTACCAAGCAGAACAATCCCTCCGTACGTGCTTAAAAAAAGGACCTGCTTAAGAACCCCAAGCTGAGATCCCCTTATTTCATAACCGCCAACTAATTCAGTATTGAAGAGATTGAATTTGTTTAACTCCAACATCAGAACACAACTTACTAAGCAATATGGACTTAGGAGAAATTATAAGAAATTCAAATAACACTTCCCTGCCGAATAAGAGACAACCACACAGGATCAACCAAATTAAATTGGAAAAGAGATTACATAGACCTAAAGATTCTAATCTATCCCAGTGCACAAGGCTCTTGCTTAACTGCAGGGTCGGGGAGAGGTAAATGTGTACTCAGTTTAAGACACATGGATGAAAATTTAGATGGTTGTGCTAATAAGTTGAATTAGATTGCTCTTCGACATAAAGCTATAATATATATATATATATATAAATATACTGTAATACCCCGTATTTTTATGCTATATTAATTTGGGGATTTATTGAATTTAATGTGAGTAATTTATTTAATAAAAATTCGGAAATTAATTATGTTATAATTATTAACGTGACGAGAGTTAGTTATTATGGGAAATTTGTTGAATATTACTAATGAGCAAAGTAATATATTATATTGGTTATATTGAATGTCATGAGTGTGTTAAATGATGATTTCGGAAATTTAAGTCGGAACGTGCTCGTGTCGCGTCGGGACTAAATTGTGTTAAATTAAAAAGTGAATATTTTATAAGTTGCCCGTATGGTCGAGATAGTCAGGAAAGTGTACCCGGGGGTGTAGTTTGGGTCTCGGGGCATTTTTAGGCCTAATTAGTACCCCAGGAGGGCATTTTAGTCATTTTACATATTTGGGTAATTAAACCCACGAAATTCAGCAACCTATATCAACCATTTAGGTTAGTCATCTAGGGTTAGAAAACAAAAACACAAGTGACGGCCATAGGAGAGGGAAGGAGAAAGCTCCAAGGCAATCCAAGGCCCCAAAAGTCGTCCGTTTGCACCACAACCACCACCACCGTGTAGATCGCGCAACGGGCTACGCAACCACACAAAAATCATCTGCAAATCAGAACGTCGAAAATCCCAGGCAAGTATTTATCTTGGGTATTTTCGTTAGTGCAATCTTCATATTAGTTTAGGAATGATTAGAGATGAAAAATATGGAAGAAAACCCAATTTGTGTTAGGAAAATGCATGTAGTATGGATTTATATGAAAATTCTGGAATCCTTGCCATGTGGAGGAATATAACCCACGAAATTTTGATGATATATTAGAAGGAAATTCTGGTAAAAACAGATTAGAACCATGATTAAGAAAAACTCTAGGGTTCTTGATGATTAGATGAGATTTTGGGTTAATTATCCATGTTTAATGTTAGATATACACATGCTTTACGTTGAAAACATCTGGTATATTGATATAATGTTAGTAGTAGGATTTTTGGGATGTTTAGAATGGAAAAACATGGTTTTGTATGAAGAAAATTGGTAGAACCCGTCACTGCAATTCTGTAGATTTCGCAGACCTGCTTGATCGATCGATCGAGCCTAGAGCTTCGATCGATCGAAGGTTCGATCGATCGAGCCCCAGACCTCGATCGATCGACCCCTCCTGGAAGACTCCTATTTCCCTTGTTTAATTAGTTAAATTAAATTTATCGTGAAATAATTCTTGGGTATTCTTCATAAAATGTTTTGGGAGATAGGAAAGACCAGTAGGACATATGAATAAGTGTTGGGAACTTTATTATGAGAGGAGAATTTTGCTTTTGGGATAATTATATAATGAACGAGGAAACTACATATTCCACGTGAGAGATTACGGTGAATAGTTACGATAGTGAAGAGGGGTATACCTACTGAATTTTCTACTTGGAACGATAGAGTCCACGAGTGTCACATAATAAGTGAGAAAACCCTTCGAGTTAAGGTTAGAGATGAAACCTTATGCGTAATACTAATAATGTGAAATTAAGGATAAATGTTGTGATAATGGGTGACGAGAGGAACCTATATTAATATGATAAAGTGGTATAATTATATGATTGTGTGTACATATATTATATACATGTGAAAATCATGCCCACGCTACTTGCTATCCCTGAGGTTTCCGCGCTGGGATAGTCTTATCTCGATGGGACCTTTATGGGCGATATTGACTTGTACCCTAGAAGATAGATATCCTTGGTACAGGCTATCGATGTGATAGTTCAGACGGTCCTAAGAGACGCAGGCATGTGCCACCCTCTTAGAGGCTTGGAATCTATACTTCGCCTCAATATTGTTTGTGTATGTCTGTTAATACAATTCGAGAGTGATTCCGAATGTATTCCCCTTAATATGAGTGATATGGGGCTTTGGATAGTAGAGTATGCACGCACCATAGTTTTATGTGGGGTACTGTTATTTTATATATATTATACGAGTAGTTAATATGTATATGAGATTTGGAAATTTGAAACTGCCTACTGTGATTTGATAAGTAGGACATGGTTGATGACTCAAATAGTAAATACTTGTTTCGTGAAAGTATAATATGACACTGGGAAACTTTATAAATTAATAAAGCTAAAACGAGAGTTGTGCTGTTAATTGGAAGCATTCTTTTTAAAATGATATTGTTCGGTTTTGAAATCTTATGAGTTAGTTAAGCTAAATTATTGGGAAGGTTAGTATGATAAAATGATAAGATACACCATTGGGAAGGTTAGTACGATAGGCGTGCACATTAGAAGAGAGGTGAGAATTTCTCAAGAAAGTGTCGCTCTAATATGTTGTTGCATTGGCCTGTATCAATTTAAATACTTGCTAAACGTATTTTAAATCAAACACACTTTCGGGCTCTGACCCATTTCTCTCTCTCTCTCTCTCTCTCTCTCTCTCTCTCTCTCTCTCTCTCTCTCTTGTATATATATGTATGTATTACAGGTGCCCAGCCATAGGGGCGTCTTGCTTAGGATCTCTTGGAAGGAACGCGCTGCAGCTTAGGTGGGAGTTGCAGGTCTCTTGATTAGACGACTTCGTTCATTCGGATCCACTCTTAGTATTTTCATTTAGTGAGCATGTGTAGCTCTTTCCATTATTCCATTGTTATTGGGACATTTGTATTTCAGTTATTTCCAGTATTGTTATTATGGGATTTATTCAGTTTGGATTGTGTTACTTTATATTTCGCATGTTAACATTCGATTGACGAATGTTTTAAATAAATTGGACTATGTTGCAGATATTTAATGTGGCATGATTCTTACTTACTGTATGTTGTTAATAAAATAAATGATTTTCTTTAAATAAAATTTGGAAAGTATGTATGAAAATGGTTTTTGACACTTAGCTTAATTATTTAGAGTGTTAAATTGGAAAAAATATATTTTTATCGATAGTGATGCTGAGAATGAACCAACTGTTTACCTTGATTTAATTTAATAAAGGAGTGATCGCCTGATATTTAATTAAGCGGGGTGTCACATATACACACACACACATACACGCACACACACACACACACACACACACACACACACACACACTAGGGTATGCCCGTGCCTGAAGGCACCTTGAAAATTTCCAAAAAATGTACGTAATTGCAAAACAGCAAAAATTTCCAAAGTGCGTAATTACGAAAAGCAAACAATTTCGTTCCCCCAACAAAACAAAGTGTTAAGTCGTATATAATTTAAGTTATCCAAAGTACGTAATCGTAAAACGACAAAAAAATTTCAATGTACATAATTTTCAAATTAATTATGGGACTATCCACCCCATTAAAGAAAAAAATGTTCTAACAACACTAATAGTTCATCCCAAAACTTGTATAAACATCATTAATTTAACTAAAGTCACGAAGACATATCGACTACAATAGACCACGCACTTAAACTAATAAAGATAGTTATAGTCTAAAACAACCACCATAGCATATTTGGTTGGCACTATAATTAATAACAACCCAAATCTATGACAACAATATTTATTTACGTTAAAATTCCAAAAAAAAAGGTACTCAAAATATATGGACAATATTTAAGTCGAAGATTATTTTACAACAAAAATTGTAAACAATTTAAAAAATTTGGGCGAGTTTCCTTTATTTATAGGACTATCCACCCTGTTTCAAAAAAAAAAATACTCAACAACAACAATACTAACAGTACTAATAGTCCATATTAGACCTAGTTTCCACCACATCATGAATTTAACAATAATCAAATATAAACCCAAAATATTCGTACATAATAAACCACTATTGATAACTTCCTCCGAATCGAGTCAACCAGGTAACTTGTTGAGTCAAGAATCATAGTGTAATGAACTCGAAGTAGTAACCCCCTGCAGATTCTGATTGAGTATACATGATTAGATAAATATTTACAAAACAAAATAGATACACTAAATTAAATAAATGCAAAACAAATTACAAAGATTAGTCGTAAGTCCAAAATAATGCGTTTCAGAATGAGCTATCATGGTATCATTTTAAGGTGCACTGTTCTTTCTTTGAGGTTTCTTCAAATACTATACCTGTGTAAATAACAAATCATGTATTTAAGTGAAAAATAGTAAAGAAAATACAATGTATCTTTAGCACGCAAAATTAGATAAAAAATTACATTAACCAAGGTAAACTATTTATGCTAATCATGAATATGGACACAATATTGGGTCATCTTCGCTCTAAGTAGGGCAACTGATAATTTAAAATTTTATAGATTAGTGAGTTAAACATTTCACATCCCATCACATAGGAAAATGGATTTGTATTCCACAACTACGTGTGGATGTAATAATCCATTAGAAAAACACATATTCATTATCATCAGTACAGATCAAGAACTTTGAAAACAAACTATAGTGAATTGACCTATTCTATGCTCACATGCTCGTGGTCAAACAACTCCTCGTCATCATGTTCTCGGCATAAAAATGAGATTGAATCTTCCAATAAATGATGTATTTTAACCTATGTTTGGTGACTGCCTTTGTAAGATATGTCTCTGGAGTAATCCATTACAGAGGAGAACTCCAGACCGAATCGGTAGAGATATTCTGATGAGAGTAATCAATCTAGGTCATGATATATGTGATAACATCTCGGGCACTTTACACATCAGTGTTAAACTCCGGAAGCAACGCTTTTCAAATGTCCATAAATATACCGATAAAAAATTGAGTGAACATTGATCACCAAATACAATATCATTAAATAAATAAGAAGGTATCACATATTTTTATCGTCATGTCATAGAAGATGTAGAAGATGTATAACACATATAGAAGATGAATCAATGAATCTGCGAGTCAGCAAATCCACATATAGAAGATGTATAAGACATATAACATATGTATAAAAGATGAATCAAGGAATCCACATATTGGAGATGAATCGACGAATCCATGTAAAGCAGATGTCGCAGTATTAGTGTATTAAAAAGTAAAAAATGTTACAATCTATCTAACATGAAAATCATGAGAAACACATATAGTGGGAAAATTATTTTCCTTTCTCACTGGAGTTCACTAATTAATCAAAAAGATATAAAATCTCAACCGAGTGTACACCCCACATATCATATTCAGCCTATATTTAGTCATAAGAGAGAGATCTCAAATGGATTCTGCTATTTAATTATTACATGAGGTACAGTTTCAACAGGTTGGCATAATTTTCCCAGACATCAGTGCCATCAATAGGTATTTTAAATAACCATTTATGGATTTATTCAAATAACCATTTATGCGATCAGTAACATATACCACAAATTTTACCATGGCTTCACATTTCATAAAAGAAAAACCCATAATGATAAATTTCATAAACAAAGATAATAGTTTAAATGAAAAGTAATCAAGTACCTAAAAGGCTGAAATGATTCTATACATGAATTCAATGTATACCTGATACGAAATCACCAAAATTTTTTTAAGAACTCAAGGTGTCATTGATTATGTAAGGCTACAAAATCCATCAAATTCGTAGAGATCTGAGCAAATGATATAATAAAAGCAAAGAAGGCAAAACAGAAAGAATCATAATGTCAAGCTTACCACAAAATTTATAGAAAAAATCAAAGTAACCCTGCCTATGTACTCATTGGGGCAACACTTCATATGTACTCCATTCGGTCGTTCCACGAAGATTATACGACCTCACCAACATATCTCATTTTTCTTAAAACATGCACATGTGGACTATAGTAAAATTACAAATTGATACAATTCAATAATAATAATAATAATAATAATAATAATAATAATAATAATAATAATAATAACAGAATACCTGGATGTAGTAATATGATAAAAACAAAATATAGGGATATAATTCCAGGTGTTTTGTGGCCAAACCAACCGGATCGGTAGTGGCATGTCTCGTAATTTGGTCCTATTTGAAAACATAAGTTTTTAAGTATACACTATGATTTTGTAATTTGGTCCCAATATTGAAGTTCATGCATATTCTTTTTAGGTAAACGAGTTATTCCCAAAAGTGTACTATTACAACTTATCTTGGAATTGCTGAAGGAAACCCCTCTTTTCAATACGTGGGAGTTAATTTTCAAAGGCATCCTTTTTTATGCTCACTCGCAGCCTCTTATGGATAAGGCCAAAATCAAGTTGGAAAAATGGAAAGGGAACCTCATCCACGTTACTAGTATAGCCCATCTTATCAAATCGGTCATCCTCTATTCTGTTATACAAATTTAATAAATATAAATGGTTTGCTATACTATTGGATATGATTCATTCTTGGGTTCAAAACTTATTTTGGACTGGAAACACTAAAAAAATAATTGCAGTTAATGTGTGTTGTTCTATTACCTGCTCTTCTCATGATAATGTAGGGTTCGATATTACTAGTTTTGATGTCTAAAAAAGGCTGCCAACATGAATTTATTTTGTTAGAAACAAGGGCTTCTATGACCAAGAATCACACGTGTCACCAAGGCATAGATTGCTGCTCCCAAAAAAAAAAAAATGTACAATTATCCATAGATTAAGAAATAAATTATTGCTTCTGAACAAAAAATATACAAACTGTACGATTATTAGCATAAAAGAGAAGTGGAAGAGAAAGAGGCCAATCATAGATTAAGAAATGAGACCTCATCACTTAATACATAGAAACAATTTACCTTACAATCTTCAATGAATGATGATTTTGAGTTTGATTATCTCAAGTATGTGCCTCAAAGCCTATGAAACTTCATAATTAAAGGGAGTAAAACTGAATATAATTATTTTACTTAACAAATAATTAGATTAGAACCATAAACAAAATTGTTACTATAATAATTCAACCAATTGAGAAACTATATATAACAATTAAAGAATATATAAAATAAATAATGAGAGTACAAAGGTCCAGTTTTCTCATACGAAAAACAACAGCTCAAAAGGAAATGAAAACTTCAAGAGAAAGCACTACTTAATAACTTAACATATTCATTAATCAAACTTGACATATGACCTATTTCTTATCCCAATAGTAATCCATACTCCTAAAATTAATCATAAGAGTACAATGGCAAAAGCCTTAACAAACATATAAGCATTATTCTACAATCGTAAAACCATCAAAGAAAAAGATCCAACCTCCCAACCTGTCAAATCCTATACATAATCAAAGAATAATACCCAAAACTACATTCATTTTTAACTTGAAGTTTATAAATCAGCATGGTTATATTGATACCTTGAGAATAATTAAAATATCAAACTATGAACAATAACTATGCGAATATTGAAAATTTTCTTATTTCATCACATCAAGTGAAATAGCATTCAAACTATATTGGTAAAAAGGTACAACTATTATATCTTAGAGCATTATGTCAAGATATATATGCTCAAACCAATAAACAAGTTATGACCATAAAATACTAAACATGTGTGGTAGGATGATTTTTTGCACCTAAATTCACAATCAATTGATTTCTGGAGCAACACAACTCAACTACGTAAAATAAAGTGTAAACGGAAACCAAATGTAATACCCCGTAATTTTAAATGACTTTTAAAATGGGTTATATTTTAAATTAATGGATTAATTGGATTTTATTATTAATTAATTCATTTGGGTATTATCCAGACGGTGGATATTAAAATGGAAGATTCTGAATATTACTTAAAGATATTTAGGTAATATATGAATTTGATGTCATTGATATGACTGTATGAGATAAATTCGGTAATTTATATTTTTAGTCAGACGCGGTATGGGACGTGTCGGGGCTAGTTTATTAAATTAAAAAGGAAATTTATTTTATATCGATCTAATAGTCATTTCGACTGCGTCGTTGCGTCCGGAAGGTTCGAAATAGTCAGAAAAGTCTATTTGGATGTTAATTTTGAGTCTCGGGTCATTTGGGAATGAATAGACAACCCGAAAGGGCATTTTGGACATTTTTCTAGGGGGAAGAATAGTGATTTCGGATTTGGAACTATTATAAGTATTGGTAGATTAAGTGAATGGGGGTTATTTATCTTCTCTTCACAAATAAGAGCAGCCATCTTCCTAGAGAGAGTGTAAGAGTGCTTGGGAAGGGAAAAGCCACTTGGGAAGGAGAAAAACAAGAACCAAGGTTCACCACCACCAACCACCACCGAAGTTTGACCGGAGAAGGGACAACCAACTGAAATATACTACACCAAAGGATCAGACCTACAAAAAAGGCAAGTGTTTGATAATGGCAATTTAAGTTTGTATATTGTCCATGTTAGAATAATATGAAAAGAGAAAATTATTACTGTTTGGAAGAAATGATGGACTATTAAATGGATTTCTGGAAAACTGAAATGATATAGGAATCTAACTCATGTTTTAGGATGATATTAATCCACGAAATAGTCATGAATCTGTTGAAGAATCTATGAAAACCATTGATGTGTTCTTG
This sequence comes from Sambucus nigra, assembly GCA_949130495.1. Lineage (NCBI taxonomy): Eukaryota > Viridiplantae > Streptophyta > Magnoliopsida > Dipsacales > Adoxaceae > Sambucus > Sambucus nigra. The sequence goes on along the minus strand of OX422213.1, from coordinate 361,710,196 downwards.
AAGATAATATGATGATAAATTTCTGGAAATAAGGAGATAAACATGCTTTTTAATCCAATCCCTTGATGATTCTAGGATGTTTAGAGTACTAGAAATCGTTCATATATGTTGGCATATCATGCAGTAATAATTATAACTCATTTTGGAGGCTAATATGAAGGTTTGAATGAGTAAAAATGGTGAAACCCGTAGTTGCTGAAATACAGAAAAATCAGGCTTGGACCTGAGTGATCGATTGATCGACCCCTACCTTCGATCGATCGACCTCCCCAGATTAAGTAAAGTTGTTTCTTTTTAAATGTTGATTCTTATCCCAAACCTTTTGTGGATCTTTGGTGACTATTATTTGGAGATTATGGGACCTAGAAAATATCAGTAAACCCTTGATGAGATTTGAATTAATTTGATTTGGATTCGAGTGATTTAAATGATGAAAATTATATTGAATGGAATTTCGATTACTAGATTCGTTTGTTAAATTCCAAATGGGGATTTATGGGGACTTTAAGATAGGACCAGTAGGGGTGATTTAATCTAAAACCTGGGTATCCTAAAGTTTATAAGAGGGTTAAATCTTAAGTGGAAGAATATGTTTTTATAAGAGATTTGAAACTATCGGTTTTAACCTTAATTAAAGAGGAGAACTAAACTCGTAGTAGTTCGGGAGAAATAATGTTATGGACCAGTAGGATAATAGTGACTTCTTACTGAATATAAGATGAGGGAAATTCTATTTGAATCTTGTGAGATGGGAGTTTAGAACAACATTTGGTTGAAAGAGGGTATGAGGTTATCCCGATCGTATAGTTAAAGTTTTCGGACCTCCTCGATTGACAAAGTTAAGTAGTAGTGTATTGGAGGGGTTCCTTGTTTGGATTTTGCTTTGCGAGACGCTCCGCGCATGAACCTTAACGACGTCGAGAGTGGAGGGATGTTATAGGATGCGAGGATAATTAAATTATGAAGTAAAAGAGATATAATGCTACGTATGGAAAATATCTTAGGGTAGTGATAATTACCTTATTGATATTATATTATAGGTATGATAATACCTATTTGATTGATTGATGATTTATGTGTATGACATACCTACCTTACTTGCTATCGGTGGGAGGTTTGCGCGTGAGGGCAGTCATATCCTGATGAATCCATGGGATCTTTGATTTGTCACTCGAGAACATAGGTCTATGAAAGACTTATCGGGAAGTTGATAAGTCCGCTGACTGTGGGTGCGTAGGTATGTGCGTGACCCATGGATACGAGTACTATGTTCGCCTCCAATTTGTTTGTTGTTGTTTGTGGTTCGTGGAGTCTTACCGAACCTTTAGTCCCCTATTCGGCGACCTGCGATGATGGGACATGATAGCAGAGTAATGCATTGCACCTCAGCAGTGACTCGGGGTGCTGTATTATATATGAATATATATATAATGGATTAAATGAATGAATGAATATATTGTGGTTAAATCTATCTACGGTGATAATTGTAGATAACAGTGAATAGAAAAAGATAAATGGAATTAAGTTAATGAATGTTTATAGAATTGAAAAGCTTAACTCATGTTAATGAGAAATGATTCATATTAATGAGTAATGATTCATGTTAATGAGAAACTAATCATATAACGATGAGAGATGTAAATGAATAATAATGTGACGTATGGTATGGGACATACGGGGATTATGATATGGGAATGGAATTATAATACGCAGACTAGAAAAGATGAACCATTAACTAGGAGGTTAATAGGAAACGTTAAGTGTGCACTCTAGTTGAGAGGTGAGAATTTCAAGTGAGAGTTGGATCTAACATGTACATAATAAATGCTTTATTGGACTTGTTAAATACTTCCTGTTTTAATAATAATCTACACATTCGGGCTCTGAACCGTTTCCTTGCATATTTTCTCTTCTATTGTATCTCTATCTCAGGTGTCCAGCATTAGGGACGCCAACCATAGTTGATTGTGACGAGCTATGGAGCTATGGAAGTTTTGCTTAGACGCTTGTCATCTTTTTGATTCACAGTATTCTTACATAGGGCATGTCGCCCAAAGAATTTCAGTTATCATTTTCAGTCGGAGTTAAACACTATTGTATTTGTATCTTTTAATACATTTAACATTGTTGGGATTATTGTAAAGGATTTATATTATTTGGGAATGTTTATTCCAGTTGCATTTAAATTCTTTTGAGTTATTTATTGTGTTATCCGTGTTGTAGAATAAAATGTGTTGAGTTATTCTTAAACTGGGAATGGATTTTGTTAAATATAAATTTGGAAAGTTTTTAACACCAGCTTAATTGGGTATTAGGTGAGTTGTAAACGTTTTCGACAGTGATGCTAAGAATGAGCCAACTGTATATTCTGTTTTAATTTGGTATGGGACTGGCCACCCGGTATTTAATTAGGCGGGGTGTTACACCAAACTACTACATAAAAAATTGAGATTAAATTTAACAAAAGAAATAGATTATTTGTAACAACCTGCGTAATTTTGGGCTATTTTAATTAATTTATGGAAAATGGAGGAAAATAAAGTTTTTGATAAAATTATTTTTATTGCTCAAATATGTTGGTTATTATTTTTAAAGGCGATAATTTCAAACGGTTTCGAAATCGGAGTTAAAACGGATTTTAAAATGATTTTTAATATTTTTTACTCTTGGAATTTTTAGCCGACGAACATTAAGTAATTTTCAAGAGCTGTTTTGGCTTCCAACTCTTCATTTATTTGCCTTATTTAAAGGAGTATTTTGGATTCCAACTCTTCATTTCTTTGCATTATAAAAGAAAGTCGTGGGCAACCCTTTTAACATACTTTTGGCACAAATTTTGGCAGCAAATATATTTTATATTCCTCTTCTTTTTATATATATTTACGCCCTTGAGATTTGTGAGTTCCAACCTTAGATTAGAGGTGTTCTTGGGACTATTTTGTTGGAGGTTCTTGGAGGATCTTCATTAGATCTTTTGAGTTGATCTTGAGGATGTGATTATGATTTCTAGGCAGATCTATAGTTGGTTTCTCATCATGGTTTGAGGTATGGGGTTTTACACAATATGCTCCTTAAATCTCGCGAGTGTAATTCTCTTTGAATTCTTGTTAATTGAACTCATATTTGAATTGATAAATTCATTGAAATCTAGAAAATAATTGTTGAAATTATTTTGATTCATGTGGTATCATTATATTGTTGATGAGCACGTTCTCATGAGATTTTAATATGGCACGGAGGTTGGGCGCCCGCCAAAATACCTATTCCCGGGCTATGGATTGATAAAACATATGCGAATCGGGTGAGGCCTGGTTACCCATTGATGTGTTGTTGAGAAATTATATTGATAAATGCTTTGAGATTTGCATTTTGATTTTAATATTCGTACTCGTGTTGTTACGTTTTATTCATCGCTAATATATATTTGTTGAGCATCTTTCCTGTCGTATTGTGTACTTCCCCATATTTTCTTTTAGTGGCAAGTTAGCGTGGATTTTGGGGCGCTATGGAGATTGATTTTAGCGAGGATTGTTTGGGAAAGATTTGTATTATTTTGATGTATAGAGCATTGGAGAATTGTATTTTATTTTCGAGTTAGTTGTTGTATGTAATTCGAGAGACTTGGTATTTAATTTGAAGAGATTGAGATTAGTGGATTTATATTATTATGGGTTTATTTAGATGCTCTATACCTTGCTATATTGTGAATTTAGTTTAGTTTTATCGCATTAACGCTCCATTCGCTCTTCCCGGGTGGGCGGGGTGTTACATTATTGAAGACATTAAATGAAGATAACATTTCAAGCTCCAAATAAAAAAAACTCACCCATGCAAATCAAACAGTTATAAGTTAAGATTAAGGTAAGTACCTCATGAATGCTTATAACTATAACCTTTTGAATTATCCACTGTAATACAACGGTTCATGGTATTTTACTCCTTTTTCAAAGGGTACCAGATGAGACTCGTGCGCCCAATATACTGTCGAGGTTTATTATGGTGGTTAACTAAAGCTTGTGCCAATGTTACCATGTTTAAATCAACATCAACATCAACTTTGACATAATAATTTTCCTCCCACAATGTAACAACAATATCAAAATAATAGCACCATTATATCTACATATACCCTCCATATTACCCTTCAATCCAAAATATTAACCAAATTACCACCACTACTTACTTCTCCAATAATCACGGATAACCAGATTTAGTCAACACACAATATATCTCATTGGCCTCATCCCGTAACGTCCCAATCACCTCCGTAGTTGCTGATAACTACCACACGCATCTATAAAAACACGCAGTAATGATATGCATATCTTACCAAGTCTTGAGCTATTAAAAAAGTGTAAATCAGAGAAGCAATGTATTAATATATATACATGGAAAAAATTAAGCAAACGGAGTCGGTCCTTAAATTTATATTACACACACACACTAAAGCTCATTGAAGTTACACAAAACTTATCTTACACAGGTCTCGAGTTAACTCCCTTCATAGACAGAATTACAATCCTAAGTGCAACATGTAATTTCATAAAACTAAAGTAAGCAAATGTTATTCCTACCCAATCTTCACTTGTCACATGAAACTGCTGCTTAAATTACATGAACAAAGAAATAAAAATGTTGCTTTTAGCTATAACAAACACATGAAACGTATTGTGAAAATTGAAATGTAAAACTATAACTCATAACCCCCAAAAATTGAAATCTAAAACCTTATAAAAAGATAGATACAACACCTTGAAGAATAAGAATAATAGGATGAAAAAATAGATGCAACAACTAACATTTATATATTTCAATCAACCCAATGAAACGTATTGTGAAAAAAGAAACAATCTTACCAAAATAACATATTATGACCCGATACCTTCTTAGGGATTCTTGTTTTGATGAATTTGGGGTTTAAAAATCTGCAAAATATAAGAAAACATTGGATCTCTAAGAAAAACATTAGATCTGCAGTTGAATAAGTGCAAAGCATGGAAGCAGCCCAGCATGTGTGGGGTGGGGGTGGGGGTGGGGGGAAGAGATGGAGAGAGATATTGCCTATTGGAGCCTAGCGTCGGAGGCTTTGTATTTTGGCAGAGTTGGAGCTCAACGTGGGAAGGATGAGGACATGGGAGGGAAGATATGTTGAAGTTGAAGAGAGATGAGAGAATGTCAGGGGCGTGGGAATAATGAGAGTAAGAAAATGAGATCAAAATGGTATAATACTATTGTACCCTTGTTTTAAATTTTAAAGATAATGGGGGAAACAAATTAGAGCATGTCAAAAGAGGGGGAAATAAAAAATTTTAAGGGCAAAAGAGGTAGTGTAGGGAAAACTCATATGGATGACATCATAGTTCCATCTTATGACATACATAAGTTTTGTAACTTATTTTTTATATATATATATGTGTGTGTGTGTGTGTGTAAATGTGTGTGTGTATATACAAGAGATTATCGAACCCAAGCTGGAATTTTGTAATACATATGGAGAGAGCATAAAGTTTATACAAGTGTTGTATTACGAAGGCACTATATCAACTAAAAGGGTCATGATTTTTTCCCTAATACATTATAAACTGTTTAAGATACATTTTGTAATTATAAAGAACGATGTGATTAGAAGTGGGGTTGTGCATAAAATTTACCGTGATCTTAGTAACATATATAATTTAGTCTTTAAGATATACTCTCTATAAGACTTTCATGTACTGATGGCCTCTTATCATGGAAATGTCTCACATTTTGATCTCTCCCTAGAATGTTAGTAATATGTAGAAAGGAAGACCAAAAGATTTTAGAGTTGGGGGCTGAGACTTTGTGATCTTCCAAAAAGAAATATATCCTTTATAGTTGATATAGATGGAACTTGACTATCAATTGTTGAAAAACGATATTACCATAGCCCATTTGATTGGGCAAAATGCACAAAAATATGGTATATCGATTCAACATTGTAGTGGCAAAACTGGCAACTGGAGGCGATAATAATTCCTCCACTATTCAAAGCATCAATGGTGGGAAACCTATAGTGGAAATATCTTGAGGACATAGTAGATATTCTAGGGGGTATTGGGCGCACAAGGTGTTTAGACGAAATATTAGTCTTAGAAGAAAAGAATATTTAAAGATGAAATCGAACCTTAAGATTTCTTGATAAAACCTTAAGGACAAGAAATGAATCATAAACTAATATATGAATAAAGGATTAAAATAGGTTTGACTCATTCAACTCTCCCAGATATTGAAAGTAGTTTCCTTTTCTTATCCTTCAAGGCTTTACACAAAAGACAAGCAAACCTAAGTATAAAAAGTGGCTCTCTTCAGGGATACCAAGAGTGGAAGAAATGGATATTTTTATGAGAGGAGCTCCTTTCTTACTCTTAGGGGAAGCATAATTCCCTTTTCAGAACACCATCAAATCTTTAGCAGCATATAATAGGTGATTGGAATTAGCTTTAGATTTTCTAGATTTGAGATGACATTTTTAAAAAACATATTTAGTCCAAAATTTTAAGGAATTATTAAGAATATTCTTTTTGTTGATTACATTGGCCAGCCCAGTAATTGGAGTATCCCAAACTTTTCAAACCAGCTCAAGGAGTTAAGGGTTATCAATCCAAGGGATAAATTTCCTCAATAACATGTAAAGAAATTTCCAATAACATCAAGATGAAACAAAGTTGCATTTATCAGTAATATTTTAAAAATCATTGCATGCATCTCTAAAAGGAGACAAAACTCATGGCCATTATGAGGGTAATAATTTGAAAGTGAACAAAATACAAAATACAAAAGTAAAAAATGTGTAAAATCTAATGCAAAATTTTCTTTAAAACCTCGAGCAAAATTTTCCTTAAAGATTTTCTATATGACATCCAAGTGTATTGTACCAGTATTTCTGCCAGCCAAAGTAAATGTTAAATGAGATTGAGAAGATCTTTTTAACTTTTTAATATTTTTATCCATATGTGAAGAAAACTAGAGGAAATGTTAATTTTTACATGCCTCACATATAAGGAAAAATTATTTGTAGCTAAACGAGAATGCTTGCAATAGATGTAACATGGCATATGGTATTTAAGGTGTAATCCTGGAAGACAGAAACATATATATATATATATATATATATTTTGAAACTTCACTAAATATAAGTTTTGCTAGTTTCGAAACCATTGATATAATATAAAAACCTCTTATTAAGAACAAAAATAGAGTTAAGTTTCTATAAGATTTCATCCAAAATTCACGAGTAAAACTGGCTTCAATAGTGAATGTTATTCTAGAAAAAGTCAATGTATTACACCTTAAGAATTAAGATAAAATTCTCTACGAAAAGTGTTCCACTTTAGGAAAGAAATATACACAATTTAAACACTAACTTTTAGACATCTGTATAGAAAAACATATTTATAATTTCATTAAAGTTTGAAGGTATTTTATATTCCTAACGTACACCAAGCATTTTACTCAAAATCAACCCTAACAAGAAGATACCCAAAACTAAAAGATTAATCACATTGGTATTGAAAGTCAGCAGGTTTGGAGTTCCAAATGCATTGTTTGTCGTCAGTGAGCCACATAAAGGGAAGTTCTCTTCACATGTTAAAGTTAATTAACACCTCCGCTCTAAGAAAACTCTATTATGTTAATTTATTGGATTGTGATTTGGATGTACTTTTGCACTATTCAACTTGATAACATGCTCACTAGTCCCCATTGTGGAACTTTAAGAGGTGGTAAGCTACAAAAGACACCAATATGTTTTCGAAGAGTGATTAAATAGGCAACGTGGCTATTATAACAATGTGACTAGTGCTTTTGTTAAGAAAATAACTCCACCAATGATTCATATCCCTCAACATAATCCACGGGTAAAAGATTCCGTATTCAAAATGCATCCCATCTATCAATATTTTGTTTGAATAACAATATTATGAGGAAAATATTATAATAACTTGTTCCACCGTAAAAGGATAATCAACTAGTCCTCCACCAAATCCTCATTTTCCTTGATTCACAACCCCCAACAAGTTAAATTTAGTAAAATCCTCATGAGGGAGAGGGAAAGGGAGAGGGATCCATTTAACAAAAATGGACCTTGTTAAAAAGTTCTGAAAAATGGACATGCATAATGGTTTCAACTGTTTTCATTTATAATAGTTCTAAAAAATGAACTTGCTTAAAAAGTGAAGAGTTTTGTTCCTTAAAGTTTTTTTCTGCATTTGAGTTGGCCATTTTTCTCTGAAGGTTTTTAGCTGCTTAGTTATAAGGTGTTTTCTTACTCAGTGTTTTGAGTTTCATTTTTTTCTCTTTTGAAAAACAGCACCAGCACTAGTCCTTTTTGTCGACTATTTTAAGGTCCGGAGTTGTTCCACACGCTTATGTTGGCATAAGAGACTAACTTTATATGTACACACACACACAAACATATGCACATATATATTGTACTCAAAATACACGCAAGTAATGGAACATGATTACGCTATTAACTTGTAATCTAACCAGTAATAATATAGTACATAGACCTTCTCGCAATATATGCAAGCAAAGATTATGTGAATGGATACTTGTAACATAAGTGGAATATATTCACAAATCTTCTCATTGCAGGTCCCTAGATCTATAAATTGTAGGCATGTAGAACATCAAAGAGAAGGAGGGGATATAATGCAGGTAAAATGAAGGTAAGGTCAATTACAATGAGGAAGGTAATCAAAAGGATCTAGATACTACTTATTTAGAAACCACTGAAGATAAAGAAGATGAGACATACATACAAGAAGGTTAAATAAAAGGAATGTAATAGGTTCAAAAGGTCGAAGGTCGATTAAACCTTTCTCCAAGGCATACTCCATATCCTTATCTAGGCATTGAGGAGGTCTTTACAGAAGTCCAACACACAAAGAAAAAAATAATGAAACAAAGTGGAGAAATAAGAATTCGAAGATTCAACACAAAATATTCAACACAAGTCATTTTTGCAAAATGATCATAGTAGTACTTTATATGATATGATATGATATGATATATATATATATATATATATATATATATATATATATATATATATATATAATAGTTTTTAGTATACCTTAGAATGTTCTGAAAGCTTGTCTTTGACGAAGGAATTCCAAACTGATTGATTAATGAATGGAGCATACTTCTTTAGTAGACGTTTAAGAATCACTAGTCTATCTTCAACTCTTCGAATCCATGATGTTCAAAGATGGGATTTAAACTGCCTCCAACTCTTAGCCATCTTCGATAATAATTAAGTTTTTCTTTCCAGATCGATACCAAACTTAACCTAAAGATAAATAAATTAAGCCCCAGTTAAAATACAATTAAATCTAAAGAAAATAAATATCTGTCTAATATGAACAATTGATAATTAATCAATATTCACCCATATTTTACTCCATCACTTATTTTTATATGTATTTGACACCTCATGCCATTTTATATAATTGATTGGAACAATGGACTTTCCTAACAATCCGTAATAATTTCCTAATTCTATTTAACCTATAACTTCTTGGCCTTTTTCATTGACCAGAGCCCTTACTCGCTCTTCAGTAGTTTGAATTTTGATCAATTGTTTGAGCTTTGCTATCCCTCTACCATTAAAATTGTTATAATTTTCCTTAATATCTTTGTTTTCAGAAATCATGTTATGAGGATTATTTGAATCCGCGTGACGTTGATTTTCTTTATTTTTTGGATCAATATAAGAATCACAATCCTGAATTAAAAAACAAAAAATGGTAAGATATTTTGATTCATTTTATTTGCCTTAGGAATTATTTTTCATATTTGTTCTTTCATGCTCATCATAATTTCATTGGGGGAGAGAAGAGGGGACTATGATTTCATTGGGGCTGATTTGTTTCTTTCTAACAACATGAAAATGTTCAAGTATTTTAGGCACGAATGAAAGTAGGCTGAGATACAAACAAGGATAGAGGATACAAAGAATACATAACCAGAAATATCAGATATGAACTCAAGTATTGTTCGAATTCTGGATGAAATTACCTGAAACAAAGTCAAAATAACATCTTAGTTAAGCTTCCTTTAACTTCTGCCTTCCTTAAAATTTTATGTCCATCAAATGGTTAATATGCATACCATCTACAATAATAAATAAATAATAAAAAGAGTAGATTAGCTTGGTATCTCTAATAACACAAATGATTGCTACCCCAATGTCCAATTAGATACCAATGCATTATGAACCGGTTATTTAGAAAAGGATATCAGTGTCACTATATACCAATATATGTATATATATAGTTGGTAGATACAATTTTTTTTGCATTGATAGCATGATGTGTGGAAATAATATTTCATGTATTGATAAATAATCAAATATGTGTATGTCAGTGTTCCAACGATGCCATCCCTCATGGAGAAAGCTGATAATAACCACTCCTATTCATCTGCACATCAAAAACTAAGTCAGTAACATCTCCACAATTCAAGCTAGCACACGGTTATCTCAAGAAGTCAAAGGAGACTATATGTTCTAGTTATCTTCATGATTGTATGTATCCAATGTAGCTAGCACATGATTATCTCAAGAAGAGAAATGAGGCTAAATGGTCCAATCATCTCCATAATTATAGGCAACTAATATTAATATTATGCATGAAAATAAAAGACAATTTGGTATCCAACGTTAATATGTTTGTGTATATATACTTCCTAATGAGTTATTATAGGGTAAAGAACATAATACAATCATTCCATTATTTTAGTAATGGAATTATTATATATGGAATGATTATATTTCTATCCCGTCCTTATAATAACTCGTTAGGCAGTATTTATACACAAAGATATTAATGTTGGATACAAAACTGTCTTCTATTTTCATGCATAATATTAATGTTGGCTACCTATAATCATGGAGATGACTGTACCATTTAGACATCTTTTCCTGCTTCAGATAATTGTGTGCTAGCTACACTGACTGCCTATAATCATGGAGATGACTAGAACGTTTAGCCTCCTTTCATTGATTGAGATAATCGTGTGATAGCTTGAATTGTGGACATGTTGCTGACTTCGTTTTTGATGTGCAAATGAATAGGAGTGGTTGTTATCAGAAGCAACTAAAAGATCATATGTGGAACCCAAAGATTCAAAATTTAGAGAATAACATGAATTGACTTAATTAATCAATAGGTCATTTAAAGGACGAGCATATAAAATACAAATAGATGGAAAATTTAGTTAATAGTAAGCACTAAGAAATCAAAATGACATATAGTGAATTGAAATAAACGATAAGAAATTAATTCACTTCCAATTTAATATCTGAACACAGCAAACACAAAACTAAATAAGAAATATGTTCCCTAGTAACATCCATTCAAATAAAAGAATTCCAATTCACATACAATGATAAATATTTAACAAAATGATATTTGATTATCAATCCAAGTCCCTTCACAATCTTCACATGCATAAATTGATGAACTTTATTAATAAAAACAAAAGATTCAGCATCAGGCAATACACTGGTTTGAATATCATTTCCACCCCAATTGACCAACGCAACACTATTGACCTCGTCATATTATTTCCTTTGAGGAGATGATAGTGCAATTGACCATTTAGTATCCAATTATTCAGGTACGTAAAAGACTTGCTTGGCTTGAGAAGCCAAGATAAAAGAGTGAGATTTATGACCAACTTTACCAAGTTCGACCAAAGTGAATCTAAGTTCGTCTATCCTGATGCTATTTTTGTTCTCAACCTAATCGGACTTAAATACTGGACTATTAAATGTAAAATTGTCTAGCAGCCATATCTCTTTAATCACACCATAAAAAACCATATCTCTAATAACATGTTCACTATCCCCCACGCTATCTACTTGCATCATTTTGGACGCTATGCTCACTCCACTATTTTGGTGAACTCGAATATCATCACGGTCCTTCGTTTGATAATAACATTTGTTAATGTCATAACCACGATATTTTAATACATCTTGATATGTTACTTTACCTAACCAATTTAAAACACTTGAGACATTCATATTTGGGGCATGTTGCTCTTCAACCTGGTATTTGAAGAAGATTAGTAAAAATAAATTATGATAACAAAATATATGTCCAATTTAAAGTGTCTGAGACATTCATATTTGGGGCATGTTGGTAAACTTCAACTTGGTATTGTAAGAAGAATAGTAAAAATAAATTATGACAACAAAATACATGTACACTTTTAGAATGCATACCCTTTCATGAAACCATTAAATAAAGGCGTGGTTATGCTTCCCTTCTAAACACTTTTTATTTGTATCTTTACAAATGTGAATTTTTATCAAGTACTGCTCATCATCCTTACGTCAAGTTATAAATGAGTAATGTTTCATATAGAGGAAGTAAAATCGTAGGATAATGTTTTATTTAAATACAATTACTCGATATAAGGTTGAACATCATTAGTGTCATGAAACACATGGATATGCGCTTGGTTGAACAACAAACGATCGACTTTAACGATATCAACACCCCCAAAATTCTATCATCTTCATTATAATAAGGAACTCCAGTTTCATCTAATCCCGATAAAAACTTTGAACAAAACTCGATGGCTTCTTTAGCTATATAAGAATTGGCAATGCACCCTTATGGGCGATTTTTGTCTCTCACATAATCTTTCAAAACTTTCATATACCGAAAAATCACTTATGATAAGACTACAATCAAGATGTTTATTTTATTATAATGGAAATTTTTTAACATACTCACTTCTCAATTTGGTACATCCATCGAAAACAACTGGACCATAAAGTTTGACCTCCCTCACAAGATGCACCATTAGATGTATCATGATGTCAAAGAATGATGGTGGAAAGTATTTCTCTATTAAGAACATTGTGACCACAAGATTGTTTTGAATTTCCTTCAATTTCTCCACACCCATGACTTTTGCACAAAGAGCATTAAAAAAGAAGCATACTCTAATAAGGACATATCTCACATGTTTTGGCAATAGATGTATCATGATGTGAAAGAATTATGGTGGAAAGTGTTTCTCTATTAAGAACATTTTGACCACAAGATTATTTTGAATTTCCTTTAATTTCTCCACATCCATGACTTTGCACAAAGAGCATTAAGGAAGAAGAATACTCTAATAAGGACATATCTCACATGTTTTGGCAATACATCTCGTATAGAAACTTGAAGCAATTGTTGCATTAGAATGTGATGGTCATGGGATTTGAGGCCGTATAATTTTAAATCTTCCATAGAGATAAGACTTTTGAAAATAGAAGAGTATCCATCTGGGATATTGAGATCACATAAAGTTTCACACATCATATTTTTTTCCTCTTTAGATAATGTATAACATGCTAGTGGCAGGTAAGTCCGTTATTCATAAACTTGTGGTGATAACTCCTTCCTTAAATCAAGCTATTACAAATATCCACACCATCTTTTGTTTTTCCCAAAATTTTAAGTGAAGTTTCGATTATACTCTCAAAAACATTCTTTTCAATATGCGCTACATCCAAGTTATGTTGTACATGAAGATGTTTCCAATACTCAAGCTAAAAAAATATTATCTTCTTCTTCCAAAATGTAGCTTCTTCATTTTCTACACATCCTTTCTTCTTTCTCTTTTTCAATCTCGATTTCTTCCTGGTAACATGCTTCTTTCCCCAAGAGACCTTGATCCCCCCGACGTTTACTAATATTTTTTCCCAACTCAAAGGTTCAGGTGGTGACCCAAAGTTTCACCGTTAAAGGATTTTTTTTATTTCGAAATGGATGGTTAAGTGGAAGATACCTTCTATGACCCATATGGATGTACTTAGCAAAATTTCTCAATCTCTGAGAATATGTCTCTTAATTACATATTGGACAAGAATAATATCACTTTATAGTAGAAACTGATAAATTCCCATATGCAGGGAAATCATTAATTGTCCATAACAAAATAACCCATAGTGTAAAATATTCTTATTGGTATACATCATAAGACCTCAGTCCTTCCTACCATAAAGTTTTCAAATCCTCATTTAGCGGTGCCATGTAAACTTCAATGCCATTTTAAGGTTGTTTGGGGCCTGGTATCAAAATTATTAACTGAGTATACTTTATTTTCATGCATAACTCCTTTGAAAGGTTATAAGTATTTATCATAACCGACCAACAACTAAACCTAGTGACGAGGGAATTATCTGGATTAATTCTATCTATTGAGATAGCTAATCAAAGGCCTTGATTCTGTTGCAAACTCTAGCCATTTCTCATCTATTAGCCTCCATTAAGGTGAATCTGTTGGATGATGCAATCGACCATCAATTTCTCTTCCATTAGCATGGCACATAAAATTATTTGTTGTTTGTGTGGATTGAAACCCCTTTTTAAATCTTAGTATATGTGAAAAGTACCATAGTACTTTTACGGGTACACCTTTTCTGCCCCGTCAGTCACATTCTTATTGACTTTACATCTTGGTGTTCTACAAGTAGGACATAGTATTGAATTCTCATACTCTTTTTTATAAAGTATGGAATCATTAGGACACAAATATTTTTTGATACTCCATCCCAAATGCAAACAAACTACGCTTTACGTCCCTAGTAGATAAAGGAAATTCATTATTTTCTGGGAGCATATAAATAAATAACGCAAGCACATCCGAGAAGCTCTTGTCAGACCAGCCACTCTTAGCCTTTATATTGAATTGTTTCACTACTTCCGCCAACTTAGTATACTTTTTACAAACTTTATACAAGGGCTTCTTTTCATCTCCAAGAAAGTTTTAGAAATATTTATGATTTCCAGTGAGGTCTTCATTTAAAGCCTAAAGTATATCTATTGTGTCTTCAACATCATCAATATTAATTCCATGGTATTCATCAATAGGCTCATCACATTTTGCACTTGTTGACCTTCTCTTATTTTCTTCTTCCCCATGCCAAACCCACGTAGCGTATTTTGGATGAATCCCATTACTGTATAAATGATACCTTATATCATTTACACTGATCTTGAAGATGTCATCTCACTTAGTGCATGGGCACCGGATTGAAGTAGGATCATCTATGCCATCTTCAACAAATCTTATATATATTTTAACCCTTGTCCATATATTCCTTGGATAATCATTTCTTGGTCATCCATGACTTATCCGTACAGAACAAATATTCTTCTACCCTAGGGTAACAAAACCTAAATTATTAAATAATCAGTTAGAAAATGTGTATAAAAACAATTGGACTGATCTCAAATTTGATAAAACCAAGTTGTTAAACATGCTAAAATATATTATGCAATACAAGTAAGTAAGTAAAACCTATATGGAAATAGAATTTTCTTTAAGACTCTTAATAACGGTTGATATAAATTATAAAGACTATTCAACATGCGACAATCAAACACTGTCTTAATTACCAATGAACAAACAATTAGTGAAACATAAACAAAATGGTTAATAGATTTGAATTTTTTTTATTTCATTTTATATCTCAATCATTGATAGCATAAGGGATGGAGAATAAAGTAGCATAGATAGACACATTGTTCTCTAATTTTCTGTAAGAAAAAAACATAAATGTTGGATAGACAAATAGAAAGATATATAGAGAGAGTACCACAAAACCTATGAAGCATATAAATAAAAGCGAACATCTTTATAATCCATCAGAAACAAGAATGTAGAATAAAGAATTAAAAGAAAAGGCTAGGATTACATTTTATATATCCAACCTAAGTTGTTGAACGTAACAACTTTCTGTCATCATCTAGACTTTCTCCTATTCTTCCTAAAATATTTTCCCCATTTCAAAAAGTTTTATTGAAGGCATGAGTATATATATTACCTATATAAAATTGAAGATTACAATTAAGTCTTATTGAAGTTGAAGTTGTCCACATGGATTACCCATCAAGGATGGACAAAGTTTGGATAGTTCATAAAATAAATGATAGTATAATATCTTCTATGTATATACCCGTAGCCACAACACTTAAACATATGATTCAGGAAATACCCAACCAATTAGTTGTACCAAGAATGAAACTAACATAAACTTGTCACGTTTTCAAAGAAAATAGTGCATTTCCTTTTCAAATTAGCACTAGTTTTCAAAAAATAAATAACAACAACTAGAAAGTTAACACCAACAAGTATTTTAAATTTCAACCCTCTTTTAAATTATTATTTTTTTCACTTCCGTGGTGGTTATTTGATGTTTGCTAGGTATATAAAATGCATTGTCTCCTAATTTTTTTTATAGTATTGTTCCTTGAAATAATTATGACTCAAAAGTTACAATTACGACTCATAAGTTACTGCCGAAACTTGTGGTGAAGATGATGAAAGACAATGGTATTTTAAAGGTGAAGCTATTTGAATCTGACCAGTCAATTATGTCTGCTCTTGATAATTCAGATATAGAGGTTATGGTGCCTATACTCAATGACCATCTTACTACCATGGGTAGTTACGATTGTTCTCATAAGTTGGTGCATCACAATGTCTACCGTTACCATTTCCATGGCGGTGTTAGAATAAAGTAAGATTTCCCCTCTATAACTTCTTTATTATATTATATATATTTTACTTTTTTTAGGAGAACCAAAACTCTATTGATTTAGGTAGAAAATCCCTACCTAGGTGGCAATACATAAAAAGAAATAAAGATATGAAGACAGAATTTAATGATTTAACTTCCTAATTGATGGGATGCCAAGAAGATCCATTCTGTAGTAGCCCCTAGCTTATTTTGGAAGTTCCATTACTGACTTTAAAATATTGAAATTCTTAGTAGAAATTCCATGATTTGCTAAAGAGTCTGCTACTCTATTAGCTTCTCTCCAACAATGAGTATAAGATACTTCAACATCCATATCATTGATATATTTTAATATATCTAGAAGTGACCAAGGAGTTTTAGGAGTGATACATTTTAGAATATTAATGATAACTTGAGAATCTGATTCAATCAACAAGCTATGGATGTTAAGGTCTTTGCAAATTTGAAGTCCAGTCAGGATAGCTAAGCATTCAACTCTAGTATTAGTCATACTACCTTCAAAAGAGGAGAAAGCTGTAATGAAATTCCTTCTTTGTCTCTTAGAATACTCCATGTACCTGCAGCTCCTGGATTACCCTTAGATTCCCCATCTAGATTGAGTTTGAAAAAATGATCATAAGGATAAGACCATTTAACTAAGACGAAGTTAATTTGATGGGTAACTGTATGGATATTGAAGATAGCTTTAATATCATCAAAGGAATTAGAGGGGGATTCAAAATATTTGGAATAAGAATAGGACTGAGAAAGAATGATGATATTTTATTAATGAGATTGCTATCCATTTTCTCTCCATAAAAAACACAAAGGTTTTCGGACTTCCAAATTTCCCAGAGAATAATACCTGGCATAATAAGGATAAGAAATTGGAGAGAGTAAGAATTTGAAGTTCTAAGCCACCAAGAAAGAAACATTTTATTGAGAGAAGAGGAGTAGATCTTGATCCCAAAGAGTTTAACAAAGTAATCCCACACAACTGAAGCAATAAGGCCATTGAAAAACAGATGATTGAAGGATTCTATATGTTTATAGAAACATCTGCATATAGAATCCTTCAAAATTCCTTTTTGTTACATAATTTCGTTAATAGGGACTATTTGGTGATAGCATTTCCAGAGGAAGATAGAGATTTTGGGAGGAATCTCTTTATCCCATATGTATTTGAAAATAATGGACCCAACTTTAGATTTTCTGAAAGCATGCCATGATGATTTGGAACAGAAATATCCATTGGAAGTTTGAATCCAAATGTGTTTTCCATTTGTCACCTTTGTATTCTTCTCTGCCTCATGTGTAACAGCAATAATTCTTTTTACAGTTTGAGACTGAGATAATGAATGTTGAAACCTACAATTTAAAAACACATTGCACAAATTGTTAGAGTTAGAGAAATTCCACCAAAGATTTAAAGAAAAATCTTTAATGATATCTGATAAAGATTTGAAGTTTGGACACCCTTCATAGGATGGATAACAAAGATTGTCCCATTTAATCTAGTGATGTATTTTTCCATAATCTTTAGATTCTCCCCATAAGAAGTTACTGAACAAAGAGTGGATGTAGTTGATGGTCTTAATGGGAGGCTTTAGATTTTCTAGGAAGTGAATAGGAATAGAGGATAGGACAAATTTAATGAGGACTTTTCTACCAGCAAAAGATAGAAATCTATCTTGCCAACTTTGCACTTTAGATTGAATTCTTTGAATCAGGTCTGGATGTGACACCCCGACTAATTAAATACCGGGTAGCTACTCCTTTATTAAATTAATTCAAAATGCCAAGTTGGTCCAGTTAATAGCATCACTGTCGAAAACGTTTTAATGATTACTAACCACCTAGTATTTAAAAAGTAAGTGCCAAATTTTATTTAAAGTCTGATTAACATGCAACAAGTGTAATGAAGAAATAAATAACACCATTCACCATAATGAAGTAAAACAATAACCATCACATAGTGTAAATAAAGTCTGGAGGAAAACTCCTCACCACAAATCCCACAACTGAAACAACTAAACTGAATACCGAAATAATACATGCCAAAGTCTGAAAACTGAAATGTAAAAGATGTCTCTCTAAATAGAAATGGGCAACATGCCCTACAACTTATAGATAGTGACTCTGGAATCCAAAAGATAGAAGCATCTACAAGAAAATCCCTGTAGCTTCCACAAACCGCTACAGCTCGTCACCTGAATGAGTATCCTATGCTTGGTGTCCTTGTGGCTGGGCACCTAAAATGGTTTTACAAGTAAAAGATTTGAAAAGCAAACGGGTCAGAGCCCGAATGTAAAGTTATATTTTAAAAACCTGCAAGTGCTTTAAAAACATTTAAAACATTAAATGCAAAGTACAAGTTAGGACGTAAACTCACATGATATTCTCACCTCTCGTCTAACTGTGCACTCCTAACGTAAGTACCCATCTACAACGATATAAACCCCCAGCTAAGTGACATCATGCCTAGCTAGACTGTAATAGTTAGTAACCTTATTACTCGGTTCTATTAACATATAACGCTCGTAATTAAGTAGAGTTTACCGTAAGCTCAGAAGCTCCATAAGCAATATATACCACTGTAAGTTAACTCGTTATATTTCTCGAAACAATACCTTAATTATATTCACAACATTAACATGAAGGTTCCCATTAATTAAGTGTATATTATTCACAACATAAATATACAATATAAGCACCCCGAGAACTAAGCTGCGGTGCACACATACTCTGCTATCCATCCCGGTACATCACGTACATAAGGATCACATATTCCGAATCTCTCAGGAATAGTTCAGATAACACAAATCACAAATAGTGGAGGCGAACACAGTCACATCACATGGGTTACGTACATACCTACGCTCCCACGATCAGCGGACTTATTAACATCCCAATAAGTCTTTCTCTGGCCTATGTTCATCGAGGTACCAGTCTATATTCCCCCCGTAGGCACACAAGGATTAGAGGGTTCTAAGCGAACGCAACCTCCCGTGATAGCAAGTATGGTAGGTATGTCATACACACAAATAATATCAATACTAAGTATATACGCATCTTAGTAATCACCGTAGTTTAATTGTAATACTTTTCTCAATCTAGGACCAATATATAATTCACACACTTTATACGCTTCCGGTTTATAATAATACGCGCCATAATTTATTCTCACGTCGTAGAAGTCACTCACGTTACAACCCAAACAGTCCATTATTTAAATCACTCATATATAATATACTCCTCATAATGTCCCAATATCCCACATCTATCAATATAACCTCAAAGGTTTGTTATCTCTATCCTCGAACAAGTTTACGGGACTCCAAAAATCAAAACAGTCCAAAATGGCCCAAACTTCCAGCTCGTTAGAAGTCTCGTTCAAACGAGACTGTTCGAACGAGTTTGGACTGTCAGCTCGTTAGAAGTCTCGTTCGAACGAGACTATTCGAACGAGATCCAGTTCGTTTGAACGAACTGCACCTTCTAACGATATCTCGTTCGAACGAGATATCGAACGAAACTACCCCTCGTTAGAAGAGACTGGTCAACTCGTTAGAAGCTCATTCGAACGAGCTCGTTCGAACGACCTGGGTAGGGGCTTCTAACGATTTGCCAGTTTCGACCCAGATTTTCCAAAACTCGTTTTTCATCCATTTTTACTCCTCAAATCTTCTCTAAACTTTGTCCCAACCATACTTTAAGATCTCTAATCAATCCTAAACATATCCAGGTTATAAACTAATGTTATTTACAGAGTTAATTCTTTCCAAACATCATTAAACCATCAAATCTCATCACTTTCCCCCAATATCTCAAGAACACAAACCCTAGAATTTTAAATCATGAATTTACCCAATTTAAATCCGTTTTAAATTTCATCCAATCATAAATATCATCAGTATGAACATCTACCTATCATTCTACATGCAAATCCTCCTCAAGATTTCAAGTTCTAAGTTCAATTAACATGGGTTTTCATTATCTTTCAAGGACAATTGATATTCTTCAATTTCTAACATGGAAGAAACATTCTACGTATTTAAATATGATTAAAACACTTGCCTTGATTGGATTTCTGATTTTGGTGTTGGTTTGGTGAAGATTTCTGCAGAATTTCCTCTCTCCAAGCTCCTTCTCCAATGGTGGCTTAAGGTGGCTAGGGTTTTCTTTGGGAAAGTTGTAAACCTAATGATAGCCTCCGTAGCTTAATGGGTTAATATGGGTTGGTTAGTGGGTTTAGTGGGTTAAATCCACATCAGATTTACATCTCTAATTTTCGTCACTTTTAATTTCCCAAAATGTAAAATTACCAAAATACCCTTTATGATGCCGGTATGGTCTAAAAATACCCCGGGACCCAAACTATACCCCCGGCTAGTGTTTTCTGACTATCTCGACCCTTCCGGACGCGTTGGCGCACTCAAAACGACCATATGGATTATATATTTTAAATTCACTTTTTATAATCAAAATATTTCACCGTGACGCGACGGTCCCACGCGTCTCAATAAAATTTCCAAATTGCCGTATATAAATCTCACGACAAATTTCATAATTCCAAATTCATATGTAATCATATATGCACATAATCAAATACCAACTAGCATCTCATTAGTATTTATAACCCGGATTAATTTCCAATAAATACGCATTTAATTAATTAATCCCAAAAATAAATATAGCCAAAAGTACGGGGTATTACATACTTCCCCCCTAATAACTGAATTTCGTCCCGAAATTTGAAACTAGAAAGTACCTGCTAAAAACAGCTCTGGATAACGTTCGCGCATCTCATCCTCGCGCTCCCATGTGGACTCCTCAACATTGTGATGTCGCCACTGAACACGCACTAACAGAACTATCTTTGACTGCAGTTTCCTCTCACTTCGGTCCAAAATAGCAATCGGCCCCTCCTCGTAGGAGCTATCCGGCTGGAGATCGATGTCCTCCACAGCAATGTGAGAATGAGACAAATTATCTCTAAGGTATTTCCTCAGCGAGGAAATATGGAATACATTGTGAATCCGATGCAAATGCTCCGGTGGTCCAAGTCTATACGCAACCGGTCCGATCCGCTCAATAATAGGAAACGACCCCACATGCCTTGGTGCCAACTTCCCCTTCTTCCCGAAACGCATAATCCCCTTCATAGGAGATACCCTGAGCAAAACATGGTCACCTACTTGGAACTCCCTAAAAAATCTCTTCGCATCAGCATAACTCTTCTGTCTGTCTTGAGCTACCCGAATGCCACTCCGAATCAACTCAATCCTTGCCGAAGTATCCTGAATCACTTCTGGCCCAAGCAGTTTGTTGTCCCCCACCTCTAACCAACATGCTGGGGAACGACAAGGCCTACCGTACAATGCCACAAACGGAGCCATGCCAATAGTGAACTGATAGGAGTTGTTGTAAGCAAACTCCACCAGTGGAAGGTACTGCTCCCATCCACCCCCGAAGTCAATAATGCACATGCGTAGCATCTCTTCCAACATCTGATTTGTGCGCTCAGTCTGCCGATCAGTCTGCGGGTGATAATCCATACTCAACCGCAATTCCGTGCCCATGGCCTCCTGGAAACTCTCCCAAAACCTCAAAACAAATATCTTGTCTCTGTCAGACACGATATTTAGGGGCACACCGTGAAGTCTCACAATCTCTGAAATGAAGAGCTGGGCATACTGTCCCGTAGTGTAGTCGGTCCTTACAGGTAAAAAAGTGAGCGACCTTGGACAACCTGTCCAAAATTACCCAAACGGAGTCGTGACCCCTCTGCGACGTAGGCAACGCCGTAATAAAGTCCATGGATATGCTCTCCCACATCCACACCGGGACCTCCAATGGCTGTAGCAATCCTGCCGGTCTCTGATGATCCACTTTTACAAGATGACAAGTGGCGCATTTCGAAACAAACTCAGCGATATCTCTCTTCATACTGCTCCACCAATACTACCGTCTCATGTCTTGGTACATTTTGTCCCCTCCGGGATGTATCGTGAACCGTGAGCCGTGCGACTCTGCCATCACATCGTGCCGCAATTCCTCTCCTTCCGGAACTACCAATCTCCCATTAAATCACAATCCCCCGTATGAACTAACGGTATAGGACTCGGCTCCCTCTGCTAGCAATCGAACTATCTGCTCCTGACAGAATGAGTCATTAGCCTGTGCCCATACTACCTTCGTGACAATCTGCGGTGTAATGGTCATCACAGACATGAAAGATCGGGCCACTGCATCCTGGTGTCCCAATTCCTTCCACTTAGCCTTCCACACCTCTGCCACCTCATCTGCTGGCCTACGGCTCAACGCGTCTGCTACCACATTAGCCTTTCCCGGGTGGTACTGGATGTCGAACTGGTAGTCTTTCACAAATTCAAGCCACCTACGCTGCCGCATATTCAATTCCTTCAGCGTGAACAGGTACTGTAGGGACTTGTGGTCCATGGACAGTTGGAACTTCTCCCCCAAAAGATAGTGCCTCCAAATCCGTAGGGCAAATACCACTGCCGCCAATTCCAAATCATGTGTGGGGTAATTCTTCTCATGAGGCTTAAGCTTACGGGAAGCATAAGCTATGGCCCGTCTCTCTTGCTGCAATACACCTCCCAGTCCTTGCAAAGACGCATCGGTGTAAACCAAATACTCAACTCCCAGTCTCGGCAATGCTAACATAGGTGCTGAGGTCAATTTGTCCTTCAATTCATCGAATGCCAACTGACAGGCATCACTCCAAATGTATGGCACACCCTTACGAGTCAAATGTGTCAAAGGACCGGCTATCTCCGAGAAACCCCGAATAAACCTCCTGTAGTATCCTGCAAGACCCAAGAAACTACGAATCTCCGTTGGTGTCGTGGGCTGTCCCCACTCCCTCACCGCTGATACCTTCCCCGGATCAACAGATATTCCCTGGTCGAAAATAATGTGCCCCAAAAACTGGACTTCTTTCAGCCAAAACCCGCACTTCTCATATTTTGCATACAACTCGTTCTGATGGAGTGTCTACAAAACCTGCCTCAAATGCTCGGCATGCTCCTTCTTTGTCTGGGAGTAAACCAGAATATCATCAATGAAGACAATGACAAACTGGTCTAGGAAATCCCTGAACACTCTGTTCATCAAGTCCATAAACACAGCTGGAGCGTTGGTCAAACCGAAAGGCATAACCCGAAACTCGTAAGAACCATATCTCGACAAGAACGTAGTCTTCGAGACATCCTCCTCCCTGATACGTAACTGATGGTACCCCGATCTGAAGTCAATCTTCGAGAAGAAAGAAGCTCCTCTCAACTGGTCGAATAAGTCATCGATTCGAGGCAACAGATACTTATTCCGTATCGTGACCTTATTCAACTCTCGGTAGTCCACACACAATCTCAGTGAACCGTCCCTCTTCTTCACAAACAAAACTGGAGCGCCCCAAGGTGAGGTACTCCTGCGAATAAAGCCCTGACCTAACAGCTGCTCTATCTGATCCTGTAACTCCCTCATCTCAGCTGGATCCATATGGTACGGTGCGCGTTCTATAGGTCTCGTACCCGGTAGTAAATCTATAACGAAGTCTATCTCTCGACTGGGTGGTAAGCCTGGTATCTCCTAAAACACATCCGAATACTCCCTGACAACTGGGATAGAATCTAAAGGAATCACTACCTCCTTAGAGGTATCCTCCTCAATGTAATACAGATGAGCGGTCGATCCTCCCTCTGGGCGAGGCATCGCTACTACAAACATCTCCTGCCCCGGAATGGCAAAAACAATGCTCCCGCTGAAGCAATCAATCATGGCCCTATAAGCTACGAGCCAATCCATACCGATAATCACATCGTGAACATGCATGTCTAACACTAACATGTCTGCAGGTAATACCAAACCACCAATCTCTACCCCCACTCCCCGGCATATAAAGAAAATAAGTGACCCACTCCCCAATGGTGAGTCGACACACGTCACTGTGATCTCTGCCGTAGCTAATAATCCAAAAGATTTCGCGAAGTGTGTAGCTATAAAACAGTGTGTAGCACCCGTATCAAATAATACCCGACCCATGGTGCCATGGATAGGAAACGTACTTTCAATCGCGGGCGGTGCCTGTGGAACTGCAGCCTGGTGGACGTTGTAGACACGTCCATACTGTAGCTGCCCCTGCTGGGCTGGGACTGCTGGAATGGGTGGCAATTCTGCCATCTGTGGCGGTGCGGGAAGAGCGGCGGGAAACATAGGTCTCTGTGGCTCCTGGCGAGCACCCTGCTGCTGCTGCTGTGGGGCCCTGCCCCTATCAGGACAATCCTGCTTCTTATGGCCAGTCCTGCCACAAACAAAGCACTTCCCTGGGAAGTTCCCTCCTCTCTGTCCCTGCTGTCCTCGGCCCTGGTGGCCGTTATCGTTCCTCCCTTGGCCTTGCTGGCCCTGGTGAAACTGATGCCCATTCTGCCCCTGTTGGCCCTGATGGTCGTTTGGACCCTGATGGCCGTGACGGAAACCTCCCTGTCCCTGCCTATAGTTCCCTGACGGGAACCTCTTATTATCCCCCTACTGGGAGCCCTGCTCATTCTGTCTCTGCCCCTGACCAGATTGTGCCCCGCTGGCACCATATCCTCCGGTCCTTCCCTGATGGTTAGACTCCCCCGACCTCTTACCATCGGCCATATGAAAACGGTGGTCCTGGCAGTGCAATAATGCAGCGTTAACCACATCAGAATAAGTGGCCAACGATAGGTTCCCTAGCAGATGCTGACGGATCCTCCATGTCAACCCGTCCGTGAATTTCTCAATCTTCTTCTTCTCTGTTGGTATCTCATCTGGAACGATATTCAACGGATTCGTGAACTCGGCCTCATACTCGGCCATTGTCTTGCCTTCCTGCCTCAGACTCATCAGCTTCCTCCTCATTTTCGTATGAACAGCCGACGGAAAGTACTTGCGGTCAAACCGTACCCAGAACTCCTGAATCGTGAGAGTATCCCTCTCCTCCGCGGTGGTAATAGACTCCCACCACTGCAGTGCAGATCCAACTAGCTTGAAAGTAGCTAGCACTTGCTTCTGAACATCAGTGCACTCATGCATCCTCAAATGCCTCTGTATATCCTTCCTCCATTGGCTCGAGACTACCACATCTGAGCTACCTGCAAACTCTGGCGGATGTGCTTTCTGAAAAGCGTCACGTACACGCTCCCAAGCAGACGGGAATGCATTAGCCTGTGCTGGTGCGGCAACCGGCGCCTGAGGTGGTGCCTGCTGGATCACGGCAATCGCGGCATTTACCGCTTGGGCTACTATAGCTGCAACCTCAGCGGCGTTCATCATGCCCTGAACTGGCGCGGGCTGGGGTTCGGGCATTGCATCCCTGGGAACTCGTCGTGCACGTCGTGGAGGCATTTGAAATAAGAATGAAGTTTATAAGTTCGCAGTTATAAACTTAAAATAGCTGAAGAACGAAGCATACACAAAAAGAGTACAATAGTCCTAAAATATAGGGCTCTACATCAAAGAAACGTAGCGGAAACATAATAGCCGTACAGATCCTAAAGGACACTAGAACCTGATGCTCTGATACCACCTGTGACACCCCGACTAATTAAATACCGGGTAGCTACTCCTTTATTAAATTAATTCAAAATGCCAAGTTGGTCCAGTTAATAGCATCACTGTCGAAAACGTTTTAATGATTACTAACCACCTAGTATTTAAAAAGTAAGTGCCAAATTTTATTTAAAGTCTGATTAACATGCAACAAGTGTAATGAAGAAATAAATAACACCATTCACCATAATGAAGTAAAACAATAACCATCACATAGTGTAAATAAAGTCTGGAGGAAAACTCCTCACTACAAATCCCACAACTGAAACAACTAAACTGAATACCGAAATAATACATGCCAAAGTCTGAAAACTGAAATGTAAAAGATGTCTCTCTAAATAGAAATGGGCAACATGCCCTACAACTGATAGATAGTGACTCTGGAATCCAAAAGATAGAAGCGTCTACAAGCAAATCCCTGTAGCTTCCACAAACCGCTACAGCTCGTCACCTGAATGAGTATCCTATGCTTGGTGTCCTTGTGGCTGGGCACCTAAAATGGTTTTACAAGAAAAAGATTTGAAAATCAAACGGGTCAGAGCCCGAATGTGGAGTTATATTTTAAAAACCTGCAAGTGCTTTAAAAACATTTAAAACATTAAATGCAAAGTACATGTTAGGACGTACACTCACATGATATTCTCACCTCTCGTCTAACTGTGCACTCCTAACGTAAGTACCCATCTACAACGATATAAACCCCCAGCTAAGTGACATCATGACTAGCTAGATTGTAATAGTTACTACCCTTATTACTCGGTTCTATTAACATATAACGCTCGTAATTAAGTAGAGTTTACCGTAAGCTCAGAAGCTCCATAAGCAATATATACCACTGTAAGTTAACTCGTTATATTTCTCGAAACAATACCGTAATTATATTCACAACATTAACATGAAGGTTCCCATTAATTAAGTGTATATTATTCACAACATAAATATACAATATAAGCACCCCGAGAACTAAGCTGCGATGCACACATACTCTGCTATCCATCCCGGTACATCACGTACATAAGGATCACATATTCCGAATCTCTCAGGAATAGTTCAGATAACACAAATCACAAATAGTGGAGGCGAACACAGTCACATCACATGGGTCACATACATACCTACGCTCCCACGATCAGCGGACTTATTAACATCCCATTAAGTCTTTCTCTGACCTATGTTCATCGAGGTACCAGTCTATATTCCCCCCGTAGGCACACAAGGATTAGAGGGTCCTAAGCGAACGCAACCTCCCGTGATAGCAAGTATGGTAGGTATGTCATACACACAAATAATATCAATACTAAGTATATACGCATCTTAGTAATCACCATAGTTTAATTGTAATACTTTTCTCAATCTAGTACCAATATATAATTCACACACTTTATACGCTTTCGGTTTATAATAATACGCGCCATAATTTATTCTCACGTCGTAGAAGTCACTCACGTCACAACCCAAACAGTCCATTATTTAAATCACTCGTATATAATATACTCCTCATAATGTCCCAATATCCCACATCTATCAATATAACCTCAAAGGTTTGTTATCTCTATCCTCGAACAAGTTTACGGGACTCCAAAAATCAAAATAGTCCAAAATGGCCCAAACTGCCAGCTCGTTAGAAGTCTCGTTCGAACGAGACTGTTCGAACGAGTTTGGACTGTCAGCTCGTTAGAAGTCTCGTTCGAACGAGACTGTTCGAACGAGATCCAGTTCGTTCGAACGAACTGCACCTTCTAACGATATCTCGTTCGAACGAGATATCGAACGAAACTACCCCTCGTTAGAAGAGACTGGTCAACTCGTTAGAAGCTCGTTCGAACGAGCTCGTTCGAACGACCTGGGTAGGGGCTTCTAACGACCTGCCAGTTTCGTCCCAGATTTTCCAAAAATCGTTTTTCATCCATTTTTACTCCTCAAATCTTATCTAAACTTTGTCCCAACCATACTTTAAGATCTCTAATCAATCCTAAACATATCCAGGTTATAAACAAATGTTATTTACGGAGTTAATTCTTTCCAAACATCATTAAACCATCAAATCTCATCACTTTCCCCAATATCTCAAGAACACAAACCCTAGAATTTTAAATCATGAATTTACCCAATTTAAATCCGTTTTAAATTTCATCCAATCATAAATATCATCAGTATGAACATCTACCTATCATTCTACATGCAAATCCTCCTCAAGATTTCAAGTTCTAAGTTCAATTAACATGGGTTTTCATTATCTTTCAAGGACAATTGATATTCTTCAATTTCTAACATGGAAGAAACATTCTACGTATTTAAATATGATTAAAACACTTGCCTTGATTGGATTTCTGATTTTGGTGTTGGTTTGGTGAAGATTTCTGCAGAATTTCCTCTCTCCAAGCTCCTTCTCCAATGGTGGCTTAAGGTGGCTAGGGTTTTCTTTGGGAAAGTTGTAAACCTAATGATAGCCTCCGTAGCTTAATGGGTTAATAGGGGTTGGTTAGTGGGTTTAGTGGGTTAAATCCACATCAGATTTACATCTCTAATTTTCGTCACTTTTAATTTCCCAAAATGTAAAATTACCAAAATACCCTTTATGATGCCGGTATGGTCTAAAAATATCCCGGGACCCAAACTATACCCCCGGCTAGTGTTTTCTGACTATCTCGACCCTTCCGGACGCGTTGGCGCACTCAAAACGACCATATGGATTATATATTTTAAATTCACTTTTTATAATCAAAATATTTCACCGTGACGCGGCGGTCCCACGCGTCTCAATAAAATTTCCAAATTGCCGTATATAAATCTCACGACAAATTTCATAATTCCAAATTCATATGTAATCATATATGCACATAATCAAATACCAACTCGCATCTCATTAGTATTTATAACCCGGATTAATTTCCAATAAATACGCATTTAATTAATTAATCCCAAAAATAAATATAGCCAAAAGTACGGGGTATTACACTGGATACTAGCAGTGCTTATTCCTCCCATAGAAGATGGGATAACCCAGATATTGAATGGGAATTTGCTTCCTTTTAAAAGTGGTGATATTTTCTATAGCTTTAACCCTGCTCCTGTTAACATTATGGTGAACTGTGAAACTGCTTTTAGAGTAATTAATGACTTGGCCTGAGGCCATTTCAAATAACTTCAAGAATTTCATCAAAATTTTCAAGATATTCTTATCTCCATTACAGAAGATGATGGTGTCATCTGCAAAACTCAGATTACTGATAAGAGGGAAGTTTTTTTTGTGGGAAAAGGTTTAATCTTTCTATTATTCATAACATTGTGGAGTCCTTGATTCAAATCTTCTGCTACCATAGTGAACAACCTAGGGGAGAGAGGATCTCCTTGCTTAAAACCCTTAAAAGACTTGAAAAAACCATCCATATGACCATTAATTACAATAGAAAACCAGTTATTAGAAACTAATCTCCATATTCTATCAATCCATAACTCACAGAAGCCATATTTCCTTAGAATTTTAGTGAGGAATAGCCAGGAGACCCTATCATAGGCTTTGGACATATCTAATTTAATGACCACATTATCACCATGGGATTTTCTACCAATTAAAGACAACAACTCTTTGGATAATATAATGTTTTCTAAAATTTTCCATCCTTTGATGAAACCTTCTTGAGATGGCCCAATAATGTTATATATATTTTACTTGATTTATTATTTTATTTTCATTTCCTTGTATTGGATTTCACTCCCATTTTCAACAAAAGAAATATGGATTTTTAGTTACATAAGAAAAATGAATAACCAAATTGAACAATTGACTATTGTGACTGAATTTTTATTATCTACTTAATAGGCTTTACTTGAATTTCTCAAGTTGAAGAAGCTTGTCTTGTTTGAATCACGATTGTTAAACAAATGTTTTTATTTTTTTGAAATCATCATATTAATGTTTTATGGTTGTCTGGATACTTGGCTTCTGGGTACATAATTTGGAAAGGAAACATCATTAAGGACATCTTACACATTGTTCTATTCGATTATATCCCACATTAAAGATGATTGTAAGAATTTAAGGCAAATCTTCTCTCAAACTTTTAGAGCTTTCTTGCCATGCGTGAAAGACCAGTATTAGAGCGACCTTGAGCAAGAATACGAGGCCCATGTATCAGGACCGAACCCTAATTATTCTAACTGTGATTGTCTTACATAGTGGTTCAATCTGTGCAATATTAGGAGGAGTATTTGTGCATAAATAGTTCATGATACGTCTCGCCACGAGACATTATGTTACTTTAGAGGCTGAAGACAGTTGGCACTAAGATACTTTAGTCAAATATGATTAGACCTTATATACAATATATGTTTTAAATAGATGCCTTTGTGGGTTGCTCTAAGGTCAAATCCTTTATATTTTTTTAAATTAATTTTGATAACATGCATTAGTATATACTGTTATCGTTGCAATGATACTTTTTTCTTCCAAATATAAATTGTAATTCATGATGTCAGGTAAAAAATTCAAGAGCTATCTCCATTTTTCTTAATTTATTATAATATTTTCAACTATTTTTTATGAAGACAGTAAAAGTAATTTAACATGATTTTCAATAGACCTGGAATGGGAGAAATAGATATGTGACAAACTTGGAGAAATCAAGCGGCATTGTAGGTGTGTATATAACATGTAGGTTTGATTAGGTATATAGGATGGTAGTAACTAAGATATAGCATATGATACTACTGTGGGAGCTTTATTGTAGGAGATTTCATGGCAGAAGGTAGGTATGATTGAGTGTTCATACCTTGGACTTACAATAATGAGGCATATTTTTGTCATTTTAATGCATATATCTTACTCCATTTTGTGTGTACCATATAATTTGGCTTTAGTATCTTACTCAGTTAATGGTCTGATTTCTTTAGCTCAATAAGATTAAAAGTTTAGATATTAGACCAGGTATTTATTTCAAAATGATGGTTTGATACTGTTTTTAAAATTCATGTTTAAATGCAAGATTTTGTCTTTACTTTTTTTAAATGCATGTAATAATACACTAGAGTTATGCTGGTAAATCAAGCAATGGGGCGTGTCGTTCTATATTAATTTTATTTAGTCCTTGATATTAATTTCTAGTACTCCTGAAGGAGGGTGGGTCTGAATTAATTTGTGTATAATAACCTCCTTCTTAGGACTTTTATTCTAGATATCGTCTGACTTAGTTGATATGATACGTTATAATGATCCTACATTATATTGCAAAAATATTTTGGCGTTGAAGTTAATAATTTTAAGTCCGATAAAGCCACTAAAAATGGGTTACGATAATTTAAATAGGGGAACTAAATTACACTTTATCGGAGCAAGATGGCATTTGTGAAACTATTATGGATTTTCATTGTTGGATTGACTGATTGAAACTCATTTGAAACTACACTTCACTTTTGTTGTGTTTCGAGGTCTTTGTTTTGGTAAGTATATGAACATCTTTTAATTTTGTTTGGTTTTGAGAAATTAGTTTTGAGGTTCATTTTAATATGATTTGTACTAGAGCTAAATATGTTGTATTTTAATGTTGAACCAACATACTAGAGCTAAATATATTGAACTAGCGTACTAGAGATAAATATGTCTTAATGTTATCTTTACTTCGGTCATAATGTATATGACAAATGTGGAGTTACTTGAAGTGAACCAAAACAAAAAATTAAAAATGAGAAAAAAGTAAATAATTATGACTACATTTAATAGTTAATTAAAATAACCATCCCTCACTCCACAAATTTCTCAAAACACTTTATATTGGGCTTTGAGCGGTTTCACCAATTATTTATATGACCATAAGAATTATCACAATGAAGATCCATGAAACTGTCACTAAAAATAGAATGCAAAATCATACACATAACAACGATATACGTGGTTCGACAAGTTGCCTACATCAACGGAGATGCTATTGTTTTATTATAATGTCTCTCAATGCTTGAGATTACATCCCTTTGCCCTGGGTCAGGGTTTATAATTTATAGATTCATAAAAGTAAGAGATTCAGTTGTATAATGAACTCAATTAATATGTGAATAATTCATGGTGTGCCTGAATATCTTCTATGATATTATTGGTAACCGATTAGAATGTATCCGTAAGTGTTCTAGTGTGTTTCTAATACACGTGAGTAAATGATATATCTAATTTGGGCTAGGCAACGCTTTAGGAAGACTGGGCGGGTCGGCTAATCTCGTGGACCATAATAAATGGGTCTTCAGAATTTCCCAAAAAATTTTGGGCCTTGTAAAGTTTTTGGCCAATAATTTTTAACTGAATTAAATGCCTAAAAACTAAAACTTTCATTCTTGCAATCGGAGTGGAATTTTTGTAGATTTGATGAACTTGTAGGGGTTTGCTCGTCCTGAGTCAAACACTATGGAATCTTTGTAAATTCTTTGTATGAGTGAGAGTATCATCGTTCGAGCAACTAGATGAAGCGTCAAAAATCATCCTAGGATGTCATGTTCGTTATTGACATTGAATTTCAATCCGAAGATACATCCCATTTGTCACCTCAGTTCAAACTTCTATTTTTGTCTCTAAGCTTTTCATAGTTCTTCTTCTTTAGCATTATATTTTTCCCTAGAGACTCATCCATTATTGTAAGTCTATCTCACATTTTCTCAGTTTTTTGCTTTTTTAAATTTTTCTGTAATTATAGCGAGGGTTCTTCTTCTGTTGGTGTGTTCATGGAAAATCTAGTCCACAAACCAGTACCTGAATTTAGGGAAACATATAACATCCCATATTGGATAGAGATCAACTGCACCCCCTCCCCAAAGATGCCCATGACATTGAAATAGGGCACTCGATTCAAACCCTTTTAATAACACAAGGGGTTTGACATTTCCCCCAAACTCGCTTTTCCTTATATTCTTCAAATACTTCAAAATTGTCCCTCCCCAATGTGACCCTAATGTCTAGAAAATAGTTAATGTGGTACATAGGATAAACACCCTAGTTGGGAAAAAAATTAGGTTTTGTTGAGATCTTTTACTGCTATGTATGGTCGTGAACTAGTAATGGCCTTATGTACTTCAATACCAGGAAGGCTGATAGGGTCCTAGGGGTGAACCTCCCAGACTCCCATAAATATTACTTGGTTCATGGTTTTATTGCCAGAAATTGGCAATGTCCTCCTACTCGTGATGTCGAGAGACACCGGGGGCCTCTAATTTAAAATTTTGGGGAGGATCACATAGGTCACTTTTTCTTTTCTTTAATTTTTTTATTGTTCTGTTTCTGATTCCTGTCTTCTGATTAATGTTTTTCTTCCTTTATTTTGCAGCTCGCATTGAAATCAAGAGCCTAATATAAGTGTGATTAATGTTCCCGAGCTTATAATGATTTGGAATATTAAAGAGAGGCTTTTCAACGATGAGCACCTAAGGTCAGTAGTCTATTTTCTCGAGTATAAAATATGATAACCAGTATTATTTCACATCTACCTGATAAGGTCCCAAACTTGTAAGCTCCTAAAGTTGGTCCTTCTGAGCTTATTATTCTAGAGGAGGAGGAGGAGGAAGAAGAAGAAGAAGAAGAAGAAGAAGAAGAAGAAGAAGAAGAAGAAGAAGAAGAAGAAGAAGAGAAAGAAGAAATAAAAGAAGAAAAAGAAGAAGATATGGCTCCCCTTATCAAGTGAAGAGAACTTAGGCTTGATGATGATGATGATCAGGTGACCCTGAATGATTGGCTCAAGTCTTTGAAGATGTTTGAGACTGACTCCTTTAGGGCTAGCAGTTTTAGCCGAGTAGGCAAGGAAAAATAGAAGGATAAAGAAAAAAAGAGAGAAGAAAAGGAGAAAAGAAGAAGAAAGGAGAAAAGAGAGAGAGAAAGAAAGAAAAATAAAATAAGAGAGAGGAGAAAAGGCATGAGGCCAAGAGGAAATTGGCCTTGAGGGCATCTGCAGTCCCCTCCCGTGTTGCTGAGACTGAGGGGATTAGCATGGGTGATATACCTTCCCTTGCCCTCAATATGCTAAAGGGGGTAGTGCTCGCTGCTGATCGTGAGCACTCTGCAAGGTTTAGGTCATCCCAGATTGGCCTCAAATCTTCCCAGAGAATTTCCCTAATAAGTCTCTTCATGGTTTCCTGAAAATTTTTTTCTTCTGCATTTTTCCTTCTTCGTACTAACTTGTTTTCTCTTTCTATGAAGTTTTTATCTGACTTCACAATACTTTTGAATGATCACATTGATTAGTCTAGAAGTAATCAAGAGTAAAAAATGCTTTGAAGAGTAAAATAAAGGAATTTTCTAATGCTTGACTCGTATGGGAGCAGGAGAGAGAGAAGTTAGCCAAATCCTTCACCAAATTCGAGGAATCCTTAAAGGAGGTGGTCTCCGAGAAGGAAATGTTGGGTGCAAAGAATTAGGGCCTCCGATGAAGTCCCGAAGTTGGAGGAAGAGCTCCTATGAGAGAAAGATGATATCTACCTTGTAGGCTTTAATAAATCTTATTATGATACTGAGCACTAGCTCGCTTATGGCAGGAAGCTAGACTTCAAGAAAGGCTAGGACTAGGCCTTGAAAAGTATGGGGATCTATGCTGGCTTTGATATTTTTAGCCTTCATTCTCTTTGGCCTGACCCCTTTATAGAGGAGGAGGAGAAGGAGGATGGTGCTGGTCAGCCTATCGTCTATGATAGGGACGGACGTGCTGAGGTTGACGTGGACGCTAGCCAGGATCAAAGGGCTGCTAAAAAGGGGAAGGCCATTATTGAAGTCGAGCATGTGAAGGAATATATCATTTAGATTAGTAGTTTCTTTTTGTTCCACTTTTTAAGACTTGTAATATTCCTTATTTATATTGACTGTACTATCCTAACGCCACCCCTTTATCAATAAATGAAACAGAAAATATTTACTCATGTTGATTTACTCATTTCATGTATATTGATATCTTCTTGTGAGTTTACTTATGTTATTTG
Organism: Sambucus nigra; assembly: GCA_949130495.1. NCBI lineage: Eukaryota > Viridiplantae > Streptophyta > Magnoliopsida > Dipsacales > Adoxaceae > Sambucus > Sambucus nigra. The sequence continues at coordinate 361,675,101 of OX422213.1, read as the reverse complement.
TAGTCTAACAAGGACTACATCCCCAATTCACTATTGGGGATGATCCTTAGGCCCATTATTAGTGTGGAAGCTTGCAAGGAATTTGTAAAGATCTATAAGTCTCATAGGTCAAGGATAAAGTAGTATAGGAATGAGTCTAAGCTGGTCACCATGCTAAAGGACGATCTTCAACCCATAGAGGAGATTGAAGCGTCAGTCTAGGATGAGGTGAATCCTCTGAGGGTCGAACTCATGAAACCCACTAAATTAGGCCAAGTTAGTGAAATGTTCTAGGACAAAAATGACAGTTTGAGGAAGGAGGTCGCCAGTTAAAAAGCAGCTGTGGTTGGGTTCCAGGAGTATGACAAAAGGCCGAGGCTTTTATTCAAAATGGGACCTCAAGATGCCTAGGCAGAGGGTTATAATGCTGGCTGGGTAAATTTCCCAGCAATGCTCAAGGAGTTAGAGGAATTTGCCTTTATTGTGGGTAGCTGAGTGCCCTTAGGGAAGTTAAGACACCTAAGGAGCCCATGATGTGTTGCAACTACCAGGTCGAGTGTGTGGCCTAACGCCATAATCCTTTTTAAAAGATTATAAATGGATCCTGATTGATGTTATCCTTGCCCAACTCTTGGATCAAGACCTTAATGAAGATGTGGAAAAGGTCTCCCATAAATCGAATGGCGATTAAAGATCGCTCGTTGCAAAATATCTTGCTCGCCATCCTGGCCTATCTTATGTCTCTGTGTATTTTGGTCTTAATGTAATTGTAATTTCAGATATTTGTTAATACAATGCTTTATTTATTAACTTTTTCCATATTTTGGGCATGTGTTGACTAAACATGAGTTAATAAATATTGCTTATACTTGAACTGGAAAGAGCTATTGCTCGTTAGTTACTTAAAATCTTTATCCACCAAGTAATACTATTTGACCATTTTAGGCCTTTTTCTCTTTAAATGGACTAGTACTTAGGTTTATTGATTTTGGGTTTTTGAGCCGACTAAATGATATTAAGAATAAGTCTTAGACATTTGTCACTATGTGTTTGAACGGTCTCCCAGTCCAATATTCCTTAGCAGTATCACTTAATCAACTTTACCTTTTAGGTTATGTCATCAAACTCCCTTAGTCCTAAGATATGATTGTGAGAATGTACCTAGTCGATGGGCCATCTGCTCGAGCAGGCTTTTTTATGACCAATAATGTTGGCGACCAACCTGAGTTGGCTTTGTTGCCTAAGGATACCCTGTAGGTCTTTTGTTGTTATGAGGGAAACACATGAGGTCTATTGCGTTTGCAACAAAGACCTCAGGGTTGTATTAATTGAAGAAGTTTTACTAACTTGTTATAATTACTGCTAACCCTTCTTGATACGTGATATTCCTTGATTGAAAGACATTGAACAACTTGATGTAATACCTAGGAGTTCTGGGGAGTTATCATTTGGAAAGGCTGTATAATACTGAGATGCAGTAAAGAAATTCGAAGCACCCAATATATAATATCAAAGTGCGAGGGCCAACTGGCCATTATTAATTGAATAATAACTTGTAAAAGAGGCATAAGTTTGAAAATGAAAATTTTCATAAATTAAATGTTCTAATAAAAAAACAAAGAAGACTAAATGTTGAACTTCTTGAGATTGGTTGCATTCCCTCTTGGTATTTCCCTGACGTACAATGTTTCTAGTGATATGCCCCTTCAAGGTAGTTCATTATCAGCCTAAAAGATCCTTCCCAGTTTGGTCCCATCTTGGCATCTGATGGTTTTATGGCACTGTTGGGGACTTTCCTTATGATATAGTCCCCTACTTAAAACTTCCTCGGATTGACTTTCTTATTGTACTGCCTGGCCAATTGATGTTGATAGGAAGATAACTTGATCATGGCCAGTTTTCTTCTCTTGTGTGGTAAGTCAAGTTCAGTGAACAATGCATCATCATTAAGGCCTTGGTCGACTAAAGTGGACCTCATAGTAAGGAGTCCTACTTCTACAAAAATGATAGCTTCCATTCCATAAGCGAGCGCAAAGCGTGTTTCCCCAGTTAGCCTCCTAGGAGTGGTACAGTAATCCCATTAAACATGAGGGATCTCATCCACTGAAGCACCGTTGGATCATTCCAGCCTCTTTTTCAATCCATTGAGAATGGTTTTACTAGAAGCTTGTGCTTGATCGTTACTTTAGGGATACATAATAGAACTGAAGTGGTGCTTGATACCATGCTCATCATATAACCCCTTGAATAAACTACGTTTAAATTATTTGTCATTATCAGTGATGACCATCCTTGGTATCCCAAAGTGTGTTATAATGCTCTTCCTAATGAACCTGGTCATATTTACGTCACGAATATTTGCCAATGGTTCTGCCTCTACTCATTTATTGAAGTAATCTGTTCCAATCAGTTATAATTGAAATTTCCATATGTGGTATGTAGCGGTCCTACGATATCTAGTCCCCATTTTATGAATGGCCATGGGCTCATTAGATATTTTAGATCGCTAGTTGGTTGGTGGACAATAAGAGGGTGCTTATGGCATTTTCACACTTGCAAGCGCATGTGCCCACGTCCCTTTGCATGTGAGGCCACCAGTAACCCTCCTTAATTTCTCGAAAGTCGAATGATCTATCTCCTGTGTGACTCCCATAAATACCATCATGAATCTTTATAAGTACTTTCTCGGTGTCATGTGGGTGAAAGCACTGGAGATAAGGTCCCTTGAATGGCTTTTTATAGAGGTTCCCTCCCGGGGCAAGGTAAAAACGGGAACCTTAACCTTTACCTGTTAGGCCAATATGTTGTCGTCAGGAAGTATGTCACTTTATATATAGGTCATGATGGGATCCATCCAAATGGAGGATTTCTCTATGAGGAAGACTTGTTCAGCTGCAATTGTCTGGTCAATGATTGACTATGCAAGGAACTCTATCTGAATACTTCTTCTTAGATAGTAGTCCACTCCTAAGCTCATTCCTACAAAGCCATCTGTGTGATTATTCTTCCCCCGAGGTAACTATTAAATGTCAACCTTCTTAAATCCAACCATAAGTCATCTTACCACATCAAGGTAGGCTGCCATTTTATCATCTTTTGCATTGAAGTCCCCACTAACTTGCTTGGAGATAAGTTTGGAGTTATCGAACATATGAAGGGGCTTTACCCTAAGCCATTGGGACTTGCGCAAGCTAGCGATCATTTCTTCGTATTTAACTTCATTATTGGAGGTCTCGGATACTAATCTGATTCCTTACTCGATGAGAGTGTTTTTTGGGGAGATGAAAATGATTTCTACTCATGCCCCTTAGAATTGGAGGCTCCGTCAATGTATAGAGTTCAACCCTCAGACTGTGCTTCCTTATCCATTGATTGTTATGCTCCCTATTGGTAGATTAGATGGTCCCCATGAATTCAACGATGAAGTACGTGAGGTCGAATGACATTCTTAATTATAAGTGGATATTGAATCTTTCAAGCTCCATCGACAACTTTGAGAGTCATTTAAAGAGGTCGACCATCTGAAGAAAAACTTTAGGGGGCAGGAACTGATCACCATTACTGAGTGAGCTTCGAAGTAATGTTTCAATTTTCTTGAGGAAACCACCAGTGCATGTGCAAGATTTTCCAGGGGTAAGTAGCATTGTTCCACATAAGGCCTTTATCCTTTTTCAGGAGCTAGAAGAATAATCAGTAGCATTTTGAAGACTTGGAGATGAAGTAATTAAGCATTGCAAGCATAACAATGATCTTTAGAGAATATAAAAATGTCCGTGGAGGTTTGACCCGGGTGATTGCATCGCTCTTATCTGGATTAGACTCAATTCCTATTTTACTGATAAAATAGGTCAAGAACTTTCTTAACTGGACACCGAATGAACACTTACTTTCTTTAAGTTTCATCCGATGTTTCTTGAGGATATCAAAGGTCTTGGATAAGTCCGTGATGCGATCTACCTTATTCTTGATCTTGACCAACATATCGTCGATGTATACCTCCATTATGTCTCCCATCGATTTCTTGAACATCTTGGCGACCAACCTCTGATAAGTAGCTCATGTATTCTTTATGCAAAATGACATAACCTTGTAATAGTATAACCCAGTGGCGGTTACGAAGGACGTTTTGTCCAGGTCGGGGTCGAACACTAGAATTTGATGGTACCCTAAATAGGCATCCATAAAACTTATCCTTTTATGTGTTTCATAGTGTCAACCATCTGATCAATTTTAGGCAATGGGCAGCTATCTATGGGACATGCTCTATTAAGATCTATGAAATCAATACAGACGCTACAACTGCTATTACTCTTCCGTACCACTACTGGGTTGGATAGCCATTTGGGGAGCTGAACTTCCTTAATGGATCCTACATCCAGTAACTTTCCAACTTAATTCTCCACTGCTTTAGTCACTTGAGGGACTATTCGGTGAGCCTTTTGAGCTTTAGTCACTTGAAGGACAGATCAATGTGCAGGTAATGGCAGGCTATGTTGGGATCAATCCATATCAAATCATACAGTTCCTAAGTGAAAACATCTAAATTTCTTTTTAGGAAGGTAATTATTTCTTTTCATGACCGACGAGTGTGGTTCTGATAAAAAAATTCCTCTCCAACAAGGTTTCATCAATTCCAACTTCCTCCAGGATTTTAATGACACTGTAAGTGGGGTGTACCGTAGTCTCCTCCACCACTGTTTGGCCATATCGTAATTGTAATTTAGAGGGTGTAACCCCCTTGTGCTAAAACACTTCCTGGAATGATATGTAATTTAGAGGGTGCAACCCCCTCGTAATTTAGAGGGTGTTACCATGAATTTTAACCAGGCCCTAATCGGTGATACACTTCAGCTTTTGATGGTAGGTGGATGGTATGACGCTCATATCATTAAGACAACCTATTCCTAAGATGATATGATATGGGGTCTCTATGTCTGCCCCTAAGCACTCAATCAGCTTTAAGATGTTGCCTGCTCTGATGGCAGGACTATCGTTACCAACGGCATTATGATTTTCCCTGTGGAGTCGACCAACGAAACTACGGCCTCCTTCAGGTCAGCTAGGTCAACTTCATCTTGTAAAATAAATCCAGGTACATCATCTTTAATAAAATTCCATGGTCTAGGAGCACGTTGTCAACGTCCCAATTGGAAATTTTATAGTAATTAACACTGCATCATGATGTGGGGTCCTCACTCTAATCAAATATTCTTCACTAAAAATAATATGAGTAGTATAGTCGGCATCCTCTAGTTACCAATGCTTGCCATCTTGGGTTTTTACACAATCAATCTGAAATGCCTCCATGATAGCAGTGATCTTTTTTAGCTCCATTTGAACAGCATTACCTGGATCTGCTTAAGGTCTGATGCCCCATGGATCGTCACATATCGTCATCAAGGATGTTGTCTCGATTTTGGTCTCCATTGGTTACGAAATTATGTTCTTTATTCTCTATGTACTTATTAAAGTCCCTAGCTTGGGCCAACTTCTCTAAGCATGACTTCGGAGCCTTGAAATTTTTAGTCCCGTGGTTTCCCTCCTTGTGGAATGTGAATCTCAATGTATGTTTTCTTTTCATTAGGTCACCACCCATATTATTTTTCCACTTGATCAACTATTGGTCTTTGATCTTGATCAAGACTTTGCAAATAGGTTCCTTAAGGACTGTGTTAACAACCTTGAATCCCTTAGAAGGATTAGCCTTGTTCCCTTCTAGGAGCCGTTCTTGCACCCATTTTTGTTCCCCTTCTTTGGAGTACCACTATTTTATCCTCCATTGGTTACCTATGCTCGATCATTGTCCCCTGCATTAGGGTGAACCACATCTTCCACTTCGGCTTATTTCTCAATGCGAGCCATGAGATCGACAATAGTGTTGGCTTCCTTCTTGGCTAGGGACTGGTGCAGCAAAGACATGGTTGGCACACCAATTTTAAAAGATGCAACAAAAAACTGCACCGAGTAATATTTGACTTTCTTAAAGACTTCCCAATACCTCTTGGCATAATTATGAAGGCTATCTTGCAACTTTTTCTTCATCGTGAGCTATGTATCCATCTGCTTGGGATGGGAGCTGTTGGTTATGAAGCAAGCAATAAAAGACTTTGCTAGGGCCTTGAAGTTTCTGATTAACCTATATGGCAACTTGTTGAACCACTTCTGTTCTACATCATGTAGGCTACAAGGGAAAATATGATCCATCAACACATCGTTATGGCTCTATAAGGTCATCGCTTGCCTAGACTGCCAAACGTGGTCAATGGTAAATGTGGAGTTACTTGAAGTGGACCAAAACCAAAAATTAAAAATGAGAAAAAAGTAAATAATTATGTCTACATTTAACAATTAATTAAAATAAGTATCCCTCGCTCCACAAATTTCTCAAAACACTTCATAGCGGGTTTTGAGTGGTTTCACCAAACTATTTTGTGAGTACAAGAATTATCACAATAAATATCAACATAACAATTACAAAAAAAATAATGCAAAATGACACACACGACAACGATATACGTGGTTTGGCAACTTACCTTCATCCATGGAAAGGTTACTGTTTCATTACAGTGTCTCTCAATGCTCGAGATTACATCCCTTTGCCCTGAATCAGGGTTTACAATTTATAGGTGCATAAAAGTAAGAGATTGAGTTGTACAAGGAACTAAATTAACACGTGGATAATTCATGGTGTCCCTGAATATCTTCTCCGAGATTGTTGGTAACCGATTTGAATGTATCCGTAAGTGTTCGAGGGTGTTTTAGATACACGTGAGTATATTAAATATCTGATTTGGGTCGGGTAGCGCTTGGGGCAGATTGGGCTGGTCGGCTACTCTCATGGACCATTATAAATGGGTCTTCACAATTTGTATACATAAATCAAAAAGGAATAAAATAGAACAAGGTGGTTACGAAAATAACCTTCACAACCAAAACTTGAGAGTAATAATATTATAAGCAAATGATCTAGCATGCGAATAAAAAATAGGAGCATAGCCAAAGTAGATATCAAATGGTTGGTAGGGATACTAAGAAGCGTAGATTATATAAGTTACGCCATACACGAATGGGGAATCACAACTTCTTCTCACTTCTAAAATTTTAATAGTGTTGTATGAAAACATTTTTTAATTTTAATTGTTCATCATTGATTATTAGCCTAAATTTATTTGTATAATGATTACCAATGTCCTCGTCAAATTGAAGACAAATCTATCTATCGCTTCATCAGTCTTTCCAAACAATGCATGCATTTGAATAAAATAAAAAACAAATGTATTATGTACCAATTTTCAATCCGTCATGCTTATAATGATTTAGTATTAAAAAAAAGAAATTTTAAATTTATGAGATGAAAATGATAGTAAATAACATTAATACCCAAATATTGATTTATTGAGTTTATTTGAGAAATTAGAAGTACCTTATGTGAACATGGCATAAGGTACACATCATGGTTAAATGACATATTGAGTCACTGAAGAACAATCGCATCACGTTTAAATGACAATTGAATGAAGAAAGCAAGCAATAATATATACTCATCCGAATTATACTAAGTTTGTAAATCAACTTCAATATAACTTATCAACATAAAAAAAATGAAAGAAAAATGTAAAAATATATGACTAAAAAGGAATTGAATAAAGAGGACATAAATTTGCAATTATTCATCACATTTAGATTTATCATTTGAGATGAGAAAAATCAGCATATGTATAACCAGCAAAGTTAGAGTTTATATACAATTCGAACAAACCGAGCTACAATTTAAATGTCTATTGAATGAATTGAAATGCCAAGTAAATGGACAAGGCTAGGTTTTGAATGGAAAGAAAACACACTTTATCGAATCGAATGAATCGATTAGCATTTCAATTCATTTAAAACCTAAATGTGATGAATAATTATAATTTAAAAATAAGAGAATATTGGTTAAATGAGTGTTTGGGGGACCTTTTGGAAAAAAATAAAAAGGTTAGGACTAAATGTGTATTAAAAAAATGTCTGATGGACTTTTTGGTTACTGATCCTAATATTTTTTACTTCACTTTTTAATTTCTTATACTTTTCTAAGTTTTCTTAATTTTTACTCTTTTTGCCATTCTTTAAAAAAAAAGTAAAAATCAAGAAAACTTAGAAAGGTATATCATCCATGAATGGCTCCATTTTACTTCTCCAAACACTACACAAATTAGATTTATATACATTTCAAAGTAACACATACACATTTCATTAATTCTTTATATTAATGATTCTTCCCCAAATAAGTAAATTATAAACAATGTGCTTAGATTTATCAATCAGTCAAAATAGCAAAACCATAAAACAACTCAGACAAAGTTAATTGAAACACACTCACACACGTATGTATAAATATAAGATGACAGGCTCTTGTGTGTTCTTTAAATGAGGATCTTTCCTGGTGACTTAACTGACATATTTTGAATGATTTTTAAAAATGTTAAAAAAATCGTTCTCCAAGATGTTTAAATACGGAAAAAAATCTAAGATATATTTTTTTTTATCATAGAACGTTGCCTATATATATATATATATATATATATATATATATATATATAGGTGTGTGTATGTATGTACCTGGTCATTGTGAGAATGAAGTGAATCATGAATAAGAAAATGATTCCCAAATCTATGCCTTTTATCTCTGACCGTAGACCAATTTCGAGAGGGACTTAAATTTGACAACACTCCATTGGATCCACGAGAGAATATATCCTTATAGATGAATGAACGAACCAAAAAATGTAGCATCGTATGATAAAATTACGAAAAATGAAAATTGAAAGAACAGATGAGGAGAATTTAAGGCAAAATTAATGGGGATAGTTCATATCAATCATGAAGTCAGAGAGAGATGATAAGTGGTTGAGTCGTAACTGAACAGGGGTGTGGGATCTTATACCAAGTTTTGGGGGGGGGGGGGGGGGGGGTTATGTTATAAATATAACCATTGTGTAAGGGTTTTATAATGATTTTATTAAAACACATTTAGGTCACCTGATTAAAAAAATGATGTAAAATTTAATTGGTCCAATGGTTTATAATAGTTGACTTATGAGTGATGTAAATTAATTTTTAAAAGAGTTTTAAATAAAAAATTTATTGTAATGATATTTGAGTTTACTTATAAAGATAAAATTGCTAAGAAGACTCCTATAGGAGAGAGATCAGTAGCAAAGTCAACCGAGTAGACTTCTTCAAAAGAGAGATGAATAATAAATCCAACTGAGTAGACTTCTTCAGAAGATAGATCCATGACTGAGATGACCGATTAAGAGGAAGATAGACTAGGGACATATACTTTGCGAGAAACTACCATATGTTACCTAGAGCAAAGCCAAAAAATATTCAACTATGAATTTTTGAATAAGGATGACATTAAGGAGGATCCTTCTCTATGGAAGATGTATGTAGATGGATCATCATACGCAACAGGAAGCGATTCCGGGCTGATAATAAATACCCCATATGATATATAAGTGGAGTTCTCAGATTCCAATTCAAAACTTCCAACGATGAAGTAGAATATGAGGTTCTGATCGCAAAGTTTGAATTAGCATTGTCCTTGGGTGCCGAGCATGTACTGGCTCACAGTGACTTGTAATTGATGTTCAATCAAGTTTTGGGAGTATATAGGGTCAAGGTAGAGTTTATTATAGGATACTTGTCCAAGGCATAAAACAGAATAACCAAGTTTTCAACAGTCAATATTGTGAGAATACGAGGATTGATGCACTTGCTATGTTCATTTCTACATTGAGAACTGAGTTTAAGAGGACCATTCCGGTAGAAATCCTCATGAACATGAGTATTGATAAATAAAATAGCAATTTTATGGATGGACGCAATCAAGGAGTATGTTAAAAAAAGCATCCTTCCAGACGACCCAAAAGAAGTTAGAAAGCTGAAGTACAAAGCAACTAGCTACGTGGTGGAAGGAGGACTCCTATATAAAAAGAGGATTCATTGTCTTGATACTTAGATGTGTTCAAGTTACCAAAGTACAAGATATGATTAAGGAAGTACACGAAGGATCTTATGGTGACCATTCGGCAGGAAGATCATTGGTTAGAGGAGTGGCTACCTAGGAAATTACTGGCAAACCATGAAAGTAGATTGTGTTGCCTATGAAAGATGATGTGACAAATGTAAGAAGTTTCCAACAATGAATCGAACACCTAGAACCGCTCTTAGGCTGATAACATATGCATGGCTTTTTTTGTAAGGACGTAATTTTATAAATATCCGAGGTAGAATCTAGGAATTTTTTGTTTTCCCTAGATCACAGTTTGTATGTCTGATACCGCTACATTTGGCACATCATCACAATCACCCACGACGGCCTTTATCCGAATCTATGCATCCATCATCTTCACACGTGCATCATGCTACATGCGACGTACTGCTCAACCGTTTCCCACTACTCCATGATGCATTATTGGTAAAATTATTTATTGGAGTTGTTTATATTTGCATAAATATTTGGGAATTTTCTAGAAAATATTTTTTCGAAGTCCGAATTGTTTTTATCAAAAGAATTTTTTTTTCTAAGTTTAGAAGCGGAGTGCCTCGGTTGATGAGCTCATTCAAACGAGTTCACACTATCGTTCGAGCAAGATAAGCATCTCGCGCGATGTCGTTCGAATGACACGTTCCTTCGTTCGAGCGAGATGCCCATCTCGTTCGAGCGAATCTATCGCCTTGATTTTTATATAAATACCAGTGTTCATTTTATATGTTTTACAAGTCTTTTCAAAACACGATTTCTGCGAAAAACTGCCCAGAAAACAGACTTCACCTTTTAAGGTTTTATGCCTTCTTTATTCACATAAACACTCCCAACTATGTATGTGAATCGTTAAACCTTCATGACGATTATTTTTACTCATCTGGAGTAATTTGTGGAGAAGTTGTTCTCTTCTTCATTGCTGCGCACCTGGAGTTCTTGCGGGAGATTCCAGCCGAGACATCGAAACCGACGCCTAAGGGTATTTTGTATGTCGCTCTTATTTTCATTGTAAACTGTGTAACCATTTTTACAAATTATAGTGAAAATAAAAAGGTTTTGCCCATTTGAGGGATTTTTCCTCATTTGTGTGTTTCGTTTGTGATTGACTGTTCTTGCATGATCATATTGATTTCAATCACACCTAGATGCATGTTTTAGGATTTAATTAAAAAAACTAAGTTTAATTAAATGATTTCTTTATTTGAACAAACGCACACTCTTCAAATTGGTATCAGAGACAATTACACAATTATACCGTGTAATTTTCCGTAAATTTTTTCTAAGATATCAATTTTCGAAAAAAATGACTTTTGAAAAAACGGCGTGTTCAATGGAGAAATTATATAATAAAATGACAGTTTTTGACGGGACAAACTATGCATACTGGAAAGCCCACATGAAATCTACTTTAAAAGCCATTGATGAAAGTGTTTGGATTTGGTTGAAAGAGGATGGACACCTCCATCCATCACTGTTGATAACGTGACTAATTTAAAATCTGTCACTACATGGACTGAAGAAGAATTTAAATGGTCATCTTTTAATTCTAAGGGTTTAAGTATTATTTTTGGATCCATCACACCTGACGAGTTCCGGTGGATAATGACGTGTAGCGCATCAAAAGAGGTATGGGATGTTTTGCAACTTATCCATGAAGGAACTAATGCTATCAAAGTGTCTAAACTACAAAAGTTAACAACTCAATTTGAAATAATCACCATGCTTGAGACTGGATGTTTGATGAATTTTATGCTAGATTATCTGATATTGTAAACATTAGCTTTAATCTTAGTGAACACATTCCTAATGCTACAGTTGTTAAAAAGATTATAAGATCACTACCTAAGCGTTTTATCCCTAAAATCACAGTGCTAAATTCTATGGGTAATTTAAACACGCTTAAATTGGAGGAACTTGTACTTAATGCCCATGATAGAAAGAGTGAGAGGTCGGCAAGAAAGAGGGAAGATTCATCTAGAAAAAGGGAGATAGATACGTCAGATTCTGAGTGTGACTTTGATTTAGATGATTTGGCCCTGTTTGCTAAAAATTTCAAGAAAATTCTCAAATTCAAGAAAAATGGAAATTTGAAAGATAAAAAGAATTTTAAGAAAAATAAGAAAAATGAAAAATATTTTAAAGACCCTCCTAAGAAAGACAGTGAGAGATGCTATGAGTGAGACGGTAAGGGTCATAGAGCTTTTGAATTTGTTACCAGGCTGAACAGAGTTGCCAAAGAAAAGGGAAAAGTTGTCATTAATGCTACCCTTAGTTATGACAGTGAGGTCGACTCGGTTGACTCTGGAGACGAGTCATCGCATGAATGTAACTTCACCGCATTCATGGCTAGTCATGTGAGTAATTCTAGTGCTCCTCACGACGATGAGGATGCTACTTCACAGGGACACCTCAACAGTGAGAACGATGTGAGTGAGGGGGAGGATTATGCAAGTGAGAGCGAGATTAGTCTTCAATGCGCCTACGCTGAGTTGTATAATGAGTCATTTAAAATCAAAAAGCATAAAAAAGCAGTAGTTCTTAGGATCACTGCTTTATAGGAAGATTTTGAAGAAGCGAGAGAGAGAGAGAGTGTGTCCTCCACCTGCATTACCTTGAGAGAGAGAGAGAGTCTACCCGTGTTGAGAAAGAAAGTTTATTGAGAGAGAGAGAGACTGTTTGGAGAGAGAGAGAGATAGCTATTTTGAGAAACAGAAAGGGGACTTGACTAAACAAGTGGATAGTCTTACGAGTGATCTCCATTCCTCCCTAGAGACTCGAAAGAAACTTGAAGCCCTTATAGCCCATCTTACTCATGATCTTAAGAGAGCACGGGAAGTCAAGGTTAAAATCGAGGACAGATCTGGAAAGATGCTCCTCTGCCCCGCTTTAGGTTTTGGTGATAACCAGGGAATAGGTTTTGATGATGCCTCCACGTCCCAAATGGAACCTGGACTAGTTCCTGAGTTTACTACAACTCCATATGGCCATCGTCAAATACCACTACTCATGTGTTCTTTTGTATGCACTGCAAAAGAAAAGGCCACCTCAGGGAGTTTTGCTATAGTTTGGGTCGGACATGACATACTACTGCTCCACCACATCATACTGATGATTTTGTCAGTCTGAGAGAGCGTGTTGAGTTTTTAGCTGCCACATCATAGAGTTTGATGGATGAATTCCGATGGATGTCTTTACCGTCAGTGAATGCTTCCCGCATCCCGTCTAAAATCAATAACAACCAGGGTAAACAAAAGGTTACCACTTCTTGGGTACCTAAGAAAGATGAAAAGGACCTTGTTGTTCATGTCCCTCTCAAACCACATAATACCTCCCGACATATGACAGGTAATGTCTCATTTTTACCTGCCTAGAGGAGTATAAGGAAGGTAGAGTCACCTTTGGAGATGAGATAAAGTCTAGCATCATAGGACGGGGTACAATAGAGTTACCAGGATTTCCTAAGCTAGGGAACGCCCAAGGTTTGAAAGCAAACATTCTCAACATTAGCCAGTTGTGCGACGCTGACTTTACCGTAAAGTTTGATCGGGACGCGTGTAATGTCTATAATCAGGACGGTAAACTTTTAGTGCAAGGGGTGAGGATAGAGAATAATTGCAATGGGACTGTGCCCATATACTCACTTATCTACAACAGCGCAACGGTCACTCCTATGGATCTGTGGCACCAACGTCTAGGTCATGTGAATGTTAGAGATTTGACATGCTTAGCTAAAAAGGACCTAGTACGTGGTTTACCATCACTTGGAAAGCCAAATTCCAAGGTTTGTGGACTGTGTCAGTTGGGAAAGAAAATTCGTAGCCCACATAGGAAGTTTAATTCCATTACCCCCTCCTATGTACTTGAGTTGATTCACATGGATCTTATGGGTCCTACTCGTACTGAAAGTCTGGGTGGTAAGAGGTATATCCTCGTGATGGTAGATAATTTCTCCAGATATTATATTATAGGTTTTCTGAGAGAGAATAGGATGATATAGAGTTTTTAACGACCAAGTGTCATGTCCTACAAAATCAAAATGGAGCACTATTAACAGGATACGTAGTGACAACGACACGGAATTTAAGGAAGCAAAGGTAGATCTTTACTGTGATAGCATAGGAATCAAACATGAGTTTTTTGCTGTGAAGACTCCTCAGCAAAATGGCATTATTGAGAGAAAGAATAGGAGGATTCAAGAAATGGCTAGATCGATGATTCTAAGTCACAGGGTTACTAGGAGATTTTGGGCAGAGGCAGTGTCTACTGCATGCTACACGGTGAATAGGGTTTACCTACATCCACACACACTTAAGACGCCTTATGAATTGTGGACTGGCAAGAAACCCAACCTTGCATATTTCCGTGTCTTTGGGAGTAAATGCTACATCCTACGGGATAGAGAGGAATTAGGAAAGTTTGACTCCCGGAGCGATGAGGGAATATTGTTAGGATATTCATCAAATAGTAGAGCGTACTGGGTTTTTAACCTGAAGAGCTCTAAGGTTATGGAGTTAATAAACGTCACCGTGCAAGATGATGAACCTTCGACGTTTATTGATCCTAGCATTCAGTGTGAGGATGAGGAATTTTCTGGCAACAATTTACTTATCCCTCACCCACACCTTGTGGACCCTACTCCTGTGTTAGGGGACACACCGGCTTGGTTTCGTAAGAGTAATGATCCTTATGCCATTATTGGCGATCCATCTTTAAGGGTCAAAACTCGTGCTCAGCTAGAGAATGTTATTAGTTATTTTTGCTACACGTCCACAGTCGAGCCCAAGAATCACAAAGAAGCAATCAAGGATGAATACTAGATATCTTCCATGCAAGATGAGTTGCTTCTGTTTAAAAAGAAAAATGTCTGGGAAATTGTCCCCCGACCTAGTGAGACTAATGTGATAGGTACCGGGTGGATTTCCAAGAATAAAATGGGTGAAAATGGTACCATAATAAAAAATAAGGCTAGGTTGGTCACTCAAGGATACACAGAGATTGAGGGTGTAGACTTTGGGGAGATATTTTCTCCTATTGCGAGGCTTGAGTCCGTCCGCTTACTACTCGCCATCGCATGTCATTTGCGCTTCAAGTTATATGAGATGGATGTCAAGAGTGTGTTTTTAAATGGGATGCTACAGGAGGAGGTTTACTTGGAACAACCAAAAGGGTTTGAGTACCTTAAGCACATGGAGCACGTCTGCTATCTGAGGAAAGCCTTGTATGGTTTGAAGCAAGCACCCCATGCTTGGTACAAGTGGCTTACTTTCTATCTCCTAGCCCGTGGCTTCAAGAGAGGGGGAGTTGATATGACGTTGTTCGTCAGGAGAGATGATGGTGCTATTTTGGTTGCCCAGGTCTATGTAGACGACATAGTCTTTAGATCCACATGCTCCCAGCATGCTCACAACTTTGATGAGGAGATGAAAAGTGAGTTTGAGATGAGCATGGCAGTTGAGCTTACTTTCTTCCTTGGTCTTCAGGTTCGTTAGCTAGAGTATGGGATGTTCATCTCCCAATCTAAGTATGTTAGAGAACTAGTGAAGAAATTTGGTTTAGACTCTACTAAGAATGTACGAACACCCATGAGTACTTGTATCAAGCTTAGTAAGGACACTTTAGGCAAGTACGTAGAGCAAAACTCGTATCGGAGTATGATAGGTAGTCTTCTCTATCTGACTGCTAGTCATCCTAATATAGCCTTTAGTGTTAGAGTGTGTGCGCGATATCAGGCCTTCCCGAAAGTGTCACACTTATTCACTCTAAAATGTATTATCAAATACATGAGTGGGACTCTCTTATACGGCATTTGGTATTCCTTTGATACCGATGACCGTTTGTTCGCCTATACAGATGTTGATTGGGCCGGGGATGTAGATGGTTATAGGAGCACTTCTGGTGGGTGTTTCTATTTTGGTTTTGCTCTTGTCTCCTGGTTGAGCAAGAAGAAAAACTCCATCTCTTTGTACACTGCGGAGGCTGAGTACATCGTCGCCAGGAGTTGTTGCACACAACTCTTGTGGATGAAGAAAATGTTGGAGGATTATGGGATTTCATAGGACACCATGACTATCTCCTGTGATAACACGAGTGAAATACACATATCCCATAATCCAATCCAGCATTCGCACACAAAGTACATCAGGATACGTGAGTACTTTATACGACAGTTAGTTGAGGAGAAAATCGTATGCCTGAGTTTCGTACCCACTGACCTTCAGTTAGCTGATATTTTCACGAAACCTTTAGATGGACTTAGATTTGAGAGGCTTATGAAGTCTTTAGGGATTTGCATAGTTGACTGAGGGGTTGGTCCGTGTCTAGGATATGATGCATTGCCATGTTCATATCATATGATTCCTATTTCTAGTTTGTATCATTTGTATTATTATTTTTGCTTTTTTATTTTTTTGAAAAATAAAAAAAGATTTCCTTTTTATAAATTTTTTAGAAAAGCACAAAATATTTTTGTATTTTATTTGCACCTTTTAAGGATGAGCATTTAAGATTGTCGTGTCACAAACTTCATTTCATTTATCCATGTGACTGTTTGATAGTGATTATAAATGCTACATCATTGCATCCATGTGCTTTACATTATTTGGAGTCTTTGAGAATCTGTCAGTAACTTCATCGCCCGATGGAGGGAAAAAGCAGCAACCATGACCAATCGGCCTTTCGACGAAGAACAAGTCAGCATAGTGAAAAAGAACTTCTTACCACATGTTCGAGAAACTATTGGAGGAGAATACTATCCCCACTTTCGAGCTCTCAGAGAAGCAGGAGTAGAAATCGAGGAAGGTCTTGCTAAAATAGATGTCGAACCAAAGAAGGTGTCTGGACAGTTCACCCCCAGAAAATATGAAAAGCCTGTTAGTGCTACAGTTTCAACCATCAATAACATCTCTCAACCAACCACCTCATGGGCACTAGAAAGTCGCCCTGTCCCAGTCCGAAAGGAATACACAGAGCTTCATGCTCCCCTCTCTAAAGTCCATCAAGCCCTGCAAAGTCGAAACCTTATCAAACTTTTGGATCCCCGTCCATTGCCGAATCCACTCCCAAGAAACTTCAAGGCAGATGCCCATTACACCTTTCACCAAACTGCTAGCCATACCACCGACCAATGCTTTCACCTTCGAAACATGATCCAAGGTCTAATTTATCGGGGTACCATCGCCCCACCAGCCAATCCTAAGCCAAACATTACTCAAAACCCACTTCCAAATCATACGAATGCCATCTTCTCAGAAGAGAACCCATATTTGATCCCTCAACTCTAATCACACCCATGTACTCTCCTAAACTTCTCCAAATTTTCCCATATTTCATCCTACACCCTTCTAGCCTCGCTGATCAGGCACTGTCACTCCTTACCAAAACATGCATTATTGTCCATACCCATTCTGAAAATGGAATCATGGAATTATCAAAAGTCTTAAACCAACTCCTGGAGTTCGGGCTGAAATCTCCCTCACAAATGATCATTGATTGCCAAAGACTCAGTACGCTGTTCTTGGAAACACGAAAATGGGCCCGAGAGTCAGATAGTTGGGTAGTACCAACCGATGAAGTCAACCTGGATGATGTCATCCAGATCATGGCAGAATTATTCAGGCAAACCAATAACATTTGCAGTATGACTGAGTTACTTGATACTCTGAAGCTACAAGGGCGCTTGGTCCCTTCATCCTTACACATCCCCACATAATGGGATGACCTGTATGAAGAAGCCATTGAAGTTATGGATGCATCCACTTTACATGGAAAGAAAGAATTATTACCCCCGGATGGGGGGAAGAATTCAGAGATTTGATTGAAGAGAAAGCTTCAGAGAAAACTGGCCCGGTAGCCGACATGTGTGGAATAATATCATTTGAAGAACTCCTCAGAGAAATAAACAAGGTGGAAAAACAACCCAAGATTGATGAGGAAATGGGATTCATATTCTTCCCTTCATTAGTAAATCACATAACCAGATCAGGGAGGCATTACCAGATTCTAACCTCACTACCAACCAATGACAAGGGGAAGGGCGTTGAAAACCTTCCTATGCCAGAGATGACCCTCGAGGAGAGCAATCTCCTCGATCAACTAAAGAAAACACAAGCTAATATCACTCTATGGGGACTTTTCATGTCTTCTCAGCTTCACAGAAACTCTTTGATAAAGTTGCTCACTGGACCCACAGTTCATCCTTCTACCACACCAGAAGAAGCAGAAAATTTGGTTGGATCCTTGACGTCTACCCAAATTCTATCTTTCTCCGAAGAAGAAATCCCCAAGATTGGGCCAAACCACAATCATGCACTCAACATCTCCATCAAAGTTATGGGGAAGGTTGTGCCACTCTCTCTTATCGATAATGGATCCGCTTTGAATGTCTACCCACTAAGAACCTTCAAATGTTTAGGACTGAAAGAAAGTGACCTCTCTCTAACCTCTATTGATGTGCATGCCTACGATAATACCCGTCAGGAGGTGATGGGATCCATAAAACTTGTAATAGGGGCTGGCCCTATAAACCATGTCGTCGAATTCTAGGTTATTGACATCCCGCCTGTTTCAACCTGTTACTCGGACGACTTTGGCTCCACAATATCAAGGGTGTGTCTTCCTCACTCCATCAAAAATTAAAGTTCTTCTCCAAAGGACGGGTCATTACCATCTTGGGTGATGACAACAATATCGAGGGTGAAAGTACTAGCAACCCGATCCTTGAGATACATCACGGGACAAATGATATGCTCCTATCAGGATTCTACGTTGAACCACTTTTACTCCTGATTGGGGACGACTTCAAAGAAAGGGTTTGTCCAGAATACCACCCTCATGGAAACGTCAATGTGATTCAAATGTTCAAACATACACTTCATGCCCGGAATGGGGCTAATGCAAAGACAGAAAGGGATACTTGAGCTGATTGAACTAAAGAAGGCTTTCCCTCCTTGTGGTTTGGGGTATCAACTGTTAGAATAAGAGCTGAGAATGGTCTACCTGTCTCAACCAAAGAGAAAACTATGCTGCATCCAGACTATCCCAGGTGACTCCTTGAATGCATGATTCAACAAAGAGGGAAAAGATTTCACTTTTTGCGGCTTTCCAGAACCATGGTATGATCATATAGAGAAGAAGATGAAGCCTATAATGGAGATCTTCTTCCAAGACAGCTACCCAAGGGCCGAGAGTTCCCAACACCATGTATAATCTATCATCAAAGATGCCGAAGAGACTGAGGAAAGTGACTCTGAAGATTCCTTCGACTTACAAACAATGGGTTGGCACTCTGCATGGTTCATTCAGGCACTACATCACTGGATCCATCCCACCTGATTAAAGCAGTTGATACACCTCTCCTCAACTGGCGTGCTGCGCCAGTTCTACCTGTTGAAATCTCCCCTAATCCCAATATTTACCCCATTTGTTCTTCTGTTGTCTATCCGTGTTCAAATGTAATCGAGTCCTCTTTTGATAAAGTTCTCAATGCTGTTTTCCTATAAATGAAATATACGTAGATTTTGAGTATCTTATTGTGTCTTACATTAACTGTTTGTATTCTAATCAAACTTTTGATGGTGATGATTTTACAAATGAACAATTCTTAACTGGTCTAAATAAGGTTAATAATAAACAACATAACCGCGTTCAAGTTAATAAATAAGAGACTGTTGTTGTTAACCTCGGTTCTAGTAGCCAACTGCGCGAGATTAGGATATGGGGCTACCCTTGACAAGCGTGAGCGTGCACAACTCAAAAAATTGCTAAAGGAATTCGTGGATGTCTTCGCATGGTCCTATGATGATATGCCCAGCATTGATCCTGAAATATCTCAGCATAAGATTCCCACTCTCTCAGATTACAAGCCGGTCAAACAGAAGTAGAGAAAGCTCCGCGCTGAATGGTCGCTCAAGGCCAAAGAAGAGGTCGTCAAATAGTTGAATGTAGGCTTCATTTGTGTGATCGAATATCCCACGTGGCTAGCCAACATAGTGCCCGTGCCAAAATCAGGAGGAAAAGTTTGGATGTGTATAGACTATCGGGATTTGAACAAAGCCTCTCCAAAGGATGATTATCAGCTACCCAATATCGATATGATCGTGGACAACACATCCAATCATGCTCTCAAGTCATTCATCGATGAATTTTTCGGATACAATCAAATCAAAATGCACACAGACCACCAAGAAAAAACTTCATTCATCACCCCATGGGAAACCTTTTGCTACACTGTCATGCCATTTGGTCTCAAGATTGCTGGGGCTACCTACCAGAGGGTTTCCACAACCATCCTGTATGATCTGATTCACAAAGAATTTGAGGTCTATGTTTATGATATGATTATCAAATCCAAGACTAGAGAGGGTCATGTTCCCAATATCCGAAAGTTCTTCGAACGACTGCGACAATATCATATGAGACTCAATCCACAGAAATGCATCTTCCACGTTACAAAGGGAAAACTCTTGGGATTCATGGCCAGTGAGAAGGGGATAAAAGCAAATCCCGCTAAGCTGAAAGCCATACTTGAGATTCCACCTCCCAAAATAGAAAAACAAGTCCGAGGTTTCTTTGGGAAATTGCAATACATCAGTCGGTTCATCAACGAACTAACCTCCACCTGCGAACCTATCTTCAAACTCCTCCGAAAGTATTCAACTAAAGTTCAGAATAAGGCATGCCAAGAAGCTTTTGACTGAATCAAACAATATCTTACCCAACCCCTAGTACTCATGCCACCACAACCTGGTCTCCCCTTGCTCCTATACCTAACCATAACCGACACTTCAGCTGGGGCTCTGCTAGCCCAATACCTTGAAGATTCCCATAAAAAAATATCCATCTATTATGCTAGTAAAAAATTGGTCGGGTATGAGGTCAACTACAGTTCTTTGGAAAAGGCGTGTATCGCATTTATCTGGGTCACCCAAAATTTACGACACTACATGATCGCCTTCCCCATTAAACTTGTATCCCGAATGGACCCCATCAAATACCTGCTTGAGAAACCCTCCTTGTCTAGCCAAATGGCCCGATGGTTGATGCTCTTATTCGAGTTCGATATAGTGTACGTCACGCAGAAATCCATGAAAGAAAGAGCCATTTATGACTACCTCGTTGATTTCCCCATGGATGAAGCCGATGTCTGGGTCTCCGAATTCCTAGATGAAAACATTCTTTATGCTGCTCAAGACTGCCTTCAATGGCAAATGTTCTTTGATGGCGCTTTTAATAAAAAGGGATATGGAATTGGGATACTTCTGATCGCCCCAAATGACTCCCACACTCCCATCGCTATCAAATTGGACTTCCCCTGCATCAATAACATGATTGAGTACGAAGCATGCACAGTAGGACTCAAAGTTTCTCTTAAGAAAGGTATTCAATGCCTAGATGTCTACGAGGATTCCTCCCTCATCATCGGTCAAGTGCTCAGAAAATGGAGAGTCAAGGATGAGAAGATCCAACCCTTTCATGCACACTTAGAATAACTAGCCTCCCAATTCCAAGATATACCCTTCCATTACCTACTCCGAGGAAAGAATAACTTAGATGATGCCCTTTCTACCTTGGCCTCCATGGTCGACATGCCCGAAGGAATAACAATGACCCCCTTCCTAGTTCAAAAGCAGGACAAAGCAACCTACTGCCACCACATTGAGCTCGTCATTACAGAAGATCTCGAGCTAGCCAATTATTGGTACTATGATATATGGTGCCTCCTCAAGCATGGTAGGTATCCCGAGGGTTCCCACAAGAAAGATCACACAACACTCTGAAGACTAGCTGCCCAGTACATCATCTTTCACAAAGTACTGCTCAGAAGGAACTTTGATGGAACCCATCTACACTGCATCGCAGGGGCTGACATTGAAAAGATAATGCAAAAGATCCACAGTGGGGAATACAGACCCCAC
Organism: Sambucus nigra; assembly: GCA_949130495.1. Classification (NCBI taxonomy): domain Eukaryota; kingdom Viridiplantae; phylum Streptophyta; class Magnoliopsida; order Dipsacales; family Adoxaceae; genus Sambucus; species Sambucus nigra. The sequence continues at coordinate 361,653,177 of OX422213.1, read as the reverse complement.
ATGAACGGTCATATATATCCATATATTTGTTCCTAGTGGCGTATTATCCCACATGCGTTATTGTTCCCTCGTAACGATCAACGTAAGGATAATCGCGCAAATCCTATCTTCTAATATTATTTTTATACCTTATTACGGATGACTTGCTTTATCTTTTTAATGGTACAAGTCAATTATTCCTATCTCCACTATTTATACACATGCACACACATCACGGGGAAAATAAAAAAAGGAAAATAACAAAAATCCATAAGAGACCGAAAAGGCAGAATGGGTGCCTAACACCTTCCCATTTCATAACTTAGCCTCCGAACCCTTCTCGAATCATTTTGGTTTTGTAGGCACCAGTATGTCTTTGGATGCTATCCTTCGGGATGGCTCCCCCTTTTCTTTTGTCTGTTTTGAGTAAAACAGACTGGTGACTCTAATCTCTCTACATTTTTCACCTCACCTCAAATGACACCGGCTGAAATGCTCCCGAGAGGGACGCGCGGGACCGAAGGATCCTCACTCTCATGCTCCCCCCTGCAACGAGGATTAGGGATGGCCATAGTGGCAACTCTGCTGGGGAATGTTCTTTTGAGGGCTAGACTCTATTTACACAGATGTTATGTTTGCTTATATCCTCCACCATTTTTCATGATCTCATTTTACATGTGTATCCCATGCTTAGGCTTCTATTCACACACTTGTAGAAAATTCTCCATGTACATTTTTCACCATGTGCACCTAGGTCACATATATTCACATGTTACGTGCATCACCCATACTTGGTGTACCATTGGTACTTATGCTTTTCTCCCTGTTGGCATAATCAAGAAATACATTCTCATAAGATACTAATAATAGGATAATGCATGATTCACACGACAACGCCGGAGAGCATTGTGATTGACCAAATTTTATCCAGTAACTAGAGGGTCACTTCGTGATGGGCGCTGGTTTGGTAGGGAGCAGTTAGCCTAAGCGATATGACTCTCACCTTCCATTGTCTTAGTACCTTTGACCTATATCGAATGGTTCCCCCGCATCGTACCGCTTGACCGAAGTCATGGCTGGAGGTATATCGCAGGGAAATCTTTCACGTACGCCGAGTATATCAAATTCTCTCTCACATGTACCATCCCCATGAGGGATATAGTTAGGCAATTCACGTACACTCGGGTATATCAAATGGCTTATCCACACGTACCAATTGCCTGCAAGAGCAAGACGTATATCATGGAAGTCACACCAAAGGGGGGAACCCTTTCTAATTCACCCAACCAACTGCATACCCGCATATAGGTGTCAAGCCTAGGACACACATGTTAGATTGCCGATTTCAACCCGAAACTTTGCCAAAATTCTGGGTTGGCATGCCCCCAAATTTTTACGGATTTTTAAAACGGGACCTTGTTCGTGAGCCATAGCTTTGCATATATTAAAAACCCAATTTTTCCAGGCTCGGGTCCCGTCCAGCAGTTCATTTTGCATTTAGGAGAATTAATACAAGTGAAAACATAATAAAAATAATCATCCTGAGAGCATCTACAAAAGAGATTTCCATTTTCTTAATCCAAAATACAAAAACATTTCTCCTCTCTTTCTCCAAAAACATTTCTCCTCTCTTTATCCAACGGAGCGTAGGAGCGTCCGGTGGCCTCTAGATCAGGTTTTGGGAGAAAATGGGTCATTCGCCGGCATGGTAAGTCGGAATCGTGCACAAGATGGACTGTTAGAAAGGGGTTTCAATGCCCTTTGAAGATTCATTCAGTCTCGGTTGAGATGAAGACTTTGACTTTTGGTCAAACGGAGCCTGGGAGTGTCCGATGGCTTCTAGGTCAGTACTCGAGGTATGACCTGGGTTTGTAGTGATGAGGGGAGGTGCTTGGGACCTAAGGAGAGTTTAAGGGGTAACAGAATGGGGTTTCTACAAAGCCCCTCGACGGGTGAGTTTGGAATAAATGATAGTCGTCAAATAGACATCGCATGGTGATTTTGAGGAAGGATGACCAATTTAAAGGGTCGAGGCCAATTCTGAGGACCTAAGGTAGCGAGGATGATCAATTAAGTGGGTCGAGGCTGATTCTAAGGACCTAAGGGATGGATTGGAGGAAAGGTTTAGGACAATTCTTAAGGAGGTGCTGGGGATGAATGATTCTGTGGGTCTGAGCCAATTCTGAGGGCTTGAAGATGAGGGCGACCAATTCGGAGGGTCGAAGCCAATTTTGCGGTCTTAAGGATGAGGGGACCAATTCTACGGGTCGAAGCCAATCTCGCAGGATTTAGGATGAGGTGATCAATTTTGCGGGTCGAAGCCAATTCTGTGGGCTTAAGGATGAGGTGACCAATTCTGCGGGTCAAAGCTGATTCTATGGGATTAAGTTGAGATGACCAATTCTGTAGGTTGAAGCCAATTTTGTGGGCTTAAGTTAACATGGCCAATTCTGCGGGTCGAAGCCGATTCTGAGGGCTTGAAGGTGAGGGTGACCAATTTTGTGGGTCAAAGATGATTCTGTGGGCTTAAGTTGAGATGACCAATTCTGCGGGTCGAAGCCAATTCTGAGGGCTTGAAGGTGAGGGTGACCAATTCTGCGAGTCAAAGCCAATTATGTGGGCTTAAGGTGAGATGACCAATTCTACGGGCCGAAGCCAATTCTGCGGGCTTATGGTGACTATCCAAGACCAAGGTCAATTCTAACCTAAGAGTGGTGACAACCGAGGACCGAGGTCAATTCTGACCTAACTATGGTGACGATCCAAGACCGAGGTCAATTCTGACCTAAGAGTGGTGACGACCGAGGACCAACGTCAATTCTAACCTAAGAGAGGTGACGATCAAGGACCGAGGACAATTCTAACCTAACTAAGGTGATGATCCAAGACCGAGGTCAATTTTGACCTAAGAGAGGTGAGGATCGAGGATTGAAGTCAATTCAGACCTAATTATGATGACGATCCAAGATCGAGGTCAATTCTGACCTAAGAGTGGTGACGACTAACGACCGAGGTCAATTCTGACCTAAGAGAGGTGACGATCGAGTACCGAGGCTAATTCTGACCTAACTAAGGTGACGATCCAAGACTCAGGTCAATTATGACCTAAGAGAGGTGACGACCGAGGGCCAAGACCTAACTATGGTGACGATCCAAGACCAAGGTCAATTATGACCTAAGAGTGGTGACGACCGAGGACCAAGGTCAATTTTAACCTAACTAAGGTGACGATCCAAGACCGAGGTCAATTCTAACCAAAGAGTGGTGACGACCGAGGACCGAGGTCAATTCTAACCAAAAAAGAGGTGACGATCCAAGACCGAGGTCAATTCTGACCCAAGAGAGGTGACAATTAAGGACCGAGGTCAATTCTAACCTAATTAAGGTGACGATCCAAGACCGAGGTGAATTATGTCCTAAGAGTGGTGATGACCGAGGTTCGAGGTCAATTCTGACCTGACTAAGGTGACGATTTGAGACCGAGGTCAATTTTGACCTAAGAGAGGTGACGACCGAGGATCGAGGTCAATTCTGACATAAGAGAGGTGAAGATCCAAGACCGAGGTCAATTCTGACACAACATTTCCTTTGGGCGTAAAGATTAGACTTTGGATTCCGTTGGGGAACGAGCTAGGGAAAAAGTAGAGTGCCCTTTGAAGACTTTGAAAATGGCTTTCTAGAGTTCCGCTGGGGAATTGGGGGTTTCGCTTGAGGGAGTGAAATTTTCTTGATGAAAATGTTCTAAATCCTTCCTGGGATTTTTAGGAATTTTTTGAGAATTTCTCATGGCTTTCTGGTATTTTGTAGGAATTTTTGTATGAAATTTTAAGGGGGGTGCCAGTCGCCATGGTTCAGAGGGTGCCATTCAATAGTGGCACGGATTTTTGGACTGCCTAGGGAAGGTAAGGGGGCAGTGCCGATCGGTGGGTAGGGAGTCAATGCCGATCGGCATGACGCTTAGCATCCTATATAAAGGGGGCGAATTCCCCTCATTTTTCACAGCTTCTTGCTTTCTTTCTTTCTGCAAATCATTCTAGCATTTCGATCTCTAAGAAATGGCCGCCTTTATGAGCACTAGAGCGCATAAGGAATGGTTGACCGTTAATGACTGGGCGAACATGGAGTGGAGGGCCAGGGTGCCTCTTTCTTTGGGGAGCGAGAACTCCTTTGATGCATTCAAGCCAGTTGCGGATGAGCGGACCTTGCTACGGTAGCGGTCGCATCATCGATCTTCGAGGCTGGTGAGTGCTGGCGGTTATGTAAGTAACCTGAATTTTGGCATTCTTCTCTTTTTGGTGATTTTTCTTTCATCATTGAATTTTGACAAGGTTTCTTCTGATATCTCACTATAAGAAAAATGAGTATTAGGGACGGTTTTTGCAATGGCAAAAATCCGTCCCTTATACTAGGCATCCTAAATATTTTAGGGACGAATTTTACCATCCTAAATGTTAACTCATGAACACTCTGCATTTAGCATTAGGGACGGATTTTTCTGTCCCAAAGGGTGTTCCCGCGAAAAAATTCCCGCTCCCGCCAATAGTATTAGGGACGGTTTATCCGTCCCTAATACTACTGAGATTCTGGCAACCCAATTAGGGACGGTAAAAACCATCCCTAAAGGTAATTTCAATTGATGCAGAAATGGGTATTAGGGACAGTAAAAACCGTCCCAAAAGGTATTCTCAATTAATACAAATAAGTATTAGGGACGGTTTATAACCGTTCCAATTGATAAATAAAAAATTATCATAAATAGTTATATTATTATATGTTTTATGTTGCAATAATAATTGACGTCTAATTGACATTATTAATCAAATCATCTGATAAAAAAGCGCAATATATCAACCACATTAATTGAAGCATTTATCTAATAACAATTTCTTCCATTGAACTACATTCAAGTCGAAATATTTAAATGAGTACAAGATCATACTAATTAATAAGATATACAATTGCCAAAAAAAATATCATCCCTAAATTAAGATGATAAATATGGTTGTCACGCTTCGAAAACTTCTCTTAGTAAAATATTTATCTTCAACTTCATGTATCTTCAACTTTTTGTACACAACCTGCAATCAATAAATAATCATTTTATCAAAATAATATTATAGTAAAATAAAATATCCAAATATGTTAGTTAATCGTATCAACAACTTTTTACAATTTTTAAAAATTTGACAGTCTCCTTTATTTATACATGAAAACCAACCTATTTAGTCAAGACAAAAACTGAACGGCTATAAGAATCTTGCATATCAATAATTATTTACAATTTTTTAAAAAAATCAATAGAGTCTCCTTTGTTTATTTATGAAAACCAACCTCTTTAATCAACACAAAAGCCCGCACGACCATAAAAAATTGAAAAATCTCCATATCTACAATTCTTTACAATTTTTTAAAAAATTTGACTGAGTCTCCTTTGTTTATACATGAAAACCAACATGTTTAATTAACACAAAAGCCCACACGACCAGTAAAAAAAATTAAAACAACAATCTCGCATATCAACAACAATAATAAATAAACAATCTACCTGTCGCAAACCATTGCTTTGTTCATGTGTTCCACGCGAATAAAATATAACCCTAAAATGTTATCCTGCAAAAAATATAAGAAGCAAAACAAAAAAGATATCAGTAATCAAATAATGTTTAAACCTACGAGTTACATCATAATTACTCATATATATATTTTAACAACAAGATAAATAGACAATCAATTACAAATAATAAAAACGCACAATAATAAATTAAATTTATTCGTTACCGTTTTTTTAAGTACTTCTCCATCATAAAATACTTAAGTGAGAATAAATGGAATTTTTAACGAGTGTTAGTGACATTTAACGGACATAACGACCTAAAATAGCTTTCGTAAAAATGGTATATTTGTATATCTGCGTATATATAACAGGGGCCTGTTATCTAATTATCTTATTATACATACATATGTAGTTGGGTTGTTGAGAAGCGTCCAAAACCCCAATCCTTTTTTCTCTGATTTTTGATTAATTTAATTTTAGAAACTAATCAAATATACACATGTCACAATCGGAGGGTAACATAAACTCACCACCAATTCCACGATCATGGACAGTTAGACTTTTAACTTCTAAGATTAGAAGTTACGAAACCGCCTCTAACGGTTCAAATGGGTTCGGTAATTTGTACCAACAGGAGTTCATTCCAAATTCCACCATTATTTACCTCGAACCTCTCCCATGTCCCATCATTCACCCACTCCTCTAACACATCCACTCTCTCCCTCTCTATCTCAATCCCAAGGGTAAAACATTTCTCTCTCATAACCTCTTACTTTCTCGCCCGCCTTTGATTTTGTTTGATATGTGTGAATAAAGAGCATACATTTGTCTACATTTCTCTCTCCTTCGTAGATACCGCAAGGAATAGTAATTGTCTTGATTTTCAAGGTTACACGCTATTTGATTCTCTACATACAACATCGTTATTTTATTTTATTTTTTTGAATTTTTGTTTTTCGATTTTGCAGCTTCTATTTGCGGAAGATAGAGATAACGACATTTATCTCAATGGTTGTTTTGGTTGGTGATTACTTAAAAATCACCCACGCCACACCTTGAACTGAAAAACAGAGATGAAGATGACACGGACAACGAATCCGAAGAAGCACTTGGCGAAGGAGCTTGCTGCAAAGGCAAATGCGACATTAACGAACAATGAAGGGGGAAAAGCCGATTAAGCCGACTGAATGGGACTGGTGACCAAATACGAGTACCCTCACTGCAACATTACCAATTTTTGCAGGAGATTTTGGTGTTGTTGAATAGTAAGAGATTTTGGTTGGGGATATGTGTTTAGTTCTGTAGGATCACGAAAGAGATGAGGAGAGAGAGTGAGGGGTGTCCATTGTCGGAGGTGAGTTCCTGACTGTTAAGATTTTAGAGAAAAAAGGTCCGGTGGGACTGGTAGAGTGATAAGACTGCATGAGTGGGATTATTTATGGTCGTTGCTTTGATTTACTTTGAGAAGGGACAACAGATGTTGGGTTGGGTTAAGACTGACGTTGCCAGTGGTTCAGTTTGGGGCTATCAGCGCTGAGATTACATTGCGAAGGTTGAGTTCGTGGCTTTGGAGTTTTTCAATGTGCGATTGTCGAGGTTTCAATTTTGGGGCTACCGAGGTTGAGATGAGACTGCCGGTGAGATGTGATTTATATGAAGACAGAGGATTTAATGAATGCTTGGATACACATTTCCTTTGACATTTTTTTTAAAGGTATGAATGTTCTAATCTAAGTAATGGCAACACGAATTTGGGTTTTGATGAATATGTGTGTAGAGTTCCAGATTAATTTCTGGTGATGAGATGTAGAAGATGTCAATGATGTAGTTATTTATCTCTTACTAGAATTAAATAGGCTATTGTTTCTTAATGAATAGATATCAAGTCACTGATGTTTATGGACGGATGTTTTTAGTTTTTTATTTTTTTGGTAAGGGATTTTTCATACCACGAGGTGTTCAAGCCAGTAATTTTTGCTCGCGGTTCATGGCTTTCGCTGGCCAAGCATTATTTTGACACTACTAGGGATCGAACTGGGAACAAATCCAATCCACCCCCAAACATCCGGTGACAGCCTTATACCATTGGGCCAAAAGACTTGATTGGATGTTTTTAATTGATTGGTGTTTTGAATTTTAAATACATTCAAGAACAAATTTAAAAAACGTGTCACGGGTTTGTCATCAAATTATTTTGTATTGTCATCAAATTATATCATTGTTATACGGTAAGTATATGTCGTTGGGAGCATCAATATCAATTTGAAACACTATTTTGAATTTATATATCCCTTCAAAACTATGAAGCTAGGAATCTTCAAAAGGCCTGAAGAATCCGAATCGCACGCGAGTCGGGTGCGGGTGCGGGTGCGATTCGGATTAAAGTACCAATTTATAACATGGATTCGAGTACCAATTTAGTTTTAACTTTATTCAAAGTATTAATTAAAGTACCTTATAATATCTCTTGATGTAATTTCATGTTATCTCCACACTTTTATAGTATTATCCACGAGTGTGCATGAACTAGAATGGATCGAAAAAAATTGAACCGAATTCACTTTTGTGGGTTTTTTAAAATTTGATTTTAATACGGTCATAAAACATGAAGAACCACATTATTCGGTTCAGTTTTGAGTCTTAAAAAACAGGTTTGGACCGAACCGGACCGCTTTTATTAAATATATATAACAAATATTTATTTACATAATATAAACAAAAAAAATGTTTAGCACACACAAATTGTGGGACACAATTAGTCCACAAAATGCACTGCCTGCCTAACTCTCACTTATTACCCAACCTTACCCAACAACAAACATAAGTTACAATTCACTTCAAGATACTATTTTTTATTTAGCGCATTGTTTTTATAAAAAAACGCGTTGTTTTTTATTAAAAAATGTTATTTTCTATATAAAAAGTTGCACTGTTATTTTTTATATAAAAGATGCGTTTTTTATTTATGAAAAACACGTTTTTATTTTATATTAGTTGTTTATGGACCAAATATGATTGAGACCGAATCCACACCGCCTGAAAATCGAATTGGACTGAGATAGATTAGTCGGTCCGATCTCGGTCCATAATTTTTTAAGACCGTTTAATGCGTTCGGTCCCAAAATACCTCAAAATCGGACCGATTATGGCTTATATTTTTTTTAAAATACTGATAATAAAATTTATATATTTAAGTAAAATATTTCAACACGCGTTACACCCATCGTGCATCGCACGGGTCACCACTTGTATACACATATGTATATGTGTATATAACAACAACAAATGTTATATACACATATACATATGAGTATATAATAAGGTTATTATATACACATATACATGTGTATATAACAGGTATATATCGATTACATACACATATACATATGTGTATATAACAGGGTATACATACTATATATTACATATTTATATATATATATATATATATATATATATATATATATATATATATTTATGTAATATGTATATATAAATATGCATGTATAAACAGTATAACAGTAGTATATATTACATATATATGCACAGTGGCGGATCCAGAAACGTGAGTAAGAGGGGGCCAAATAAGAAATATCTATTTTTGTAGGGGCCAAAAGTATAAAAATCTAACTTTTTTTATAAAATTTTAAAGCTATAGGGTTAAAATTTGAAATTCTTTGAAGTTTAGGGGGGCCAAGGCTTCCCCTTGCCCCCTTTGTTTTTATGCTTAAGTCCAACTTTTTGCAAATTTGCATCGTATACTAAAATCGGGAGCCCCGTGACTACGCGGATGGTTCCTATGAGTCACATTGGTCCCGTGCAAGGTGTTCGTGACTCTTACGGGACCATTTTGTGGCTATTTTATGTATTCACCCTTCGATGGCATGTTTTTATGTTTAAGTTTAACTTTTTGCAAATTCAGGTCGTACACTCAAATCGGGAGCCCCGTGACTACACGGTTGGTTCCTACGAGTCACATTGGTCCCGTGCAAGGTGTTCGTGACTCTTACGAGACCGTTTTGTGGCTATTTTATCTTTTCACCATTCGATGGCATGTTTTTTTGCTTAAGTCTAACTTTTTGCAAATTTGCATCGTATACTAAAATCGGGAGCCCCGTGACTATGCAGGTGGTTCCTACGAGTCACATTGGTCCCGTGCGAGGTGTTCTTGACTCTTACGGGACCGTCTTGTGGCTATTTTATGTTTTCACCATTCGATGGCATGTTTTTATGTTTAAGTCTAACTTTTTGCAAATTTGCGTCGTATACTAAAATCGGGAGCCCCGTGACTACGCGGTCGGTTCCTATGAGACACATTGGTCCTGTAAGATGCGAGGTGTTCGTGACTCTTACAGGATTGTTCTTTGGCAGCTTTACGTATTCACCCTTCGATGGCATGTTTTTATGTTTAAGTCTAACTTTTTGTAAATTTACATCGTACACTCAAACTGGGAGCCCCGTGACTACCCGCTCGGTTCCTATGAGTTACATTGGTCCCGTGCGAGGTGTTCGTTACTCTTACGGGACCATTTTGTGGCTATTTTATGTTTTCCCCATTCGATGCCATATTTTTAGGCTTAACTTTAACTTTTTCGAAATTCACGTCGTATACTAAAATCGAGAGTCCCGTGACTACGCGGTCGGTTCCTACGAGTCACATTGGTGCTGTGTGAGGTGTTCGTGACCCTTACATGGCCGTTTTGTGGCTGCTTTACGTTTTCACCCTTCGATTGCATGTTTTTATGCTTAAGTCTATTTTTTGCAAATTCTCATCGTATACTAAAACGGGGAGCCCCGTGACTACGCGGTCGGTTCCTACGAGTCACATTGGTCCCGTGCGAGGTGTTCGTGACTCTTATGGGACCATTTTGTGGGTATTATACGTATTCACCCTTCGATGGTATGTTTTTATGTTTAAGTCTAACTTTTTAAAAATTTACTTCGTACACGAAAATCGGGAGCCCCGTGACTACGCGATTGGTTCCTACAAGTCACATTGGTCGCATGAATGGTGTTCGTGACTCTTACGGGACCGTTTTGTGACTATTTTATGTTTTCACCATTCGATGGCATGTTTTTATGCTTAAGTCTAACTTTTTGCAAATTTGTGTCGTATACTAAAACCGGGAGCCCTGTGACTACGCAGTCAGTTCCTACGAGTCACATTGGTCCCGTGCGAGGTGTTCGTGACTCTTACAGGACCGTTTTGTGGATGTTTTACGTATTCCCCCTTCGATGGCATGTTTTTATGTTTAAGTCTAAATTTTTGCAAATTTATGTCATACACTCAAACCGAGATCGATTCTTACGAGTCACATTGGTCTCGTGCGAGTTGTTCGTGACTCTTACGGGATCGCTTTGTGGCTATTTTATGTTTTCACCATTCGATGCCATGTTTTTTATGCCTAGGTCTAACTTTTTGCAAATTCGCATCGTATACTAAAATCGGGAGTCCCGTGACTACGCGGTAGGTTCCTACGAGTCACATTGGTCCGGTGCGAGGTGTTCATGACTCTTACGGGACCGTTTTGTGGCTGCTTTACATTTTCACCCTTCGATGGCATGTTTTTATGCTTAAGTCTATTTTTTTGCAAATTCGCGTCGTATACTAAAATGGGGAGCCCCGTGACTACACGGTCGGTTCCTACGAGTCACATTGCTCCCGTGCGAGGTGTTCGCGACTCTTATGGGACCGTTTTGGGGCTATTTTATGTTTTCACCATTCGATGGCATGTTTTTATGCTTAAGTCTAACTTTTTGCAAATTCGCATCGTATACTAAAACCGAGAGTCCCGTGACTACGCGATCGGTTCCTACGAGTCACATTGGTCCCACGCGAGGTGTTCGTGACTCTTACGTGGCCGTTTTGTGGCTGCTTTACATTTTCACCCTTCGATTGCATGTTTTTATTCTTAACTCCAACTTTTCGTAAATTCGCATCGTATACTAAAACTGGGAGCCCCGTGACTACGCGGTCGGTTCCTACGAGTCACATTAGTCCCGTGCGAGGTGTTCGTGACTCTTATAGGATCGTTTTGTGGCTATTTTACTTATCCACCCTTCGATGGTATGTTTTTATGTTTACGTCTAAAGTTTTACAAATTTACGTCGTACACTCAAACCGGGAGCCCCGTGACTACGCGATAGGTTCCTACGAATCAAATTGGTCCCGTGTGAGCTGTTCGTGACTGTTACAGGACCGTTTTGTGGATATTTTATGTTTTCACCATTCGATGGCATGCTTTTATGCTTATGTACTGCCCCCCACCACACACACACACACACACATGAAGTGACAAGAAACAAATGCACCAACTGTCTTTGTTTAATACATAAGCAGGCCTTGCTTTGCTTTGTGATTTCTGAGAAATAATTGTACAATTTAGTATTCCTATCCAAAATAATTTCTTTCTAATAATTGGATAACGATGAGAAATGAGGATACCTGTTCCCTACAGTTGAACATTGGAAGTACTCCGGGAATCATCTGGTGGTATTGGGAATCCAGCATTTTGTATCATACGAAACAATTTATTGTTGGTCTCTATCAACTCTTGAATCTCTTCACGATGATGAGTCTTTCCCTCCTCAATCCTCTTTTGAAACCTTTTGATCTCGCTCTCGTAAAAGTGATAAGGCATGGACCTTACAGATGGCGGTCGAATACCAACTCCCCTACATAATGCACGTCCATGTCCGTCACGACCAACTCTGCTGGGACCACATACTGTTGATTTGCTCCTCGTGGCTGAGGATGTAGCACGCACCTAATACTCATCTCTTTGAGGTCTTTGTGAGCATTTAAATTATCCTTTGTTTTCCCTTTGATGCCCAAAATTGTAAAAATAATATCGTCACAAAAATTCTTCTCAATATGCATGACATCAAGATTATGGCGAATCAAATTATGCTCCCAATATTGCAATTCAAAAAAGATACTTTTCTTCTTCCAATTCAGTATTTTTTTCGGAATATTACCTTTAGTTTTTTTTTTGCAAGCTCAATTTCCTTTTGGTCTCTTATCATTCTTTTCAGCACGTCTTCTTTCTTATATTCAGTTACAAAATCAAGCTCATTTAATTGTTGCAGAACTTGTGATCCAGTTAGTTTCAATGGTGGTGGCCTCATATCAACCTTTCCATTAAATGTAACTTTTTCTTTCCGAAATTTATGTCGCATTGGTAAGAATCGACAATGACCCCAATAACAGTACTTACCATCGTTATTCAATCGTATAGCTTGATGGTCCTTATTGCAACAAGGACAAGAAAATTCACCTTTTGTGCTCCATCCTGATAACATGACATAACCAGGAAAATCGCTAATTTTCCATAACAACGCCGCATGTAACTAAAAAAATTATTTCACTGATTCATCATAAGTACGTACCCCATTAGCCCATAACTCTTTCAACTCATCAATTAGAGGTTGTAATTATACATCAATTTTATCATCGGCCCCTTTTGGTCCGTCAATAAGAACAAACAAAATTAAGTGAGGTTCTTTCATAGACAACCATGGGGGAAAGTTTAATATCATTAGCACAATAGGCCAACTACTGTGAGCAATGCTCATATTACCAAATGAATTGAATCCATCAGCTACTAGTGCAAGTCTAACATTGCGACAATCATTCGCAAAAGATGGATTTCGCTCATCCAATATCTTCCATGCAAGGGAGTCAGTGGGATGCCTCAACATGCCATCATTGATCCGTTCATCAACATGCCATTTAATTAGTGGAGCAGTATGCGATGACCTGTACAATCGTTGTAATCTCGGTTTCAAAGGAAAATACCTTACCTTTTTTGCTACTACTTTTGTACCCTTACCACTATCAAATTCATTTTTGAACATAGATTCCCCACAAATTTTGCATTTCTCAAGATTCTCGCTTTCATTTCGAAACAACATACAACTCTTAGGACATGCATCCCACATTTCATACTTAAATCCTAAATCTTTTGTCAATTTATTAGCTTGATAGAAGGATTTTGGAATCTTGGCTTTCGAGAACACCTTCTGCAAGAATAACATCAACATCGTAAAAGTAGGATTTTTCCATCCATTTAGTTGTTTCAAGTGTAATAATTCAACAACAAATGACAACTCGGTAATGTCCTTAGGACAATTCTCATACAACTCATTTTGTGCCTCTTTTAAAAGTCTAAAATATTTTGGGAGTTCTGTGTCGGGCATGTCATGATCTTCGATGTTAGATTCTTCATCATTGCCCATATTTCCCTCTCTACATGGAATCCCCCTTACTTCTTGAACCATTGCAATCATGCTTGCCCCGAGTTCAAATCGGCTAATACATCATCAAAAACCATACCATCGCTCCAACTATTTACGTTGATATTAAAATCTGCCAATGATTCCCCATGATAAATCCAATTCTTGTAACTCTTTTCAAAACCATACATCTCTATGTGATTCCTCACAGTTTGTGAGTTATAGTAGACACGATTAACATAAGTACTACATGGGGATTTGATGGTAGAAATAAGAATATCCTTATTTCTATATACAAAATCAATAAAGATTTGAACTCCATCCGCGTACGCCTTTGTGGTCCTATCTCCTCCGATCCAACTCTTATCCATATTGATCTTATTGAACCCCTATTACAAATTGAAAAAAAGATATATAAATATATACAAAATTTCATTTGAATATCATTTGTTCGTGTCAATGTTCTAAGTGTCCGTATCAATGTTATAAACATTAAATCTTAATTAAACATGGATGGAGTACAAAGAAACAATAAACTAGAAAAAATAATGAAATCCTTCGTTCTCATTTGGCACATGGGATTTAGAAAATTATAAAACTATAAATCGGATTTTTGTCCGATCCGATAATTCAATCTGATTTTTGTTTTTTTTATTTTTTAATTCTGGTTTCCTATAAATAATTAAAAATTTGCTTTACACTTACTGATGTTAAATGCATAAAAAGCCCTAACTAGTATGTTAAAATATGTAAACAGATCACTAAACAAAACTGTAAAAAAATTCCTAAACTACTATGATAACAATCTAAGCAAATCTCTAACAAATGTCTAAACAAATCAATAAAGATAGTGTATGTGTGTGTGTGTCTACATATATATATATATATATATATATATATATATATATATATATATATATATATATATATATATATATATATATATATATATTGCAGGAGGGATATAATACCTGTGCGCAGGGGAGAGGAGGAGGCAGAGGGGGTGGAGCGGGGGTAGGGCAGGGGAGAGGCGGAGGGGGTACTTCTCTGTACGGGAGAGGCGGAGGCTCATGATCTAAGCATGGGGAGAGGTAGAGGATTAGGGCTACTCAGCATGGAGGCAAAAGGGGTAGGGAGTGGCGGTGGCAGAGGGGGCTGGGTAGTGGAGCAGAGCGAGCGAGAGAGAGCGCGAGAGAACAAAGAGAGAGACCGGGAGTCCAAACGTAGAATTAAGCCATTTTTTGGAATACGTGGGGGGAAAATTAGGGGAAACATTAAAAGGGTCGGATGTAACCGTCCCTTATGCTATATTAACATGGACGGATTTTTTAACCGTGTTATTTGGTATACTAAAATGTACGGTTTCAAAAATCCATCCTAAATGCTCATTTGGAAAAAATAAAAAAATAATTTATACTAAATGGGCCGGATTTTAAAACTTTCTTTTTTGGTATATTAAAAGGGACGGTTAAAACAATCCGTCCCAAATACTCATTTGGAAAAAATGAAAAATCAATTTATACTAAATGGGACGGAATTTAAAATCATCCCTTTTGCTATATCAAAAGGGATGGATTGTCAAATCCTTCCCTTTTGCTATAGCAAAAGGGGCGGTTTTAAATTCCGTCCCTTAAATTAACCTGGGAAAAATCAGCGCTAAAAATTCGTATATGCTTTAAGGGATGGTTTTAATTACCGTCTTTTTTGAGAAATACCAAAAGGGGAGGTTTTTAAAAAACCTTCCCTTTTGTTACTATAAAAAAGGACGGTAATTAAAACCATCCCTTTTGGTACAGTAGAAGGGACAAAATGACATGGTCGTCCCTAATATTTATTTTTCTTGTAGTGTCTCTTTGAAGAACATGCGTGCCCGCAGGATGATGGGGTTTAAGGATGTCTGGGAGCATCTTCCACCTGTGGTGTGTTGGGTGGTATCATCAGTGGGTTTTGGGAGGTTTGCGTCTACGCTGGATGAGATGCCTCGTTTGACAGCGGTCTTATGCACTTTGGGGGAGAGATGGTGGGATACTACCCACACCTTCCATTTCAATTTTGGGGAGATAACTGTGACTCCCATAGATGTGCAGCAACTGCTGGGGATAGATTGCGATGGGGAGCAGATAGACTTGGATCGCTCTCTGAGGTTGTGGTCGGAGGCGGTGAGGGCGGCGCTCGGCGATGTGGGGAGGATAGTGTCTGGGGATTCCATCCGGTTGTCCTTGCTGAGTAGGGTGATCGATGTGGAGGATGGGCTACAGGTGAGACAGATGGCCCGATTGTTCATTTTGCTGGTGCTGGGAGGCTTCATGGTGGCATCGAGTGGCGATGTCGTCCATTTGTGGTTCTTGCCATACTTGAGGATGTTTTCGAACATCCCTTTCTATGATTGGGGGAGTCTGAATTTGATGACCCTCTACTTTTCTTTGGATGCTTTCAGTCGGTGCTGTCGATAAACGTTTACGGGAGCCACGTATTTCCTCGAGGTATTCTTTAATTTTGTGCATTTTCCTTTCGTGCATTCACATTTTCATTATGCGTCTCTTTTTTATTGTGAATTCCTATCTTTGGCAGACGTGGTTCTATGAGGTTATTGGGTGCAATACCTAGATGATCTCTCTTTAGGACGATATTATTGGGGACTTCTACCGATTGTATCGATGGAGCAAGGCCAATCGATAGTCAAAGGGATCTCTCTCTCTAGAGGCGGTGCGTCAGGTCTTGAACGGCCTGAACATTGGTAGGGTTAGACTCTTTCCTTTTTAGACTTGGTTTTTGTCATGTTCTGATTCTTTATTGACTTATGCCTTCTTGGGGATTTTTAGGTGACCTTTTACCCTTGGGGAACAGCCATTCAGGATACGGGGGCAACCGGGGTGAACGCACAGCTACGACGCTTGCTGGAGCATGAGTTTGGCAATTCTTAGTATCTCGGGGAGCGGGTGGTTCGACAGATTATTGAGGAGGAGGAGGTGGTGCCACCCACGCAGTCTCCTATGTCTATGAGGCGGGAGCGACTATTGTCGGAGGATGCGAGGATCGCAATAATGATCGGCGAGTCCTACTTGTTGTACACTGATACGGCTGCACCATATGACTATATGGACTTTATAACGAGCTAGTTGATGGCGCCCAGCATATATGATGCCTTGCCTTTACCTTCTGCGGGTTCGAGTCGGCAGTGGGGTCTTCCCACAGTGGCGGTGGTCCGTCGACGTCTGCGGTGGCAACTTCAGAGGTTCCCTTTGTGCGGTTGCATACCCCCTCTTACAACATTCGGCGAGCTGATGGAAGGATGGTGCCTATGTTACACAGTCCTCACGCGATGGATCCGGAGGAGTTGGGTTTGACGGAGGAGGTCCTTCGTCCTGCGGTATACCTTCCTATTTTTTTCTTTCTTTTCTATTTTGATCCTTCTTTTGCTTGATACTGATTTTTGCCTTTTCTTTTCGGTAAGTTCGGGTGTCGACCACTTGGCTGAGGGACATCAGAGACTGAATATCTTCGGCGACTGCCCATATTCGGGATGCGGTCACGGTTCCTTCTTTCTTAGTGCCATCTGCTTTGTCTAGGGAGGACTCTGGCTCGTGTAGTGGTGGTGCATCATCTTATCGTAGAAGAAAAAGAGCACGTCGCAGGGGTGGAAGCTCTTAGAGAGGGAGGTGAAGGGTAGGTGAGAGAGAGAAAGAATGGGTTCGGGTTGAGTCCCGTTGTTTTTTTTGCTTTTCTTTTATTTCCTGCAACATTGATGTAACACAGAGAACAAATATATATGCAATGAAATGGAGTTTTTTATTATCCTTTGTTAATGATGAATGAGTGAATGCATGCACATGCGCTTTTTACTTTGCTGCTCAGATCGTAAAAATAGATGTTTTGGGGATTTTGAAGTAAAGTTAAAAATGGGAAATCTTATAGGGATGGAAGAGGATTTTTAAAATTATGTTGAGAATATCAATTTATTTTTATTGGGTTTTTTTATTTTGGTAGAAGAGGAAAATGCGAATTTTCTAAAAAAGGGGGATTACCAATCGTCAAGCATCTTGCCCTGCCAATCCGCAGTCAAGTCTAGTCCCATCAATTCAAAGATTTTGATTTGTGCCCTCTTTATCCTTTTGTACTTTGTGGGGTAGGATTCCCTCCGATTTCGACAGGGGTCATGTCTCTTGTGAGGGTTCTCAAGTATAAAAAGGGGTAAGGGTGGAGTGTTTTCATCACACCTAACTTATTTCCTTACTATATCTTAGTCTTGCGAGATGGCTCTCCATGGTAGCATTGAGTTTGCTAACTACCTCGAAGCCTTGGAAGCGATGTGCTCTTATAACGTTGACTACGATGCTTTCAACATGCGTCGAGTCTCTTTGTGATGCAAGCCCATTGAGTGGAACATGCTGATGGCGGCAGCACAATTTTGGTACCTCGAAGACCATGTATTCTGCTTTGGGTTAGATGAAGTTTGTCTTACCTATGAGGAATTTTCTGCCATGGTGGGGATAAATACTAGTGTTGCTATGGCTTTACCCGAATTTTCCCGTTCACCCAGGGATTTACTGGCATGGCTCCTTCATATTTCATCTTTGGTGGCTAGATCATTGGTTACTGGAGGAATGATTTCCCTCCCAGCGGTGTTGCAGTCTGTGCATTTTCAGGAAGTAGGTGATGCTGGCTATGTTGGAGCCGTAACTCTGGGCCTGGTTTCAAAATTACTGTTGGTGACTGGGGAACTGCTGGTGGATCCTCAACTTGCAGCCATTACTTCATGGATATCACACCATCGTAATCCTGCGACGGTGATACTAGCGGAGACCCTCGACGGTCTGGATGCTTGGCGAAAAGGTGATTTTGTCTTCCTGCGGGGTAGCCCCGTGATTTTGTTCATGTGGTTGTCTGAAAGACTTCGCCTTGTGAATCTTCCAGAATATCCTCTGTCAAATGTGCCCAACTTCTTTTTGCGTCACTTCTTCAGTGTTGGCCTGGATATTGAGAGTTGGGAGAATTGGCTTGTGGAGCATGGGGCCCAAAATCTGTATTGGTCAGTGCCTTGGTGGGGACAGTTGCTGCCTGTTATGGAGTTAGAAGAATATCCGTATGTACGACTGTTTGGTCTCAGCCATACCTCTTTTTATTTTCCTTGGAGGCTTCTATGCCAATTTGGCTGGGCACAGGTCGTGCCACCTCGGACACCAAATTTCTTTTCGATAGAGGATTTGACCGAGCGTCTGCGCATGCGGCTTGGCTCTATGTGGGAGAATTGGCTTTTGTCGACCCGTCCCTCTCAGGCTGTTGGGAGGTTTGGCATGTCGCTGGGGATTACATGAAATGGTTATGGAGGAGAGTGGTTAGCAAGATGTTGGCAGTAGATACGGGACAAAAGTAGCTTATCTCTTTTGACACCATGGAAGGAGGTGTTGTGGGTTTTTTGAAGCTGGTTCGAGCTTATCGGTCCATGGAGTGTCTGCGACACTCTGTTCAGGCAGGGGAAACTTAGGGACCCCAGGATGCAGATGATGATGATGGAGAAGGCTTCTCTAGTAGCTGTGGATAGGACTCCTAGAGAGTTTATTGTGTAATGGGGGATAAATATGGGGATTTTATTTTGGTTTTTTAGGAAGGTAGGGGGGAAGGGAGTTATCCATTCCTTTATGTAATCTATACCAAATATTCTTATTAGTGAAATAAACAAGTTTTTGATCATCCAGCTGTGCCTTTGATGAGTTTTGTATTGTTTGAATTATCTATACCGATCGCTAAGGTATACATAATCCTTTTGTTAAAGTATATATTGGAATTGACTGTTGTTCTCGGAGATAAGAAAAGAATAGTATTTTGTGAAAAATAAAGGGTCGTTCTCATGTAAGGTGTATGAGCTGTCTACATACCTCTGGGGTTTTTGAAAAGTTTTTTTTGTTTGAAAATGGTTATTTGTAGAGGATCATGCCCACGTAGTTCTGGGTAGAAGGAAATGAAGAGATTTTTTTTAAAATAGAAGGGAGATGAGAAGAGTTATAGTGCGCCGATATTTCAGACTAGGGATATAATTTCTTGAGATGGTCCAGCTTGACTGGATGATCCATATCTTCCCCATCAAAGTCGATGAGCATGGAAGCACTGCCGAACAAGATCTTCTTTACAATGTAGGGGCTTCTCCAATTGGGCTTGAATTTCCCTCTAGGGTCCCAGATGGGTTCTAGGATTTCTTTTAGGGCTACGTCCCCCTCTCAGACATTGTGGTCCTTGACTCTTTTTATGAATGATCGCGCTATTCGGCGCTGGTAGCCTTGTATATGGTATTGAGCTTTAAATCTCCTTTCGTCTACGAGGGTCAACTCGTCAAGACGACTTTCGCACCAGTCTTCTTCACTGACCTTGTTTTTAGGCATGATTCGTAGCGAGGGTATTTCCCACTCCAACGGTAGGAATGCTTCCATTTCGTAAACTATAGAGTAAGGGGTAGATCCAGTAGAGGTTTGAATTGAGGTTTGGTATCCCTAGAGGGCGTACGGGATACGGTTAGCCCAATCCCGATAGCTTTTGGTCATCTTACTGATGATGGCTTTGAGGTTCTTGTTAGCGGCTTCAACTCTACCGTTGGTCTGAGGTCGGTAGGGAGAAGATTTGTGTCTCTGAATCCAATACTTATTGACCACCTCTATAACTTCTGCCTCGAAATCTAACCCGTTATCTGATACTAGCTCGTGGGGGACCCCATATCGGCAGATGATGTTTTTCTTGATGAATTTGGCCACTTTCTTGGCGTTCGGGACTGCGTATGACTCAACTTCGACCCATTTGGTGAAGTAATCAATGGAAACTAGGATGAACTCATGCCCGTTGGAAGCCTTTAGTGTAACTTCCGTATGATGTCGATGCCCTAGGTGGAGAACGACCAGGGAGAGGTCATGTTGTATAATTCGCGCGAAGGTAGATGCTGAAGGTTGGAGAATTATTGGCATTTGGGGCATCTCCAGACATAGGCGGTGAAATCCTGGGTGATGGTGGTCCATCAGTAGCCCTATCGGATGATCTTCTTAGCAAGCATGTGACCGTTCATATGGGGTCCGCATTCCTCATTGTGGATCTTTTGCATTATCTTTTCAATGTCAGCCCCTGCGATGCAGTGTAGATGGGTTCCATCAAAATTCCATCTGAGTAGTTCTTTGTGACAGATGATGTACTGGGAAACTAGTCTTCAGAGGGTTGCCCGATCTTTCTTGTGGGAACCCTCGGGATACCTACCATGCTTGAGGAGGCACCATATATCATAGTACAAACAATTGGCTAGCTTGGGATCTTCTGTTGTGACGAGCTCAATATGGTGGCAGTAGGTCCGCTTGCCCTGCTTTTGGATAAGGAAGGGGGTTATTATTAGTATTATTATTCCTTCGAGCATATTGACCGTAGAGGCCAAGGTAGCAAGGAAATTGGCTAGGTTATTCTTTGCTCGAGGTAGGTAATGGAAGGTGATATCTTGGAATTGGGGGCTAGTTCTTCTAAGTGGGCATGGAAGGTTTGGACGGATGAATGTGTCTTAGAAGTGCATTCACTCTAGGCTCAAGTGCAAGCCTGTCGTGTTAGTAATAAACTCGGTAAGTCGGGATCGTATCCACAGGGAAATAGGACAATGGAATTGTGACGACGTTGGACAGATGAATGAATCCTAACTTCGACTCTAAAAAGGAAAAGGAAAAATGATTTTGTTTGTGGAATGACTATATTAGATGCAATTATGAAATTATGAAAATATGCAATTATACTAAATTACCTTAAATACAGATGAAAACTGATTTAAAACTTTAAACTATATTATAAGAAAAAAAGACGGGAATACAATCCCCCAACCTTAGTGTATTACAAATATAATACTAATTGTAAATTTAAATGATTAATTAGACCCAGAATTGAGTACTCCCAAGCATTACATATATGAGGTTCAAGCCCGCACCATACTTAATCAGAGGACGAGTAAATCAGTATCGCGATAGTTACACTCGAATTGCATTCTAAAGCATCCTGGTTACATGGAAGCAAACGAGATCCAAAGATCTACAATTTTCGTGTTCCTATGCAATAATTTCGTAATAAATCACTAAATTGAGAGGATTAATGTTATACACATGCAACTATCACATCAGGTTGGGTTCATGCAACCCGACCTTAGAAAATTTAGCCTAGCATGCTGAAAATAATTTTTTAATTGCAGAAAACCATGATTAAACTAAGGAAAATTTGTAGAATGATGTAGAAAGAAATTGGATTGAAGAAAATTAACTCCAAATCTTACCAAAGAAGTAAAAGAAACAACTAAGAATACTTGTAATCACAGAAATCTGAACAACCTTCAACTTTGGAATTAAAATTGTACTCTAACTTCAAAACTAGGGTTTTACAGAAAGAATTGGAAAATTATACTAATTCCCCGTCCTTAAAAATGATAAAAACTTGGGTATATATACCCTACTACAATTCAGGAGTTTTAGCTGCACTAGGACTCTCAAATAAAAGAAGATAAGAAAATCAAAACTCGACAACCGGACCGGTCGGGGCCTTATGCGGATCGGTCTGCCTGAAATGCGGATCGGTTCTTTTATTTTTCTGGTGGATTGATCCAGGGCGGATCGGTTCTTTTATTTTCCTTCCCTCTTCGGTTTTCTTTCGTTCTGGGGTCCTCTGGAATGTAGCACTGCGGACCGGTTTTTTTATTTTTCTGGCGGATCGGTCTGCCTCTTTGACTTTTTTCTCCAACTTTGACTGCTCATAACTTTCACACCAAGACTCCGATTGAGGTCCTGTTTCTTCCTATGTGCTCGTAATCGAAGTTTCTTTAACTTTTCTTTATATGCCTTATCCGAATTCTGGGTAAAACTTACAATTTTTCCCTTTTGAATTTTCCTTCTTTTCTTTCTTGATTCTTCCGATTTCTTTCTTTCGTTTTTGACATTAAATACCTGCAAAATTAGTACGAAATACCATAAACTCGGTGTACTCGTTAGGATAAGTTAGTAGCAAGATTATGAGATAAAGTCAAATCGATTATGTTGTTCGACGTGCTAAAAGTAACTAAATTAAGGGATAAATTGGGAAGAAGGGAAGAATTTATGCCTAATCAAACCCCCCTAACTTAGAACTTTGCGCGTCCCGAGCAATGTAAAAGAATCCTAGCAAGGCTTAACTCTTGAAAAACATTTTATTGGGATGGAATACCTTTTTCACAGGCAAGCGATAGCATTTAGCGTATGCAACAAGCCTTTAAACTCCTAGGTTACCCTAGTAGGACGAGTTGTGTCTCGTGAGGGTTTGCAGAGAATATACCCACAAAATTCAACTCAAAGAAACTTCAAAATATGCAAAAATTGTATAACTCAAACTTTCCCAGAAAATATTCATCATCAAGTCATATGTACAAGTCTGAAATCATAGTGTGTGTGTGTGCGAAGCCAGAAATATAACCGCCAATTTCCACCGATTGATCATTACGTTACTTACCCGAATATTCGTTTTGATTTCAAATTCTCACGGAATGCTCTCACAAACAAATCTCTTGGATTATGTCTATTCTCTCGGTATGCGTGATGTAACGAGTAAATTTAATGGACACAAAGTCACGCATACAAGTAGAAAGACATAAATTTCATAGTGATAGGATCTCATCAACGGAATACGGTTTTAAAAATGGGAACATTGCCTCTAATTCACACATTCAATCTCTTTTATTATCTTTTGGTTTATTAGCTCTCCACGCGGTAACCAATTTCGCAATTTAGACTCGGTTAGGACTTTTTCGAGTTTTAAGGTATATGGGGTAAAATGACAATGGTAGGGAAAGGTGGAATTGGAAAAGTTATTTATAGTGTCCATTTGTGCTTTTTCCGGGCTATTGCTCATTTTTTTCCTTCTTTTTCTCTATTTTTTTATTTTTCACTTCTTTTCTTTTCTTGCTATTTTTGTTGAGCATATCTAGTTTTTTTCATGCCCCGTTATATGCACTTATCAGACTTAAATTCTGAATTTTTTTCATTTTTCACAATTTCGGGATATTTGGATTTTTCGAGTTGTCAAACGAAAGGATAACTTTTAATCGGCTCAATTGGGGTACAAAAGGGATGATTTTTCACAACTTTTTCTGGGCAATATTTTTGGGTGACAAACGAGGGCGTACTTCATTGTCCAAAATACCAATTGCGTTACCATATGCGTTTCGAGATGAATTAAGTTTAGAGATCTATTTGGCACGTTTTTCAAGGCAATATTACACACATTTTTCATAACCGATTAAAATGAAAGGATTGAGATCCTCGATCACTTTTTAGGCGCTGAAAAGAACTTTGAGTTAACAATTAACTCGGATTGATTTAAAAACTCGCAAAAAGTGATAGGCTCGAATCTCACTGGGTTTGTTAATATCCACACTTACTCGTTAAGTCGTTAATTTTTGCTCAATTTCCATCTTTAGTCAATTTCGGCTTTGTGTATGTTGAATTTTACAACTTGTGACTTTACATCGACTTTTAATGCTATTTTTGAAAAATTCGAATTCCAATTTTTATTTATTTTGAACAAAAATATTTTTGGGTTTTTCAAAATTTTATGATGTTTTTGGAAATTTTTGAGCATTTTTGAAAATTTTCGAAGTTTTAGAAATACGCACTTGTCACCGCCCCTAACTTAGACTTTTGCATTGTCCTCAAGAAAAAAGGAATAAAATCTAAACAAGGTAAAATAATAAGTGCGATAAATAAAACAAACAAGTGGAGAAAATGCAGATTTTATAGAAAACAGTACTGTGGTACAATTACAGGGAAAAACATACAACCATGTGAACAGGGAAAACAAATAAAAACTGCCATAACCACATAAAGCTTCACTGGGGTGGGGGTTGGGAAGAACCGGGCGTGTTGGGGCCATAGGGGTCATAGAAATAGGATGGTAAGGGCTCGTTAGGATCCCCTTGGCGTCGGTATATGTCCACTTGGAAATGGAACATCATGCTCGTATCGTGATGGTAGTCGATCAAAAAGTTGTCGAATCTTGTTTCAAGTACCGACACATGGTTCGTGAGATCGCTACCCGCCCATTCAAAATTAGGGTCATCTTCTTCTTTCGTCGACTCTTCATCTGCACCTATGTCACCCATTTCCACATCCGCACCGACTGCTTTTTCTTTCTTTTCCTCACTCTCACTCGAGGCAGCCTCTTCCTCGCTATCACTACCCCGCCTCGCTCAAAGGATGTCTAGCTGTTTGGCGCTCTTAGTGCGGGTTCCCTGTCCAAAAAGATCGGGAAGGCGAGTACGATCGAATGGCGCTGCAATGCCAGCATCCTTGAGGATGGAGGTAATCAATCGTGCATATGGAAGAGGGGCGGAACCTTTTTCATACAGGGCTACGATCATGATGTCGGTGTATAGGGTGCGGGCCAAGTGGATGGAAGTGTGTGGGTCAAATAGGTGGTAGGTCAATATGGCCTGACGGGGCCGCATCGCGGAATTGTTGGACGTTTACAAAATATTGGCGCACACAATTTGAAAGGTCAGTCATGCTTGATCATTGAGGCGGCCCACATCTATAGTTTGCCCCATCCATGCAACATCCAGGGCAATGCGATCCATGATCACTTCTTTGGCAACCGGTGCGACGTTCCTTGGATAGGTGAAATCTTGAACATTGGTAACATCGTATTCGGCCAACTTGGTCGTGAGAAGGGCCAATGAAAAGGGGATGGCGGTACCATCCGCGTATGCTTGAGCCTCTAATTGGCCCGTCCGAATAACGGTTACATAAAAGGAGCGGACCTCGGCTGCCTAAACCGCTTCGGACGGTTCATTGAGAAATCGGTACCAACCCCTAGCCATGAATAGGGCGATGACGGAGTTGGGCAGACCTGTCCATTGGACAGCGCGCTCCATATGGAGTTTGCGATCTGAACTGAAGAACCGATTGCACCAATGTTCCTCTTGGCGGGAACGGAATTCCCCATGGACGGAGAGGAGGATGTCAGTGGAGTCGTATTTGGTGGGGGCAGATCGTTGGGCCATGATATCAGGGAGAGGTGGCTCAAAAATTTGGGAGGGATAAGAGAGAAGTGACGTGGTTTATGGTGTGGAGAGAAAGGGAGTCTAGAGGTAGGTATTTATTGGTGGAATGGGGTGGGTAGGATTTGGTTTTGGAGGGAAATTATTGGGAGGGAAAAGAGGGTGTATTTGGGAGGGAAAGGGAAGGGTTGGGTGTGGGGGGGACGAATTGGGAGGGAATGAATGGGATTGGGGAGAGGGGGGGTGCACGTTGGGAAAGGGGGAATAAATTTCTGCAGAGGGAGGACCGGTCCGCATGGGAACCGGACCAGTCTGGTACTTTAATATTCGAACTCTTTAATAGTCGGATCGGTCCGGCCCTAAAATAAAGGAACCTGTCCGGTCCAAAATTAAAGGAACCAGTCCGGCTCTTATTTGTGAGCTGGATTTCCCCCTAACTTAATTTTGATCACTCTTTTCCGAAAATTTTCACTTTCACAACATAACCTCCCGATACCAATGGTCAACGCGATTTGACTCAATTTTTCAAAAAAAAAGTGAATGCTCTCTCCCAAATGTACCCTAATCCTATGGACTCGTACTACTCACACGACTCTCGTCTATTATACACAAGAATTCACCCCATATGCGTCGGGGTGCGATGACCTCACTATAGCAGCCCACTCTACCTCGTAAATGGGGTTCGACAACCAAACGGTGTCGACTTCATCCACACATGCCTCTAGATATGGCTTTAGGCATTTTTCATTTACTTTGAATTTATTTCCCCCTTTCAAATCGTCTAATTCAACAACTCCATGAGGGAAAACATTCTTCACAACGAACGGGCCAGACCATCATGATCGCAACTTGCCCGGAATGAGATGAAACCGAGAGTTATTGAGAAGAACTTTTTGCCCGGGAAGAAACTATTTGCGACAAATGATGTTATCGTGAGCGAGTTTAATCCTTTCTTTAGAAATTTTAGCATTCTTATACACATCATTGGGTAGCTCTTCTAACTCATTTAATTGAAGCTTGCAAGCTTCACCGGCCTTGTCCATGGGATAGTTCAACTGCTTAATCGTCGAATATGCTTTGTGTTCTAGCTCCACGGGAAGATGGTAAGGTTTTCCATACAAAATGAATAAAGGGGACATACCGAGTGGATTTTTATATGCGGTACGATAGGCCCATAGCGAATCGAGAAGTGACCAATCTTTCCGGGTAGGATTGACGGTCTTTTCAAAAATGTTCTTGATTTCTCGATTTGCTAGTTCGTCCTGCCCATTCATTTGTGGGTGATAAGTCGTTCCAACCTTGTGAACGACTCCATACTTGCTCATTAGCTTCTCGAATGGCCTATTATAAAAGTGCGTGCCATTATCGTTGATTATCGCTTTCGGTGCACCAAAGCGGGAAAGTATATGTTCCTGCAGGAACTTTATCACCACTTTATTGTCATTTGTCTTGGTAGCTATATCTTCCACCAATTTAGAAACGTAGTCTACCGCGACAAGGATGTATAGGAAACCAAAGGATGGGGGGAAAGGGCCCATGAAGTCAATACCCCAACAGTCGAAGATCTCAATAATGAGTATGGGGGTAAGAGGCATCATGTCTCGTCGGGTAATGGCTCCCATCTGTTGGCACCTATTGCAAGATTTACAAGCAGCGTTCACATACCGGAATATTGTGGGCTAATAGAGGCTGCATTGCAGAATTTTTGCGTCCGTCTTTTTCGTCAAAAAATGGCCTCCACAAGCTTTCGAATGACAAAACTAGATGAATTTTGGGATCTCATCATCCGGTACACATCGTCGGATGATTTGGTCGACACAATATTTAAAAAGGAAGGGATCGTCATAGAAAAACATGCGCGACCAAGTAATAAACCTCTTCTTGTCTTATGGTGTCCAGTCAGGAGGGACGACTCCCGTGACAAGGTAGTTCACTATATCCTCAAAACAGGGCAAAGAAGAGGTAGCAAAGAGTTGTGCATTCAGAAACTATTCGTCTATGGGTATGGGATCATTAGGTACGTCGGACGAAAGTCGTGATAAGTGGTCAACAACGACATTTTCTACCCCTTTTTTATATTTAATGAAGAGATTAAACTCTTGTAGGAGTAGGATCCACCTAATGAGGCATGGATTTGCATCTTTCTTTGCAAGTATGTATTTCACTGATGCGTGGTCGATGAAGCACGTAATGGGAGAACCGATAAGGTATAACCTAAATTTATCAAGGGAAAAGACTATTGCTAGCAACTCCTTCTCCATGGTAGAGTAGTTGAGTTGTGGTCCCGTGAGAGTCCGGCTAGCGTAGTATATGACATGAGCATGCTTATCTTTTCTTTGGCCCAAAACATCCCCTATTGCATAATCGCTAGCATCACACATAAGTTCGAATGGTAAAGACCAATCCGGAACTTGCATGATGGGAGTAGACACAAGCATGGTTTTCAATTTTTCAAAAGATATTTGACATGCTTTCATCCACTAGAATGGGGTGTCCTTCATGAGTATGTTGCTTAAGGGTCTAGCGATGGCGCTAAAATCCTTAATGAACCTTCGATAAAATCCCGCATGACCCAAGAAGGAGCGCACGTCTTTGAGCAATTTTGGTGAGGGAAGATCAGCTATGACATCTATTTTTACCCTATCAACTTATATCCCCTTGGATGATACTATGTGTCCAAGAACTATTCCCTCAGTGACCATGAAATGGCATTTCTCCCAATTCAGCACTAAGTTCTTCTCCACACACTGGGCAAGCACTTGTTCCAGTTTTTCTAGACAAAGGTCAAAAAAGGTGCCAAAACCTCTGAAATCATCCATGAACACTTCAAGTCCTCTCTCGACCATGTCGCTAAATAGACTCAACATGCACCTTTGAAATGTCCCGGGTGCATTACACAATTCGAATGGCATACGTTTGTAGGCAAACGTACCAAACGAACAAGTGAAAGTCATTTTCTCTTGGTGATGTACATCTACCTCAATTTGGTTATATCCGAAATAACCATCAAGGAAGCAATAGTAAGGGTGGCTCGCTACACTCTCAACCATTTGATCAATAAATGGTAAGGAGAAATGGTCTTTCCTAGTTCTCGCATTGAGTTTCCAGTAATCAATGCAAACGCACCACCCCGTGGTGGTACGTTAGGGAACTAGCTCTCCATTTGCATTTTCAATCACTGTCATGCCCGACTTCATCGGGACAACTTTAATAGGACTCACCCACTTGCTATCCGAGATTGGGTAGATGATACCGGCATCCAATAACTTTGTAATCTCGGTTCTCATCACTTCTTTCATATTGGGATTTTTCCTTCTTTGCATTTCTTTTGAGGGCTTGATATCCTCTTCGACATGGATCTTGTGAGTGCAAAACAAAGGACTTATCCCCTTCAAATCAGCAATGCACCAACCAAAAACACTTTGGTGCTTTCTCATAATTTTCAACAGTTTACCTTCCTTATCTTCTCTAGGCTAGAGGAGACAACAACAGGAAATGTCTCATCCTCTCCTAAGTATGCATATTTAATATGGGAGGGGAGTTTCTTCAACTCGAGGATTGGAAATTTGTCGCTGGAGGGAACCATGCGTGTATCCCTTGGTGGTAACTCCTCAAATCTCGAAACCCAACTAACATCTCTCGCGTCCTCGTTCGACGCTCTTTCATCGAGTAACTCTCTCAACTCCTTAACCTCCCTCTCTAATTCGGTGTACGTCCCCTCACTCTCGTGTCTCGACACTAAACATGACCCTAAGGCGTCTCCACAATACTTCTCCTTAAAGTACTCCTCTACTATCTCATCTATGAAGCTCACCGCGTGAAGATCGTCTTCTTCCCCCGTATGTTGGGCTATATGTAAGATATTGGTTTCTAAGGTCATGTTCCCAAAAGTGAGTTGCATCTTCCCATTCCTAGTGTTGATAATAGCATTAGCCGTAGCTAAAAATAGGCGCCCGAGAATGATGGGAACATGATTATTCGAGGCGAAGGAAGGCTTCGTGTCCCAAATGACAAAGTCTACCGGGAAGTGTAAAGTGTCAACTTGGACGATCACGTCGTCAACTACACCTAGTGGTATCTTCACTGTTCGATCCTCTAATTAGAGAGTGATTCTTGTGGGCTTAAGGTCGCCCAAATCAAGTTGCCTATAGATGGAGTAAGGGAGAATATTGACACCTGCTCCCAAATCAAGTAAGGCTTTTTCAATTTTGTTTTCTCCAATGATGCAGGAAATGGTGGGTGCACCGGGATCTTTGAATTTAGGTGGGAGATCGTTAAGTAGAATGGAGCTCACGTTCTGTGCTAGAAAGACATTTTTCTTTACCTTCGTCTTTCTCTTTACTGTCAACAAGTCTTTGATGACTTTTGCATAAGCTGGAATTTTTCTTAATGGCATCGAGGAAAGGTAAATTAAGCTTTACTTGCTTTAGCACGTCCCCACGTGGGTTTACTTTATGGGAAGGAATCAACCTTTGAGGAAACGGTGCCGCAGAGGGTGGTTTCACTACTACCTCTGGCTCACTAGTGTCTTCTTTATCACTCTCATTCAAGGGGACATCTTCGGCCTCTTTCGTGCCGGGATAAATCTCCTTGTCTTTCGTTGTGTCATATGGGGGAGGTGATAAATCAACGACTCTCCCACTACTAAGAGTGGTCACAGCTTGACATTCTCCTAATGTTATATCGAGGTGGAGCTAACACTAGTTTGACCTTGGGGCGGTATTTGGCCCTGGGCAGGAAACTTGCCCTTCTCTTGGATACTCAATGATGATTGGACATGCGAGATGTTCGCATTCATGTTGTTCATCATGCGCTCATGCCTAGCATTAGTTGCAGTCTGGGTATTGATAAAGTGGTTGATCGTATCCTCAAAACTTCTCCGCAGTGGAGGGATGTATGCTCCTTGAGGTGGTGGTGCTTGGACATGTCCTTGCATATGTGGAGCTTATTGAAAATGCGGTGGTGGAGGAGGGGCAACATGTGAATTAGGATTCATCGCAGCATGTTGTTGCCCATGGCTAAAACCAGGGAGGTTTTTCGATTAAGGGTTGTACGAATTCCCGTGTGGGGCACCAAAATTACCCTTAAATCCTCCTATGCAACTGACATGCTCTTGAAGCATCACTTTGTAGGCGGGTATAGTCGGGCATTCCTCAGTTGAATGACCTGCCTCACAAATCGCACACACCTTCTCAACAGGGTTTGGGATGGATCCAGTTGGTCCTCTTCCCAATACCTCACGTATGTCTCGCAGTACTTTCTCAAGCATATCGAGTCGACTGTCCGCTATAGAATTCTTTTCTACATGAAATTGGTCGGACGCCGATGGAGTGGGGGTCACTTGACCATTTTGATTCCGAGCGTTAGGCTCAGATGTATCCCAAGATTGGGTAGTCTCGGTGACATACCTCAGGTGAAGCTCAGTATTATGGGCTTCTAAGTCGACAAACAGGCCACTACCCATGGTCTCAACGAGTTGCTTGGAGTTAATGTTCAACCCATTACGAATAAAGGAAATGATTTGCATTTTATCAAAACCATGATGGGGACACGAGTAAATTAACTCGTTGAAACGCTCGTAGCATCATTCGAATGAC
Organism: Sambucus nigra; assembly: GCA_949130495.1. Taxonomy (NCBI): domain Eukaryota; kingdom Viridiplantae; phylum Streptophyta; class Magnoliopsida; order Dipsacales; family Adoxaceae; genus Sambucus; species Sambucus nigra. The sequence goes on along the minus strand of OX422213.1, from coordinate 361,621,790 downwards.
TCATTTTCTAATTATCGAAATATTTGAATTTGAGCCTTGATGGAATTCGTTCGATGTGGAGGAAAGAACTTCTTGAGAAATTTGAATTATAGCTCATTCCATGATGAAATCCATTTTGGAGGTAAAAACCATATCCAGGTCTTAGCCTTATCCTTTAGAGATAATGGAAAGAGTATGAGGTGGAGCACATCTTTTGTGAGTTTGATCACTGAGTGTCTCGCATGCCTCCTCAAATTACACAATGCGGGCACATGGTTTTCTGAATCCAGACCATGGTAAGTGGGAATTATCTGGATCATCCCATTTATGAAGCAAAATTTCCCAGCATTGTACAGGAGTAAAATGCATCCCGGAGTGACAGTGCGCTCGGGATATACGACGTCTCTCAAAGGGAGATACGGGGCCTCTCCCTCATCGTCAGCTACACTACCATGTTGTGACGTGTCTCTCTCTCTCAAAGATTAGGTATCCTCACTTGGTATACTTGGAGTGCGCTCTGAAGTGTGTCCTAAGAAAGAAAATGATGTGTTATTTGAGATTGAGTGTGATGGTGTGGGAGGTGGAACCCAGAACTGTGGAGCGTTAGGAGCGTGAGGGCTATCAGGATCGTACTCAACAATCGAGTTTTCGTGAATGTGGGTTGGAGTATTATGGGGAGTTGGAGTGAGTTCAGAATTTTGCATTAACACCTTATGAGAGATGATGATGAATCTTTTGGTGCTTTTTTTTTTCAATTTTTTTATATGTTTTTGGATTTTTGAAAATTTTTGGTACAAGTTTTAGATTGACTCGATCTAATCCTAAGTCTACCTAATTTCCTTAGCAACGGCGCCAAAAACTTGACGCGACTAAGAATGTGTCTCAGAAGTGCGTTCACTCTAGGCTTAAGTGCAAGCCTATCGCGTTAGTAATAAACTCGGTAAGTCGGGATCGTATCCACAGGGAAATAGGACAATGGAATTGTGACGACGTTGGACAGATGAATGAATCCTAACTTCGACTCTAAAAATGAAAAGGAAAAATGATTTTGTTTGTGGAATGACTATATTAGATGAAATTATGAAATTATGAAAAGATGCAATTATACTAAATTACCTTAAATACTGATGAAAACTGATTTAAAACTTTAAACTATATGATAAGAAAAATAGTACGGGAATACAATCCCCCAACCCTAGTGTATTATAGATATAATACTAATCATAAATTTAATTGATTAATTAGACCCAGAATTTAGTACTCCCAAGCATTACGTATATGAGGTTCAATCCCGCACCATACTTAATCATAGGACGAGTAAATCGGTATCACGATGGTTATTCAGAAGCAAACGAGATCCAAAGATCTATAATTTCCGTGTTCCTACGCAATACGGTCCTAATAAATCACTAAATTTAGAGGATTAATGTTATACACATGCAACTATCACATCAAGCTAGGTTCATATATCCCAACCTAAGAAAATTTAGCCTAGCATGCTAAAAATAATGAAAACAATTTTTGAATTGCAGAAAACCATGATTAAACTAAGGAAAATTTGTAGAATGATGTAGAAAGAAATTGGACTGAAGAAAATTAACTGCTAATCTTACCAAAGCAGTAAAAGCAGTAATTAAGAATCTTTTAATCACAGAAATATGAAAAACCTTCAACTTTGGAATTAAAATTGTACTCTAACTTCAAAACTAGGGTTTTATAGAAAGAATTGGAAAATTATACTAATTCCCCATCCTTAAAAACGATAAAAACTTGGGTATATATACCCTACTACAATTCAGGAGTTTTAGCTGCACTAGGACTCTCAAATAAAAGAAGATAAGAAAATCAAAACTCGACAGTCGGACCGGTCGGGGCCTTATGCGGATCGATCTGCCTGAAATGCGGACCGATTCTTTTATTTTTCTGGCGGATCGGTCCGGGGCAGATCGGTTCTTTTATTTTCCTTCCCTATTCGGTTTGCTTTCGTTCCCGGGTCCTCTGGAATGTAGCACTGCGGACCGGTTCTTTTATTTTTTTGGCATATCGGTCTGCCTCTTTGACTTTTTTCTCCAACTTTGAGTGCTCATAACTTTCACACCGGGACTCCGATCGTGGTGTCGTTTCTTCCTATGTGCTCATAATTGAAGGCTCTTCAACTTTTCTTAGATGCCTCATTCGAATTCCGAGTAAAACTTACACTTTTTCCCTTTTGACTTTTCCTTCTTTTCTTTCTTGATTCTTTTGGTTTCTTTCTTTCATTTTTGACATTAAATACCTGGAAAATTAGTACAAAATACCAGAAACTCAGTGTACTCGTTAAGGTAAGTCAATAGAAATATTATGAGATAAAGTCAAATCTATTACGTTGTTCGAGGTGCTAAAAGAAACTAAATTAAGGGTTAAATTGGGAAGAATTTATGGCTAATCAAACCCCCCTAACTTCGAACTTTGCGCATCCCGAGCACTATAAAAGAATCCTGGGGTTTGGGTCAGATATGGTTAGGTATAGGAGCAAGGGGAGATGAGGCTGTGGTGGCATGAGTACTGGGGAGTTGGGTCAGATATTGTTCGATTCGGTCAAAAGATTCTTGGCATGTCTCGTTCCAAACTTTAGTTGAATCCTTTCGGAGGAGTTTGAAGATATGTTCGCAGATGGAGGTTAGCTGGCTGATGAACCGTCTGATGTATTACAATTTCCCAAGGAAACCTCAAACTTATTTCTCTATTCGGGGAGGTGGCATGTCAAGTATGGCTTTCATCTTGGCGGGATCTTCTTCAATCCCCTTCTCACTGACCATGAATCCCAAGAGTTTTCCCTTTGTAACGTCGAAGACAGATTTTTGTGGATTGAGTCTCATCTGATACTGTCACAGTTATTCGAAGAAATTTCGAAGATAAAAAACATGACCCTCTCTAGTCTTGGATTTGATAATCATATCATCCACATAGACCTCAACTTCTTTGTGATTCAGATCGTGTAGGATGGTTTTGGTAGCCCTCTGGTAGGTAGCCCCAGCATTCTTAAGACCAAATGGCATAACAGTGTAGCAAAAGGTCCCCTATGGGGTGATGAATGCAGTTTTTTCTTGGTGGTCTGGGTGCATTTTGATTTGGTTATATCCGACAAACTCGTTGATGAATGACTTGAGAGCATGATTGACTGTGTTGTCCACGATCATGTTGATATCGGGTAGCGGATAATCATCCTTTCGAGAGGCTTTGTTTAAATCCAGATAGTCTACACATCCGAATGTTTCCTCTTGATTTTGGTTTGGGCACTATGTTCGCTAGCCACATGGGATATTCGATCACACGAATGAAGCCTACGTTCAACTGTTTGACCACCTCTTCTTTGACCTTGAGCGACCATTCGGTGCGGAGATTTATCAACTTTTGTTTGACCGACTTGTAATCTGAGAGAGTGGGAATCTCATGCTGAGCTATTTTAGGATCAATACTGGGCATATCATCATAGGACCATGTGAAGACATCCACGAATTCCTTTAGCAATTCTTTGAGTTGTGCACGCTCATGCTTGTCAAGAGTAGCCCCGATCCCAATCTCGCACAGTTGGCTACTAGAATGGAGGTTAACAACAACAGTCTCTTTTTCATTAATTTGAACGCGGTTATGTTGTTTATTATTAACCTTATTTAGATCAGTTAAGAATTGTTCATTTGCGAAATAATCATCATCAAAAGTTTGATTAGAATCCAAATAGTTAATATAAGGCACAACAAGATACTCAAAATCTTCATTTATTTCATTGATAGGAAAAACAACATTGAGAACCTCATCAAAAGAGGACTCGATTACATTTGAACAAGGATAGACAACATAAGAAGAAATGGGGTAAACATTGGTATTAGGGGAGATTTCAGCAGGTAGAACTGGTGTAGCATGCCAGTTGAGGAGAGGTGTATCAGCAACTTTAATCAGGTGGGATGGATCCAGTGATGTAGTGACTGAATGAACCATAAAGAGTGCCAGCCCCAGTGTTTGTAAGTTGAAGGAATCTTCCGAGTCACTTTCCTAAGTCTTTTAGGCATCTTTGATGAGCGGTTATACATGGTGTTGGGAACTCTCAGGCCATGGGTAGCTATCTTGGAAGAAGATCTCCATTCCAGGATTCATCTTCTTATCTGTTTGGTTATACCATGGTTTTGGAAAGTCGCAAAAGGGGAAATCTTTTCCCTCTTTGATGAATCATCCATTCAAGGAGTCACTTGGGATAGTCTGGATGCGATCTAGTCTTCTCTTTGGTCGATATAGGTGGATCATTCTGAGCTCTTATTCTGACGGTTGATACCCCCAACCACAAGGAGGGAAAGACTTCTTTAGTTCAATCAGCTCAAGTATACCTTGTTGTCTTTATCCCAGCCCCAGTCCGGCCATGAAGTGCATGTTTCTGAACATCTGAATTACATTGACGTTGCCATGAGGGTCTATTCTCGACAAACCCTTTCTTTGAAGTTGTCCCCTGCCGGGAGTAGAAGTGGTTCAATGCGAAATCCTAATAGGAACATATCATTTGACCCATGACGTATCTCAAGGATCAGACTGCTAGTACTTGCACCCTCAGCATTTTCATCATTGCCCAAGATGGTAATGACTCGTCCGTCAGCGAAGAACTTTAATTTTTGATGGAATAAGGAAGACACGCCCTTGATATTGTGGAGCCAAGGTCATTCGAGTAACGAGTTGAAATAGGCTAGGATGTCAATAACTTGGAATTCGATGATAGGATTCATAGGGTCAACCCCTATTATAAGTTTTATGGATCCCATCACCTCCCGATAGGTATTATCATACGCACGCACAGCAGCGGAGGTTGGAGTGAGGTCACTTTCTTTCAGTCATAAACATTTGAAGGTTCTCAGTGAGCAGACATTCAAGGCGGATCCATTATCGATAAGAGAGAGTGGCACAACCTTCCCCATAACTTTGACGGAGATGTTGAGTGCATGATTGTGGTTTGGACCAATATGGGGGATTTCTTCTTCGGAAAAGGATAGCATTCGGGTAGAGGTCAAGGATCCGACCAAATTTACCGCTTCTTCTGGTGTGGTATAAGGATGAACTGTGGGTCTAGTGAGCAACTTGATCAAAGTGTTTCTGTGCGGCTGAGAAGACATGAAAAGCCCCCATAGAGTGATGTTATCTTGATTTTTCTTTAGTTGATCGAGGATCTTGCTCTACTCAAGGGTTATCTCCGACATAGGAAGGTTTTCAACGCCCTTCCCCTTGTCATTGGCTGGTAGTGATCTTGGAATCTGGTAATGCCTCCCTGATGTGGTCATCTGATTTACTGAAGAAGGGAAGAACATGAATCCCGTTCCCTCGTCTATCTCGGGTTGTTTTGAAACCTTGTTTATTTCTCCAAGGAGTTCTTTAAATGATGTCATTCCCCACATGTCGGCTATAGGGACAATTTTCTCTGAAGCTTGCTCTTTATTCGAAAATCTAAATTCTTCCCCCTTTTCGGTGGCAATAATTTTTTCTTTCCATGTAAAGTCGATGAATTCCATAACTTCAACGGCTTTTTCATACAAGTCATCCCATTCTGTGGTGATGTGTAGGGGTGGAGGGACCAGGAGCCCTTGTAGCTTCAGAGTATCAAGTAACTAAGTCATAATGCAAATGTTATTAGTTTGCCTGAATAATTCTTCCATGATCTGGACGACATCATCCAGGTTGACTTCATCGGTTGGTACTACCCAACAATTTGACTCTCGGGCCCATTTTCGTGCTTCCAAGAATAGCGTACTGAACCTTTGGCAATCAATGACCATCTATGAGGGCAATTTCAGCCCGAACTCTAGGAGTTGGTTTAAGACTTTTGATAATTCCATACTTCCATTTTCAGAACGAGTACGGACAGTGATGCATTCTCTGGTAAGGAGTGACGGTGCCTGATCAGCGAGGCTAGCAGGGTGTAGGAGGCAATATTGGCAAATTTGGAGAGGTTTAGGAGAGTATATGGGTGTGATTTGAGTTAAGGGTTCAAATTTTGGGTTCTCGTCTGAGAAGATGGCATTGGTATGATTTGGAAGTGGGTTGTGAGTAGTGTTTGGCTTAGGATTGGCTGGTGGGGCGATGGTACCATGGTCAATTAGACCTTGGATCATATTTCAGAGGTGAAAGCATTGGTCAGTGGTATGGCCAGCAGTTTGGTGAAAGGAGCAATGGGCATCTACCTTGAAGTTTATTAGGAGTGGATTCGACAATGGACGGGGATCCAAGGGTTTGATAAGGTTTCATCTTAACAAGGCTTGATAAACTTTGGAGAGGGGAGCATGGAGCTCAGTGTATTCCTTTCGGATCGGGACAGGATGGCTTTCTGATGCCTATGAGGTGGTTGGTTGAGAGATATTGTTGATGGTTGAGACTGTAGCACTGGCAGGCTTGCCATATTTTCTGGGGATGAACTGTCGGGACACCTTCTTTGGTTCGACATCTATTTTAGCAAGACCTTCCTCAATTTATACTACTGCTTCTCTGTGAGCTCGAAAGTGGGGATAGTATTATCCTCCCATTGTTTCTCGGACATGGGGTAAGAAGTTCTTTTTCACTATGCTGACTTGTTCTTCCTCAAAAGGTCGATTGGTCATGGTTGCTGCTTTTTCCCTCAATCGGGCGATGAAGTTACTGATTGATTCTCCAAGGTTCTATTTGAGTAGTTCTGAATCACGATGGCTGACCTCAAGCTCTTCATTTTATTTGTACAATGACATGAGTTCTCGAGGCACATCCTCCCAACTGTGAATTCTGTACTCTTTGAGAGATAAAAACCATAGAAGGGTGCTATCCTTCAGAGTTCGCTAAAATAATTGGTCCATCACTTCTTCAGAAGCCCCCAGTAGAGTCATGGAATGGTGATAACTGCGAAGGTGATCAATCGGGGGTCCACCTCCTCCGAATTTCTCGATATTTAGCATCTTGAACTTCTCAGGTAACCACGCTTTAGGATTAGGAGACATGTGGTTGTAGTCCATGTAATTTCCTAAGATTCCGACTTGGTCAAACTTCTTAGCGAGTATCTTAAGGTCCTCTTTGACTTTATTCAATTCTTCTTCTTCTAGACCAATGACCATAGGCAACTTAGCCCCATGCTGGGCAAGATTCGGCATCGAAAGAGGGGTAGGCAACGACCCATTAATAGGAGGGGAAAGTGGAGCGTGCTGATACTCTTCGGGAACCCAAATAGGCTCGGGTGGATCCATAGCACGAGGGAATAGGACCTCTGGTTCTTGAGGAATAGAAATCTAGTTTCGTTGCATCTTTCGGACCAGAGTTTGGAGGTTGTCAATGTTGGACACAAGCTGAGCTAGGACAGCCGTCAGATCCGACTGCACAACGGGTACTTGATCTGTGTTCTCCATGGAAAGTGGATGGATTTCGGACTCGGAAGGATAGGGGAACGGACGGAACTCCGGGGAGACTTGACTGAAGACCGAAGAAAATAGGGAGCCAGGCCAAGGGTTTGCGATCGACCTAAGAAGGCGTAAAATGGGATTTATTTTTTATAAAAAGAGATGGAAAATTTTTGAAATTTTTTTCTTTGTTTTTTTAGATTGGAAGACAAAATATTTTTGGCTTTTTGATAAAGCGAGGAGAAATGTTTTTGGATTTTGGATAAAAAAAAAGGAAATCTCTTTTGGAGACGGTCTCATCATGATTATTATTATTATGTTTTCACTTGTATTAATTCTCCTACATGCAAAAATGAAATGCCGGACGGGACCCGAGCCTAGAAAAATTGGGTTTGTAATATATGCAAAGCTATGGCTGGACTTGTGACCAGGCTCACGGAAAGGGTCCTATTTTAAAAATGCGCGAAAATTGGAGGGGTAGGCCGTCAAGAAATTTCGGCAGATTTTCGGATTGAAATTAACTATCTAACATGTGTGTCCTAGGCATGACACCTATATATGGGTATGCAACTGGTTGGGTGAATCGTAAAGGGTTCCCCCCTTTGGCGTGACTTCCACGATATACATCTTTCTCTTGCAGGCAATCGGTACGTGTAGACAAGCCCATTTGATATACCTGAGTGTACGTGAAATGTGATATACCTCCCGTCATGACTTCGGTCAAACGGTATGATGCGGGGGAACCGTTTGATATATGTCAAAGGTACTAGGCCAATGGAAGGTGAGAGTCATATCGCTTAGGCTAATTGCGCCCTGCCGGACCAGCGCCCATCACGAAGTGACTCTCCAGTTACTGGGCAAAATTTGGTCAATCATAATGCTCTTTGGTGATGTCATGTGAATCATGCATGATCCTTTTATTAATATCTTATGAGAATGTATTTCTTGATTATGCCAACAGGGAGCAATGTACAAGTATCAATGGCACACCAAGTATGGGTGATGAACACAACATGTGGATATATGTGACCCTAGGTGCACGTGGTGTGGAGTGTACAAGGAGAATTTTCTACAAGTGTGTGAATAGAAGCCTAAGCATGGGATACACATGTAAAAGGGGATCATGAAAAATTGGGGAGAATATAAGCAAACATAACATCCATGTAAATAGAGTCTAGCCCTCAAAAGAATATCCCCAGCAGATTCGCCACTGTGGCCATCCCTGATCCTCACCATCGGGGGGGGGGGGGGGGGACACAACGTGAGAGTGACGATCCTTAGGTCCTGCACGTCCCTCTCGGGAGCGCTTCGGCCGGCGTCATTTGAGGTGATGTGAAAAATGTAGAGAGATTAGAGTCACCAGTCTATTTTACTCAAAACAGACAAAAGAAAAGGGGAAGCCATCCCAAAGGACAGCATCCAAAGACATACTGGTGCATACGAAACCAAAATTATTCGAGAAAGGATCGGAGGCTAAGTTACGAAATGGGAAGGTGTTAGTAACCCATTCCGCCCTTTCGGTCTCTCATGGATTTTTGTTATTTTGCTTTTATTTTCCCCGTGATATGTGTGCATGTGTATATATAGTGGAGATAGGAATCATCGACTTGTACCATGGAAAAGGTAAAGCGAGTCATCCGTAGGAATGTATAAAAATAATATTAGAAAATAGGATTTACGCGATTATCTTTACGTTAATACACCAATAAGAACAAATATATGGATATATATGATATGAGAGACTAGAGTTTAGAGAAAGTAGAGAATGATAGAAAAAGTAAAAATATGACTCGAGTCTCGAGTTTTACCTCAAGACGCCTACGTAGCCTATAGAGGCATCAAAGTCCACGTAGTTCGCATGCAAAACAAGGGGTGGGGTTTATCCCATAAATCCAATCAGGGGATTCTCTTATTTGTGTGCATGTGTGCGTGTAGAAAAAGTGTTTTAGTTATGAGAAAAGTGTAAGACAAGTGTGAGAATTCCCGTTTGGAATTAATGAGCAATCCCTATTTTTCATGTTTTTTAGGTCTTTATTTATATAAAAATAAGAGATATGAAATAATACTAAAGTCAAAAAGTATATTAGGATATGTGAGATGAGATAGTAAAAACACTAAGTAATAAAACAAGTTATTGAAAATTTATGAGAATTTAAGAAGAAAGCTGAGAAAATTGGACCTTCTTGAAGATCTTGAGCTTGATCTCGAATGTTGGAGAGCAGCCCTTAGACTTGGATGATGATGGAGTGTAGTGAATTCACCAAGTTTGATGAAAAGGATGATGAAAAGTGAAGCTTGGAAAGGGATTTGGGTGTAGAAATCACGCTGACTTCGAGAGAGGTTTTCTGGATCAGATGAGAGTGATAAGTTTCTACTTTTTGCCCCCCCTGCAATGAGGTCAAGGCCTACTTTTTATAGGACCAAGGCATTATCGATCGAAATATCCCTATTCCTTCCGTTCGGCAGGTGCGCTTAGGCACACTACCCGTTTGGTAGTATTTTTTAGGCCTTTTCAGAAAATCGGCCGCAGAGCCCAAATCGTTGATCCGAATCGTGCACGGGGTGGACCGTTGGAAAGGTAATTTAGATACCTTCTAAATTCCTTTAGACTGCTCCTGGGTTTGGGAGTTGACTTTGGGTCAAATATGGCTCCAAAGCATTTGTGAATCTATTGGACGGGGAATCGTTGGACGCAAACGAATCGTTCGTACGCATGGTAAGTCCGAATCGCTCATGGGGTGGACCATTGGAAATCTTAGGAGATGTACTTCGACATTCCAAAGATTTTGATCTGGTTCGGGGAGTTGACTTTGGTCCACCGAGCACTAGAAGCATTCGGTGACCTTTCGAAGTAAAACGGATCGTTCGTCTGTACCGTAAGTCAGAATCGTGCACATGGTGGATCATTAGAAAGGGGTTTTAGTGACCTTTGAATATTCATTCAGTCTCGATTGAGCTGAAGAGTTGACTCAGGTCAAATAGAGCCTGGGAGCGTTTGGTGGCCTCTAGATCAAGTTTTGGGGGAAAACGGGTCGTTAGTCCGCATGGTAAGTCAGAATCGCGCACGAGATAGACCGTTGGAAAGGGGTTTTAGTGCCCTTTGAAGATTCATTTAGTCTCGGTTGACCTGAAGACTTTGACTTTTGGTCAAATGGATCCTGGGAGTGCTTGATGGCTTCTAGGTCAGTACTCGGGGTATGACCTGGGTTTGTAGTGATGAGGGGAGGTGCTAGGGACCTAAGGAGAGTTTAGGGGGGTAACAGAATGGGGTGTCTACAGTCATGTTCATATCATATGATTCCTATTTCTAGTTTGTATCATTTGTATTATTATTTTTTCTTTTTTCTTTTTTTTTGAAAAATCCAAAAAGATTTTCGTTTTATAAAATTTTTAGAAAAGAACAAAAATATTTTTGTATTTTATTTGCACCTTTTATGGATGAGCATTTAAGATAGCCGAATCACAAATTTCATTCCATTTATCGATTTGACTGTTTGATAGTGATTTGAGATGCTACATCATTGCATCCATGTGCTTTACATTGTTTGGAGTCGTTGAAATGTGATTAGTGATATCTTTGTACATGTTTGGCTCCTTATCTCCTTTATTGCACACATTTATGATTTTATTTGATTATTGTACTTGTCTATCACATATTGGCTTGAGTGTTTTCATATGAATTATGCCTATACAACGAACCATATGTGATAAAACTTGACAAGATTGGAATGTATGTAAAGTACTGTTTGGTGAGATTGTGTGATATTTTTTAAATGGTGAAGGGTTATGAAAGGTTATTTTCTATCCTTTGCGATTAAGCCAGCATTAAATCGGACCTAAAAAATTGAGGAATTTTATTATCTGGGGTCCAAAGAGGTTAAAAGAGCCCGAAAATTTTTAAAAGGCAATAAAAAGAAATACATGCCAAATATGGGCCATTAGGTTTCACCATACATTCTCCAAAGTTTGAGAATTTAGATCACCTATATTCAAAATATAAATCTGAGGGAGTTTGGTTAGAGATTTTATAACGGGTTTGCACTTCCTTGAAAGTCCTGAAAAAGCATTAAATCGTTTTGGACGTTAGTTGTGTGTAAATCATTTTGAGCTTCGATTTGTTGATTTGATTGAGTAAATGTCTCATATTTCCATCTTTTTACACCCAAGGAAGATTTTTAGTTCATTAGTTAGGAGTATCCGATATTCATCGTGCACATATGTCATGTTTGTATGCATTGATTTTCCTATCAAGTTTTATCACACCCCCTACATTTACGCTATCATTGACTTGGTTATTTTTTGTGTTTGTTCATGGTGTAATTCTTTATTGTATATTTTGTGTGAAAAATTTTGAAAAATTCAAAAAGTGCAAGTTATTTACCATGTGACATTTTCCATATTTATGCTTCTCATATCTGTCTATTTGGGGACATCATAAAAAGGGGGAGAATGAATTATGTGGGAGAATTTTGTTAATTTATTAATGATTTGCTCAATCTTAATTGGTATTTGATTTTTCATATCATTATATTTCAAACTGTTGCTTATCACGGGTATCTACTTTATCTCATGTGTGTAGGTACAAAATTGATACTTATTGGATTGCACACCCTGATGATAAACCCTTTGGGAGTTTCTGAAGAGCTAAAGATTTGAAGATGTTGATTTTGATTGAAGACATGTCATTTAGTATTCTTGGTTTGAGGGTTTAATGGGGATATTATCTTGTATGTCATTTGATTGCACAATTCAGATTTTTTATGTATGTACCGGCATAGACATAGTGGGAGGTTTGTAAGGACATAATTTTATAAATGACCGAGTAGAATCTAGAAATTTTCTGTTTTCCCTAGATCGCAGTTTATGTGTCTAATACCGCTACATTCGGTACGTCATCATGATCATCCCCGATGGCCTTTATCCGAATCCATGCATCCATTATCTTCACACGTGCATCATGCTACATGCGACGTGCTGCTCAACCGTTTCCCACTACTCCAGGATGCATTAATGAAAAATGATTATTGGAGTTGTTTATATTTGCATAAATATTTGGAATTTTTCAAAAAATGTTTTTTCGAAGTCTGAATTATTTTTATCAAAAGAAGAAATTTTGCTAAGTGTAGAAGCAGAGTGACTCGATCAACGAGCTCGTTCAAATGAGTTCACACTTTCGTTCGAGCGAGATAAGCATCTCGCATGATGTCGTTCGAATGACACGTTCCTTCGTTCGAGTGAGATGCCTATCTCGTTCGAGCAAAGCCGCCGCCTTGATTTTTGTATAAATACTAGCGTTCATTCTACACGTTTTCCAAGTCTTTTCAAAACACAATTTCTGCGAAAAACTGCCTAGAAAATAGACTTCACCTTTTAAGTTTTTATGCCTTCTTTATTCACATAAACACTCCCATCTATGTATGTGAATCGTTAAACCTTGATGACGATCGTTTTTACTCATCTGGAGTAATTTGTGGAGAAGCTGTTCTCTTCTTCATTACTGCCCACGTAGAGTTCTTGCGGGAGATTCTGGCCGAGTCATCGAAATCGACCCCCGAGGGTATTTCGTATGTCGCTCTTATTTTCATTGTAATCCGTGTAACCATTTTTACAAATTGTAGTGAAAATAAAAAGGTTTTACCCCTTCGAGGGATTTTCCTTATTTGTGTGTTTCGTTTGTGGTTGACTGTTCTTGCATGATAATATTGATTTCAATCACACCTAGATGCATATTTTAGGATTTAATTGAAAAAACTGACTTTAATTAAATAATGTCTTTATTTGAACAAATGCGCACTCTTCAAGCCTTTTTCCATGTGCGGAATTGACTTGGTCAGCCCATTGTCGAAGATAAGAGGAAGGTTTAAGTACTTAATCATTTCCATGGAGTACTTCACCAAGTGGGTGGAAGAAAAGCCTCTTGTTGATATGCCCTACGATTATTTTTCCAATTTATATTGAAGAACAACATATGTCGGTATGGTATGTCATATGCCTTTATTACCGATCACGACATGCAGTATGACAATCAAGAATTCCAATATTATTGTTGTTGATGTAAAAAATTAGATTGTATCTAATTATTTAATCACAGATAAAATAAATGAGCCGAAGAACTTTTAAAGTGGTTCAGCCTTATAAGAATGGCCTACGTCCACTGTTTCTGTTATTGATGACTGTTTGGGAATTATTGATTACAAGTTCAATCAAGAAATTCCGGTCCCCTTACAATGAGGATTGTACAATGTATTTATAGCCCTGAGGCTGTAATGTGAAAGGGTAATACATTCAATGTTGTACATGTGAAAGGGTAATATATTAAATGCCCCTTAAGCGTATACATCTGAATGATAAGCATTTAATGAACAGTCGAACTGTTGATTTTCCTGCTATTAATGCTTTGTTCGAGGTGTAGGTCGGACCGCCTAAGTTGCTCGGACCGCCTAAGCTGCTTGGTACTCAATAGTTCCTCAGTACTCAAAAGTTCCTCTTAGAGTTCTTGTTCCTCGGAGCGTCTGAGTTCCTCGGGGAAGCAGTGTTCCTCGTTGTAGTATGGTTCCTCGGAGCGTCTGAGTTCCTCGAAAGTGTTTGTTGTTGCCACGTAGATTGCCACGTCTCTTCATTCAATTGGGCCATGTCAGCAGACTAAATTTGGTATCAACAGAAGCCCCCAATGTTTCATAGTTCGAAATTTGAGGAGTGTGGAACATTCTTTCTCGGAATATGGTAGTTTTAAATTGTCCTCCTAATTTTTAGGAGTGTTTCCTTTGTATTTATTTTTCCTTCCAAATTCATAGAATCATGCTTTTTTGAATTTTTATAACCGCCTCGATCTTCGCGTACTTTTTGTCCTTCTAGCCGCCGGTAGCGTAATCATTTCTTTTTGCAATCATTACTTTTTCCTTTTCCCAAGGCAAAGTATTTAAGCATCACAGACAATCCCATCGTCTTCTACTTTTTCAAATTTGTATCTTCGAATTTTCCATTGTCTTACTCTCTTGTGCGTTCATCCTTTCCATCGTTCGTTGTCAACAGATCCACTCTTTTTCTGTAAGATCTTCTTCCTTCTTCTTCATTTCCTTCTTTCATCATGGTTTATTATGTAGAATCTCTTGATAAATTTCGCTCTGATTTCTCTATTCCCTCCTGGGTTATTTTGGAAGAGCTTTCTGAGCCTTCAGACTATTTCCGTTTGGCTAAGGGACATTGGTTCCCTAGTCTCTTTGTTGTTGAGTGTGGATTTGTTTTTCCTCCCAACCCTCTATGTCTGAAATTCTGTCAATACTTTGATGTGGTTCCTGCAAGAATAGCCCCCAATAGATGGAGAATAGTTAATGGGGTTCATAGACTAAATAAAATTTATGGAACTCGCATAGGAATTCCAGAAATCATGTTTTGTTATAGATGGGCCGTTGGTGATAACACTTTTTATTTAAAAACTAGATTTTTAAATAGGGCTTTAGTGGTCGATCTCCCGGATGCCAATAGGGACTATTTTGAGCACGGGGTTGTTATAAAAAATTGGCAACATGCTCCTTTATTTGGAGATGAAGTTTATCAGGGTCCCTGATGCCCTCCCTATGGCAATGGGATAGGTTATTTTTATTTCATTTTAATTATTTTGAAATCATGCTTCTTCTGTGTTTGACAAAATGTGCCACTGATATTTTAATTTTGATTTATTTGCAGTTGACAGAAAAAGAAAGTGTCCAAAAGAGGCAGACGTTAATATAAGGCACTTAAAAATTATCTGGAGTTTGCATCAAACTGTTGCTAACGAGCACATTAGGTCAGCTTCATATCTGCTTCAGTAGAAGAGTTACACAACTTCTTTCACTGCTCGTCCGATGATAAGCGACGCAGAGCCAGTACCAGCTTCTACCAGTTCTTTGCCTGAGTAACACGTTCCTTTAAGTGAAAGGATGAAGAAAATAAGACCTCCTACTCTCTTCGAGAAACCTGCCTCAGGTGCTGGAGAGGCAAAAATAAGTAAGATTGACGTCCCAGGAGAGGGGACGAAGAAAATTGATGCACCTTCCTTAGTTGCTCCTGTGAAGGTTGCCGAGAAGCCCCCAGTGGCCCCGAGCAAGTCTGCTGCTCCAGGCGAGGTGATTGTCATATCACCGACCAAGAGTTCCTCATTGGTCGAAACTAATCCTATTCCCCCAAGGAAGCTGAAGAAGAGCTCCTCGGTCAATTTGGCTGAAACCATCTCTCAGCCCCCAACTATTGGAACTGGTGTTCCTACTTTTATTCCCCCAAGCTATGCCATGAGCTCGGTGAAGACTTGAATCATTACCGAGATCCAAGGTATTGAAGAGAACCTTTCTTGGGACATGGTCAACTCATTGGTTGCTCGCCATATTGCTTCTGTAAGTCTTATTATTTTGAACTTTTCATCTTTCCTTTGTTATATCTGTCTCTGACTTGCTTTCATTTTCTTTTCACAGTTAGTGAGCTGCTTTAATACAATCTTGAAGAAAGATAAAGCTATTAAAGCTTCAAGCTCCTCATCTGGTGTGGAGGAAGCTCTGATGGGCCTGAGGCAGGCTTTGGAAGATTCTCGTCAGAAGTACGATGCTGACAAGGTTGTTTGGGAGAAGAAACTTACCTCCACCGAGCAGGAGAAGGCTCAGGTTGTTGAAGTCTCCAAGGGGTTGGAGAAAAAAGGGAATGCTTTGGATAATAAGAATAAAGAGCTTGAAGGGAAGCTAAAAAATGCTGGAGAGCTTGAGAATAAGCTCAAGGTTGCTGAGGAAGAATTAATCCAACTTTGTGAAGTAAGTCGCTAGAAGGAAGAAGTTGAGAATAAATTGAAGACTGCTAAAAATATTCTGTCCGAGAAGCTTTCATCGTAGAAGTTAAAGAGGAAATTGGCTGTGAAGAAGTCTTTCAGCGCTAGATGGGACAAAGGATGGAATAAAGGCTTGGCTGCCATGATGTCGCAAGTCGAATATGGTAGCCTCAAATACTTTAGAGATGGGTGGGTCACTGCTCTAAAGAGACGATGGTGGATGAAAATTCCGAACTCTTTCAGCGACACATCCCTGGTCCCCCTCCAACTCCTTAAGATGAAGAAGAGGACGAAGCTGCATTCGAAGTGTCTTCCATGGTGATGGGAGATCAAGTTTCTCATCCCTCGACTATCAAGCCTACTAACGAGGAACTTTAGCAAATCGCTACTTCCTCCAAGTAACCTACAGCACTTCCCCAGCTACTATCTGCTCCATCCGAGCAACCTACCTCCTCGTCCCAGCTTCCCGAGAAAGTTTTGGGAGACAAGGAAAAGGTGTAGAGTTGTTCGGACTTCTATCTATTTTATTTTTCTTTAACAAATGTAATCGTGAACATGTAACTCTGAACATTGTACTTATGACCTTTGGGATATATTAAAAGTTAAACTTTTGTTTATGCATACTGTTATTTCTCCTCTTCATACTCTGTTGGAACTCTTATTGATTATTGCTTTTTCTTCCTCTGCTAGTTTCTGACCAGGATGGAATTATTGTCTGCTCATGATACAAAGCTTTTGTGGCAATGCAATGAATATTTTAAGGCTGGTCACACAGATCTGAGTGCATCACAAATCGTAGACATCCTAGGCCAAGATGCTTCGGAATAGGTAATTGAAGCCTACCAATACTTGAAGTGTCTGCTTGATTGTGCGGTGGCCAATAATGTAGCTTAATACGATATGATTGAGGATCTCCAAGGCACTCTTCAAGACCTTCAGCAACAATATAAAGAATCCACTGCCCTCTTGCACGAGGGGTACGGGAAGAAGTATCAGCAAATCGCTACCGACAAGGGATACGAGAAGCGTTTTGCTGCTTACGACGTGCGGGAGAGAACGTTGAAAGCCGAGGTCGAGCAGCACAGGCAAATAGCCGAGTTGTTGGAGCAAGAGAATAACAACTTGCAAAGAGAAGTATCTCAATTAAAATCTGTTGCCTCCACCACGAATGCTTTGGTCCCAGTGACTGACGAGGGATTTTCATTCTTGGAGGTCGAGAACGCCAACCTGAGGGATGATTTTGAAACCTTGAAAAGGTCTGGTCCTTCTTCTTCTTCTCGGGGACGAGCAAGAGCTCCTTGGGGACGAACAAGAGATGCTCGGATTCCTGTCGAGGAACAGAGGACTCAATCTGCTCTAGAGAACCAGACCTTCCAGCTGATGGCGAAGAACCAGGCATTAGCTGAGATGTCTAAGAAAATCAGGGATCTGGAAGAGCAGCTTTCTGCGCAGAAGTCTGTATTGGAGAATAAATAACTCTTGATTAAAAATATCCATGAACAGTTGGAATGATTGACATATCAATTCCACAAACAGCCCAGGGATTTCTGGATGGCTGGGTACAACGAGGCTCTCTACCACTTGGACGATCGTATCCAGAATGCCAATAATGAGGGCTACAAACAGAGCTGGTTGAATGCCTTAGGTGTGCTGCAACTGGAACAAGGTCATTACCTGTGGGATTACCATAATCCTGGGCTTCTCTACCTTCTAGTGCCACCATTCAAGCTCGACATGAGTTGGATCCCTGCTCGGGCCATCCCTCAGTGATTAATTTCCAAGTATCTCGGCGACTACAATCTCCATTCAAATGTCGAGATATCTCGTCCTGAGGGCCTCCTAGATGGACCATCCGTGATGAATATCAGGATGTTAAAAGATCTTAACTTCATAAATTCTCCTCTTGCTTTAAATGATCCGCCTGCTGGCGAGGAACCTGTTTCAAAAGCAGAGGGGAGGAAACCAATAGAATAGGAATATTGATGTAATAAATTTGTATACATTTCATTCTCAATGTAATTTGTTTTTGGATTTAATGAAAGACTTTCATTTTTGTTCGCAATCTTAATTGCCATTGTCTTGTAATTATAAAACACTTTACATCTGTGCATGTGCATCTATTAAAAAGATAACGATATTGTGTTATTTGTCGACCAACTTATTGTCGAGTAGTTTGAATTTGTAGTAGTCATTTGGTAAAAATAATGTTTTGTTTCTCAACCAACTTAGAAAAAAGTTATGAGTATAAAAAAAAAATGTCGCTCGATCACTTTCTCGTCTTCATAAAATGTTTCCGACCAACCAAGGTCGATAAATTTTCCTCTTCGACTAACTACAGTTAGTGGGTTTTTATCCCCGACCAGCCATAGTTAGTGGATTTTTCCTCTACGAGGAGCTTTGGCACTTTCTGGAATAATTTTACCTCCCGACCAACTTTAGTTGGAATTTTTAAGAATATATTTACTTCCGAACCAAAATAAGTTGGCATTTTTAGGAATATATTGTTTTTCTTCCCAGAGGAATACAGTTTTACTTCCCAGAGGAATACATAGTTTTCCTTCCCGAAGGAATACAGTTTTACTTCCCGGAGGAATACATAGTTTTACTTCCCGGAGGAATACAAGTTTTACTTCCCGGAGGAATACAAGCTTTACTTCCCGGGGGAATACAAGTTTTACTTCCCAGAGGAATACAAGCTTTACTTCCCGGAGGAATACACGCTTTACTTCCCGGAGGAATACAAGTTTTACTTCCCGGAGGAATATATTTGTTTCTCGACCAACCTTAGTTGGCATTTTCGAGAAAAAATTTGAGTAGTCCGAGTTTTGCCGAGTTAGTTTCACCGAGTAGTGTGTAGCACTAGTATTCCCCGAAAAACTTTCAATAAAAGGAGAGAATATACATCACTGATAATACTTTCGCAGGTGCTTTGCGTTCCATGAATTCTTAAACTCCTCTCCCTCTAAAGTTTCTTTTCGGTAAGTTCCTGGTCGAACAACTTTTGTAACTCGGTATGGTCCATGCCAGTTTGCCTCTAGTTTGTTGTGCTTTTGAATCACTTTCTTTAGCACATAGTCTCCTTCTTTCAGGTCACACTTCTTCACCCTCTTATTATAGAACAAAGTTGTTCGTTGTTGGTATGCAGCATTCCTGATGGCCGCTTCTTCTCTAACTTCCTCGAGCATGTCTAAATCCAATCTTCTCATTAAGTCGTTGACAGGGGAATTAAAATTCAGTACTCTGTGTGTTGGGAGGCCCAAATCGGTAGGTATAACAGCTTCACTTCCAAATGCCAGCATATATGGTGATTCTCCAGTTGCTACTCGGGGAGTAGTTCGGTAAGCCCACAGTACTGACTGTAACTCGTTGATCCAGTTTTCTTTTGCATCACTAAGTCTTTTCTTCAAGCCATTCAGGAGTGTTCTGTTTGTCACTTTAGTTTGTCCATTGCTTTGAGGATGGCCTGGTGCTGAGTGGATCTTCAAAACATTTTATTGATGACAATAGGCAGAGAACTCCTCGTTGTCAAATTGTGTTCTATGGTCTGTGATGAAGGCATGAGGAAGACCATATCGACAAATGATGTTCTTCTAAAAAAATTGGTACACCTTCTCGTACGTCATATCAATAAAAGGCTCAGCTTCTACCCATTTAGTAAAATAATCCACTACGACGACGAGGTATTTAAACCTTCCTGTGGTCGTTGGCAGTGGCCCGAACAAATCTATTCCCCACATGGAAAATGGCCAAGGGGAAGTGATGGGTGTCAACAAAGCTTGTGGAGTTCTTCAGATGGAGGAGAAGCGCTGACACTTGTCACATTTCTTAGCATAGGCTATACAATCAGCCCTCATTGTCGGCCAGTAGTATCCCTGAGTCATCATTCTTTGTAAAAGTGTCCGACCTGCTACATGGGCTCCGCAGGACCCTTCATGGACCTCTTCAATCAAATCTTTCACCTCGGTGGGATGCACACATCTTTGCAAACATGCTATCATTCCTCGTCTGTATAGGATGCCATTAGTCAGTACATAACGAGCAGCCTTGAACTTCAGTTTCTTGGCTGCAATCTTATCAGTTGGTAATTCTCCTGTCTTAATGTATGCCCCGATGGGATCCATCCATGGTGATCCTAAATCGAGGGTAATAAAGTTCGCCGTCAGATCTTCATCTATACTCCGACCAGCTAAAACTTCAATTGGGATTATTCTTCGTAGCTCGGTGCGAGTAGCTGATGCTAATCGAGCTAGAGTGTCTGCTCTCGCATTCTCCATTCTTGGTATTCTGACCAACTGAATAGCAGCAAATTCTGATACCAACTCCATCACCTTCGCCTGATACTTGATCATTAATTCTCCTTTGGCTGCATATATTCCCAACATGTGATTTACGATCAATTGAGAATCGCTGAAGACAATAAGCTGCTGCGCCTCCATAATTTTTGCCAAATTAAGACCTGCAATCATGGCCTCATACTCAGCCTCATTATTGGAAGTTTTGAATTGGAAACGTAGGGCGTATTCCATGTCGACCTCGTCCGGGCTATTCAAAACTATCCCTTCCCCACATCCTATTGTGCAAGATGAGCCATCTACATATAGCCTCCATATGGGTAACTTGTCTTTAAATTTCTTATCTGATAGAGTTCCTCGATGAAATATTTATTGCTTCCTTTCATCCTCCCCTGATATTTCTTGCTCTTCGTAGATCATCTTTTCTCGCCCTTTTACCAACCTGAGTTGGTTTGGGCTTGAATTTGATGATCCTGCAACATCCACTTGCCCTTTTACCAACCTAAGTTGGTCTGAGCTTGTGTTTGATGATCATGTAACATCCATAGGTTGATCAGCGAGCAACTTTTGCTCCTCAGGGGTATCAGGATAGGTGAACTCTGCTATAAAATCTGCTACAGCTTGCCCTTTTAGCGATGACCTGGGTTCATAGACTATATTGTATTCACCGAGTTCTATTGCCTAGCACATCAATATTCCTGACTTTTCTGGTTTATGAAGGGTTGCCTCAATGGCATATCAGTATATACTACTATGGTATGAGCTTGAAAGTATGACTTCATTCTTCTACTTACCTCGATCAATGCTAGTGCTAATTTTTCCAGCCTTGGATATCTGATCTCTGCTCCTCGGAAGGCCTTACTTGTATAGTAGATTGGTTTTTGTACTCCATTTTCCACTCTTATCAATGCCGAACTGACTGCATTATCGGACACTACCAGATACAAGTATAATTTTTCTCCCATCACTGGCCTGGATAACAGTGGAGGTGCTCCCAAGTATTTCTTCAAGTCTTGAAAAGCCTTCTCACATTCATCATTCCACTCAAAAGTCTTTCGGAGTGTCTTGAAGAATGGGAGACATCGATCAGTTGCTCGTGATACAAATCTGTTGAGTGCTGCTACTCGTCCTGTAAGACTTTGCACCTCTTTCTTCGTCGTTGGAGATCGCAGCCCTAATAGAGCTTTGATCTTTTCAGGATTATCCTCGATGCCTTGTTGATTGACAATGTACCCGAGAAACATGCCTTCTCATACTCCAAATATGCACTTCGTCGGGTTCAGCTTCATTTGATATTTATCGAGTTGATCAAAAGTCTGACTTAAGTCAACTAGATGATCGACAGCTTTCTTTCTCTTTGTCAGCATATCGTCAACATAGACTTCCATATTGCAACTGATTTGTTCAGCAAAGACCTTGTTCATCAGCCGCTGATATGTCTCACCTGCATTTTTCAAACCAAAAGGCATAACATTATAACAATAAGTTCCCCAAGGGGTAATGAAAGAAGTACTCTCCCTGTCTTCAGGTTCCATTTTAATCTGATTATAGCCAACATAAGCGTCCATGAAGCTCAGCAGCTCGTGTCCCGAGGTAGCATCCACTAGTTGATCAATTCGGGGCAGCGGAAAGTGATCCTTTGGGCATGCTTTGTTGAGGTCGGTGAAGTCTACAGACATCCTCCATTTGTTGTTCTTCTTCTTCACCATCACCACATTTGCTAACCAGTCAGGATATTTAACATCTTCAATAAAGTAGGCTTTCTGGAGCTTCTCGACTTCCTCCTGTATAGCTTGATTCTTCTCGGGACTGAATACTCTTCTTCACTACTTCACAGGCTTGATCTCCTTATTCACATTGAGTTCGTGACATAAGAAATTTGGGTCTATCCCAGGCATATCCTCATGACTCCACGCAAAAGTTTTCTTTCTGCTTCTAAGGAAAGTTATCAATTCCTGTTTTAGTGAGGCTTCCAACGACGAACCTATTTGAGTAGTTCGTTCAGAGTGCTCGTCGTCCAGAATGATGTTTTTCAGTAGTTTCCACCACTTGACCCTTCACGAGTTGCGACTCATCTCTAGGATCCAATGTTTCAATTTCTGCCCCTTCATCCACTTGATAAGTAGTAGTCTTTTTCCTTGATTCCTCCAGTTCCTCTTGCTCGGCAGATGAATAATAGCATTCCCGAGCTACTTTCTGATCACCTTTAACAACTCCTACTCCAAAATTTGTTCGAAATTTTAGGCACTGATGCACTATAGATGGTACAACCTCGAATTTCTGTAATCCTACTCTTCCCATGATGATATTGTATGATGATTGAACATTATTATCCATCACGAAGAAGGTTATTCTTTATGTCCGACAAGCAGGCCACGTACCAATGAATATATCCAACTTGATCGTCCCAAGTGGAAATACTTTCTCGCCAGCAAAACTGAGGAGGGGTCTATGATAAGGCTCTAGTTGAGATAGCTTTAGATTTAAACTGTCGAAGCATGAGTAGAACATGATGTCTGTCGAGCTACCATTTTCTACCAGTACTCTTGAGATCATTACCTCTTTCATCCTCATTTTGATCACCAATGGGTCATCATGAGGATACAAAACTCCTGTGAGGTCGTTCTTTGAGAAACCGATGACCAATTTCTCTTTGTTCACCTTTCTCGGGCGATCCTCCTCAGCTAGATTTATTTGCTGAATGTTCGAGAAAGCTTGAGTCTCATAGAGGTAAGCTTTTCTCTTTGTAGAAAGGTCTCCTCCTCCTGCATCTCCACCCGTAATAACATTACAATCAAATGACCCAAAGCGTATTGAAAATACCTCTTGTTCTGGCTGCCTTGGTCTCTTGGGAAGATTGGGGTCGTCTTCTGGATTAACTTCATGGTTTCTTTTCTTGTTCTCTTCTGCTCGACGAGGAGATCTATACATCTCTCTTGTTCGGTCATAGTTCCTTCTTTCGCTTCCACGATCAACATACTTTGCTAGTTTTCCTCGTCTGATGAGTGTTTCAATCTCATTCTGAAGAGCTATGTAATTTTTGGTCATATGGCCATGATCTTTATGAAACTCGCAATACTTTGCTTTATTCCTCCGATCAGGGGCTGCCTTCATTTTATCTGGCCAGTTTAATTCCTCGTTGTTCTTTATTTCTTCTAGAACATGGTTGATATCCTTCTTCAAAGGAGTATAATTATCGAATTTCTTCATGACGTCCCATACCGACCTAGTTTTTGAATGTTTGTCATTACCATTGTTCTTATGCTCTTTCTTCTTAGCTTTATCACCTTCCACATTGGTTTCTTTGGCATCTATGTTCTTCTTCGCAGCCATAGCCTCCTCGGCATTCATAATCTTGGACGCTTTTCCCATCAGATCTGACATGGTTCTAGGTGGATCTTTGTCCAAAGTGTAGTACAATTTGTTGGGCAGTAGTCCACTCATCAAGGCGGTAATCGTTGTCTTCTCCTCATAATCAATTACTTTGAGTTTCTCGTTATTAAAACGAGTTATATAATCTCTGGTACTCTCACCAGCCTTTTGTCTAACACTTAACAAATGCGCTACTCGTTTAACTGGCTTTGCCCCAAAATAGAAATTCCCAATGAATAACTCGGCCAGTTGAAGAAAAGTTGAGATCTTACACCGAGGAAGATTATTACACCACATTTGAGCAGATCCGGTAAGAGTTCTCGAGAATTCTCTGCATCTCATCTCATCTGGAATAGCATAGATGTCGGCTGCAGCTTGGTATTGTTCTATATGAAGGACAGGGTATGTCTTTCGATCATATTTGGGGGTCACAACAGGTGCTTTGAACTTTGATGGTGTTGGAAAATCTACAATGGCCTGGACAAAAGGTGTTCCTCGAACAAAAGTTCATTGTAGAGGGTTCTTGGATTTATCCATTTCCCCTAATCTATCCTCCAGCCTCTGAATAGAGCCTTTCCATGCATCATTTCCTTCCTCGGGCCTGTTGGTTCGAGCAACTGATCGCGTTGATGTGGCTTCCTGGGATCTATCTTGATGAGCAGCTGGTCGCAACTGGGCAGATCCTTCCCTTAAATCTGATGGTCGTCGAAAACTCCTCGATGCGACTTTAGGAGGACTTCTACTCCTTCTAGGTCCTAATCGATCAAAAGGTGATACCCTTCTTAACCTCTCTAGCACACTAGCCCTTTCTGGGGAGAGAGTGATACGTTGTTCAGTATCTGTGGCCCGTACTGACGAAGTTCATCCAGGTTGATAAGAAAAATATTCAGATTCCTCAGTACGATATGAATCAGTACGCCTAGTACGTGAAGAAGGTAAACATGTATTTCTTTGAATACTTCACAGTCCTGAATGGGTTGGTCCACCGCCATGGAGGGTTTGTAGGAGTTGTCGCATCATTTCTTGCATGACTGTCTAGCCCTGGGCCAGATTTGTCATTATTCCAGCTAGATCTGGAATATTATGCGGAGCAGATGGATTTAGAGGGCTTCCAGCATTTCGATTGCTGGGTTATGGAATATCAGCCATTTGTGATGAGTTATTTTTGATGAAAAACGGTATTACTAGTCATTTCCCATAGACGACGCCAATCTATTGATGTAAAAAATTAGATTGTATCTAATTATTTAATCACAAATAAAATAAATGAGACAAAGAACTTTTAAATTAGTTCAGCCTTATAAGAATGGCCTACGTCCACTGTTTCTATTATTGATGACTCTTTGGGAATTCTCGATTATAAGTTCAATTAAGAAATTCCAGTCCCCTTACAATAAGGATTGTATAATGTATTTATATCCCTGAGGCTATAATGTGAAAGGGTAATACATTCAATGTTGTACATGTGAAAGGGTAATATATTAAATGCCCCTTAAGCGTATACATCTGAAGGATAAGCATTTAATGAACAGTCAAACTGTTGATTATCCTGCTATTAATGCACTGTTCGAGGTGCAGCTCGGACCGCCTAAGCTTCTTGGTACTCAAGATTTCCTCGGTACTCAAAGGTTCCTCGTAGAGTTCTTGTTGCTCGGAGCGTCTGAGTTCCTCGGGGAAGCAGTGTTCCTCATTGTAGTATGGTTCCTCGGAGCGTCTGAGTTCCTCGGAAGTGTTTGTTGTTGCCATGTAGATTTCCACGTGTCTTCATTCTATTGGGCCATGTCAGCAGACTAAATTTGGTATCAACAATTATATTTAGTCCAAGATCCAAGAGTTGTATCCTGCTCCCGGACACCCTTAATGCATTGACCAAAATAAGGTGATAAATAAATTTGTATTCGTCAGGCTAAAAGAAAGGTTAGATTATGCCAAATGAAACTGAATCAATGAGCTATAAAATGTACTCTAGGACTATAGGACCACGCCAAGGATAACTATCGACGTAATCCTCTACATGTTAGAATTTGGGATAGAGGGTGTGGTTCCCACAAAAATTGGTCTGCCAAGCCATAGAGTACTCAATTTGAACTTCCCCAAAATAGACCTCATGCGAAGGCTAGACTTAAACTTGATTGAAGAAGTAAAAGAAATATGACACTACGTGTGGCGGTATACCAACAACGGACTACTCGATTCAATAACAGGAGGTTCAGGCTGAGAAATCTTAAAGATTGAACTATATTTTATGGAAACTATTCTAGAAAGCAAACAAATTGGAGGGAAATTGACATGGTCCATATCGTATCTCTGCAAATGTCCGACCATGTACTTATCGTCTAGAAATATTGGAAGGCGAATAATTCAAGAATACATGGAATACTGAGCACTTGAGAAAGTACCGTAATTAATCATTGGAAATGTAAACTTTCAATATTCATGAAACTCATTTTCTTTAGCTTCAATAAAGAACAACTAGTTCATCAAAAGTTTATTTCCTTTCCATATTTTATTTTCATTTTTCGCTAGTGGGAGATGTGCAATCTCAAACAACAAATCTAATGAAGCTAATAACGAACTAACTGTGTATAGTTCCAAAATTTTAAAACCACAAAAATAAAATCTAAGACTTCATGTATGAGTCCTTAATGTCAAGAACAAGAATTTTTACTAGACCAAATTAAGGAAAAATCCTATAACATTTGGTCGCTAATGGTAACAAACGTAAACACTTGGATGAAAAGATAATATTTGTTTTAGTAATCATAAACACGTAAGTGAAACCTAAGCCTGGACAACTTATATTCATTCAAACTGGAAACTAGTAAGGAAGATCATTTGGCCAATATCCGACCACCTAATCATAAGGTTAAACTAACGATAGGCCACAATCATACAATGGAACAATTCAAGTTTCATTCAATAAAAAGTTTTTATTCCAATTTCTTACTACTCTTACATTTTTATAAGACAATGCTCTTCAAAATAGTTTATTATCAAAAAATTGTAAAAGATTCTCATTTGGGGGGACGTTTCCTAAGTGACTTATCCATCACCATAAGAGGAACATCTAGAGCTAAAGGAAGAACGATGGACCCCAATTCTCTAAGTGTGGTTTTCCTATTGGAACTAGGTTTATCTACCAAGTGAAAATGTCAACTAAGTGCATCATAGCCATGAAGGACATAATATCCTAGTTACTTTCTAACCAAACTGATAGGGATTGCATCATTTGGAATTCACTTAGATTCCAGCTTGAATGGAGGAGTAGGTTGGTCTAATAACCCTGGATCATGCCAGTTCATAAATGATCTTTCTATGGGACCTTGAGGACAATGAGGTAACTGAGACAATCCCCACTCATAAACCTCTCTTTGGACTTATTCCATCTATTCACCCATGTGTGACAAAGATTCATTGTAACAATTGATCCAAAGAGTGTGTGGTTGCTTATGTAAATGATAGGTTAGACGATCAACTTTCTCGCTTAATATTTTGATGGTAGAAAATTGGATCTTTATCATATTGGCTTGTTTGGACAAAGTCTTTTTTATTCTATTTTCATCAACAAATGGAGGACAACAATGTCTTTCTTGGATGACTGACCACCCTTCGATATTTTCAACCTCTCTATCTCTTTCTTCAACTGAGCATTTTCCTTTTGTAGAAATGAGGCGCCTTCACTTTGAGAGACATAATCAAACTTTTTTAAACCCTCAACTTCATTACTTAGAATATTATTCTTTTATTCCAGTAGACTAGCTACCTCCCGAGAACTTTTCACCTAGGATTTTAGAATAAATATTTTTAGCAAATGTAGAGGATATATCTTGCATTTTTTTTTTGTCAAAACCACTGTTAGTATTGAGCATGGAAAACTTCTTTTCAATGTTGGTTGACAAGCTAGCGAGTGCTTGTTTATCATCTCTTGGCATCTTAAGTTTCATTTGATAATATGAAGCATTGGTCATCACTACTTGACTAAATGATCTGTGCGAATGGAGATATGCTTCCTTCACTTGACCAGAGATGACTATGACGAGAAACTCATCCAGTTCCTTTCATCAAGCTCTTCATAACCTATCCGAAATGATTGAAGAATCTTCCTATAGATTTCTCTCTCAGATGTTGCTAAAACATCCTTCCCGATGTTAAACTGAAAGGAATAAAATATGGCATAAGTGTGGAATGTTTAAGAGAAAAGTTCATAATAAACAACAATGCTATATGAAGAAAAAGGAAATTTTATTAGAACTGTAAATGAGAGTTACCAACAAAAGTTATTTAGATTAAAAAAACAAAAAATATAACATAAACCCCATATAGTGGGCCCTAAACATCTACACCTTCTCTTCGTCTTAAGTGATGTCATCCTTATAACGAGCACTAATTATGGCCACCTTTTAGGGTACCGAAGACTCTGCCATTCTTTCTTAATCATAAACCTCCTCTTCAATCACTGGAGGAGTGCCAAGGTTATGCTGGAGGAAGATTTTAGAATCCAAGGAAGCTCCAACCTAGGTCAGGGAAGCATTCCATCGTTCATTAAAGGAGGATTTGTTCAAATAATTTACTTTCATGACTGCACTAGAGAACGCTTTATCCCATCCCCGGGTGTAGACATCTTCCTTCTCCTCCTTCGCCTTGGCCTTTAGATCCTGATTTTTTTTATTAGAATCATCAACTATCTCCTTCTCATCTTGGGAAGCCTTCTCGACCTACTTAGCCTTCTTCACTGCATCACTAGCAGAGCTTTCTTAACATTGTTCTTGCCTTCCTTCAGTTTCCATGCAACAGCTTTCCACTTATTCTTATCGCCATGTTGGGATCTCTTTATAGTATCCAGAGACTCCTTCAGACCTTGGAAGGTATCCTCAATATCCATAAATGTCTCCCTTAATTAGTTGTCCATCATTAATAGTTAATTATAATAAACTAAAAACTATAAAGTCAAAAAAATTATTGAAGTTAGTAAATGAATAGCAGGAATACATACAGATAAAAGGGACCAGAAAAATAAGTGTTTACTAAAGGCAAGTTATGATTGGCCCTCTCTAATAATTTACCCCTAGACAGGGCAGCAGAACTAGCTTCATTAGTAGGAAAGACTCCTAAATTGATCAACCCTCGAGCAAGGCTATAGTTCACTACCATAGAGAGGGAACCACTTTGACCTTGGTCATCTTTGTCCTTCCTTGACAACTCCTGATGAGTAGAATGACCTTTCCTCAGACTCTTGAACTGAGGCTCGTGGGTTTTCATTTTAGCATGCCCTATAACCATGCAAGTTTTTATCTACTCGCAGGAGGAGGAGACTTGGATATAGCAAGAAGGTTTGGAATCTTTTTCTTTACCATCTATGAAGATAAAGTTATGGTCGGCTCAAGGTTGATATCCAATGATTCAAAGGAGGAAGATGTACCTCTAGTCGCAAAAAATCTCCATCCACTTGAGGAAAAGATTCTGAATTGTTGCCGAATAGGATGAGGTTGGATCTTTTAAATAAATGGGGGCTAAGGGAATATCTTCAGTTTTTTAAGCAATAAAAGATGTGATAGAGCTTTGGTAGTCAAACAAAATAGACACCGAACGAGCTTGACTGATCCCAATTCTTTGCTGAATGGACTAAATAATTTTTAAGTCCACAAAATTGACTTCATAAAAGTGGGGTATATCTTTCTTTCTCTTTTTCGCTAGCACAAAGAAAGAAAGCACTGATTAGTAATAGAATTAGCTCAAAATAAAAAATCAGATAAAATATACAAGGATAAAAAAGGTGTCAACTTATGTCATATCCATCCTGAGGGTAGTAGTGACCACTGTATTCCTCTCCGTTAGGAAGATGGGCAAACTCCCAATCTTTTACTATCAATCCATTATCCCAATAACGTTTATTTGAATCAGCTAAATTTACTACCACAACCCTAATTGAGTATCTGGTCTTTAAAAAATAAATATTGTCAGTTGTGGTCCCCTAACTCTAGAAATACATAAATTTTGTTATTGCTATGTGGGTTCAAAATTGCTCAATAATACGATTGACCCCATTTACTACCCTCTATATATTGGGTGCCACTTGGGCTGGGACCACATCAAAATATTAGCAGAACTCAAGGAATAAACAATTGGGTGATAAAGTAACTCCACACTTTGTGATACGTATAGTTAGGACCAGTTACCCTCTTCTAAAAAACATAGGTCACAGGGACCTATAACCAACTCCTTTTTTACCCAATCAGAGATCTTATGTTTTGTTCTAAAGGCTTACAAAGAGATCTCATCTATGGCATACACCATTGTGCAAAAAAAATGTAAAAGACAAAGAAAAAAGAGCTTTTATATAGAAAGTAAGACACATCAGCAGTTCTATCAAATGGCAGTGTAAAACCTCAAAAGTGAAGAGATGAGTATGAAATTAAAGGTAAGAAGAACTAAGAGGTAAATGACACTTTATAAGATTCGTGACTTCTTCTGGGATACGAATTTTGAAATGAGTAAGTGTACCACCACTTCAGATTTTGACGATGTCTCATTTCCCTAGAAATCCAAATGAACAGCATACCCCTAGACGGTTTGCTACTTTTCCCACTATTTACAAAATTTCCACTTCCTTAATATTATAATATGATATTTTCAAGTCCCAGAGGTCAGTGATCGACCAGGCTATTCCAGACTGCCGAGAAATTCCTAACAGCAAATACTCCATCCTTTCAGTCACTATATCACTCCAATCATGAATGATGCATTTAGGGATTATGTTATAGCCTAAGATAATTAGACCAAGTGGACAAATCAAAGGTTACACCTATCATCATGCTCAGTGGACCCACAAACAGTAAATAAATCTGTTTAGTTTAATTATCTTATTGGTCACCTAACTAGTCGACCAACCCCAAGAATGTGAATCGTCGATAATATGAACAGACACATGTGGGACTCTCAACAGCCACCATGCACATGCACGTGAAGAATATCTAGCAACTAATTATTATTAAAGATGCAAATACCTAATGTATAAAGATATTCCATCTCTTTAAATTTCAACTACTATAAATAGATCAACACCTCTCTCAGATAAGGGATTCTGAAAACACTTTCTCCAAAACCCTAGAGATCTATTGAGAGGATTGTATTAAACCATAAAATATATTGGTATTGTAAATGTGGATGTAGGAACCTCATTAGGTTGAACCACGTAAAACATTGTATATTTCTCAAACTCTTATCCCTCTCTAGTTTATTTCTTTATCTATGGTTATAATTATTGGTTTAATTAAGCACAGACTATTTGAAATCATCAAACAAAATTTAGACACTACATTACAATAAGCAGCCGTGTATTTATCCATGTGCATGTGCATAGTGAGTGTTGAGATCCTCACGTATGTTCGTTCACATTACTAACTATTTATATTCCCGAGGGAGGTTGGCTAGTGTGCCAATCAGGCAGGTAATTAAGCCAATCTCTTCTACGTGCTGCCTTTGGGCCCACTGAGTATGATGATAGGTGCCAACTTATTATTGGTCCACCTAATCGTGTTATTTTTTATTACAATAATGAGCATTTAGTTGTTAGGGTTTTTCTTTTAAAACCATGTATGATTTTTATTTTTCAATAAAGGTGTGTCACTTTCATTTTGAAAAGAGAATCCTATTTATAAGAATGACTTATATATTTTTTAAATATTATATTCAGCTCGATCAATTGAACTTAGTAAAAATTATAGTGAGTCTATTTCGGCCTAATCATGACAGATGAAATGCCCACGACCTTGCCTTATTAGGACAGTGTATAAATTTTCTCACATGGATAAATTTTAAAACTTTATTCTTAACTTAAACATACTTTTGCAACCTTTAAGAGGCCTTGACTTCATCATCAGAGTTGGCAAATTATTCTATCATCACAGTTTAGTAGTGCAAAACATAAATAGGTCATTTATTAATACTAAATCCATTAGTAATATTATAAATCTCTAATACAAGCCTTAAAAACCATTTATGTCATATATCCTTTGCATTACATTACAAGATTAAATAAATACAACTATGAATGAAATCTGTAAAGTTTAACATATTTTAATTTAACATTTTCTCAAAACTCTCTAATTCAATAAATCCTCCGTAGCCTCTAATGACCTCTACAACTTCTAAACTATCCACCACTACTCATCTTGAGGAAACAAGGAATATGGAAGGAACGGGATCAAATAGGCCAATAAGGGTTAAATCAGAAGTCCTTAAGCCACATGTAAATGTTACAATTTACAAATACAATAGATATACGAACAAGGCTATGATAAATATTGTAATAAGAAAAAGGGTAAAATAAATGTAAATAGGAAGGAAATAATGTTATCTCTCCTAACCCCTTAAATTAACTAGATGATCTAAGCCTCAATCTCCCTTAGTTGACCACTCTTCAGCTTCCCCTAAGGCTCAATCTCCTTTTGTTGACCTTGGCTTCTCCCAAGCCTCAATCTTCCTTAGTTTTCCATATATTCTGTGACTTGTATATATATTTATATATACACACTTGAACTTTTCAATCTCCCTGGACTTATTCCAGGCATCTTTTGATCCAGTCATGACATAGATCGGAGCCTCCTCTCATGCTCAATTCTAAGATGAGTGATCCCCTGTCTGCTATGAATTTTAGATCCCCAGATAAGCTCTACCAAGGTGTAAGCCCCATATTTAATATGGACTAAATATTCCTTGGGCTGACCATTTTGACCTCAAGCATAAAGAAGGCCTTATAAAGATGATGATGCCTCAACTTACGCATTGAATCCTATTTCAAGTAGCCACTAGGCACAATATAATACTGACCTAAGTATGCAACGTTAAATAAGGAGTTTTATTTCCTGGTCAACAAGGGTATTTTAGTAAAATAGTAGTTTTAAACCCTAAATATCTCTTAAATCAAATCCTCAAGGATCAAAGTTGAAACCCTAAATAAAATTTCATAATATCAATAAGAATATCCTCAAAGTCTCGTTTCCTGAAACGGACAATCTCCAAATAAGAACCCTAAGAGAAAATCTCTCAATAAAGATTTAAAGTGAATCGTAAAAATCCATGGTCTACAAGACCAAAAAGCTAAACCTTAATGAATAGTAAATGACCATGACCTCTAAAACCAAAAATCAATGAATGGGAAAAATCCTCGACCTAACCTAGAGAACTCATTATATAACACAATGGCTCATTCATTCAATTAAACTTATAGAAACTTGGGTAATTGAATTTTATTTCTTCGTCTTTAAAAAAGAAAAGCAAAAATAGGAGTAAGCTGTGGCATGTTCACTAAATGAAAATCCTTTTGATTTTTTATTTTGAGCGAACAACGAGAAGTAAACCCACGAATGGTGGATTCACAATCCACTGGCTTAATCCACTTGCCTACGTATGAGGAAGTGGTTAAGGACATATACATTACCTTAAAGACTTGGTCTGATGAACAGTAGGAGTTTTCTGCCTTTACACCACCTATTTCTCGCTAATCAACAATAGATGTCCTCGACCTCTTTTTCGGTAACACCTCCCCCTCTTTTGAAAATCTCACTTTCTCTTTATAAAGTGGGAATTAGGATTTCTAGCATCTTTGGGAAGTATACCAAGAGTTTCTATTTATAGGAAATGTTAGAGAACTTAGGGTTTCCACTTATGTCCCATCTTTTTCAAAAATATCCCACTTAAAAGGCTTCTAAAACCTTTAAAACTTAATTCTCAAGAAATGATGTCATCTGGCCACATCATCACTTATATGATGGGTCCTCCTAAGACCCTTAAATTTTCGCGATCTGTTACACATGGTTGCGGCCTTACTTGAACTCTGCAACCTAACTTTTCAAGGTCGCGACATTCTCTAACAAAACTCCATTTTTGTTCGTGGCTCTCAACATGGCTGCAACCGAGTATAACGTTAGGGTCATTACAGAACATCAAAATTGCACTTCTAGTACAATTAAGTAGTTCAAATCCTAGATAGGTAACTTCCATCTTATTGGTAAAACTATGAGAAATATCCTAGTAGTTTATCGTAATACCCCGTAATTTTAAAGGATTTTTAGTTAATTAAATAATTAATTAATTTTGGAAAATAGTGAAATTAAAATAATTATTTTAAATGAAAACTCAAATTTTATAATTACTTGAATAGGAAATGAAGTTTTATAATAAACTTTAAAGTTGGAACAATTACATGGGGTTTAATTGTAATACTAAATTTTATTAAAGTGAATATTAATTTAGAATTGTATTAAATAACAATTAAAAAAAGAGAGAATTTAAGTATAGCGTACTTGGGGAGAAAGCTAAGGTTAAGGGCATAAGAGGAAAGGAACAATTAGGAGGAGTTAGTATAAAAATATAAGAAAACCCTAATTCATATTCCAAACTCACATGCTCATAACAACCTACACTAAAACTTCACACGAAATCATCTTTTTAATTAACATGGCTTTTGGGGATATTCTTGAAGAACAATTCACTTATTTTCTTAAGGAGGGATCCTTCTACACATTTGGGGATTTCTCCACATAAATTGGGATTTATATTCTTCATATAAGGCAAGTGCCCACACCCAATCTACGATTGGTCTCGAGTTAGAGACATGGGAGCAACCTCTCCAGATATGGGGGTAAGGTCGTTAAACATTTTCCTCTACCATACATTGTAGTTAAGCGAGATCCTTGTGTACAAGGTACGAACTTTTTATTATTCATATAAGTCAAAATAATTGTACTCTCTCCTTTCATGATGTTAATAATAATTTCTACCTAAATAATATTTTCCTGATGTTTAAAAATATTTAGAGATAATTATATTTATCCCATGTATTGACAAAATTGGAATTTATGTTAAATTAATTAATGAATTCAATTCTTGAAAATTGTGTTTTAGTTAGACTAGTTTAATTGAATTGAATTGGGGAATTTTGTGTTTTATTTGAATTATTTTAAACTAGTTGAATTGGATTGAGTTAGAGAACATTATGAGAAAATGATATTCTTATTAAAATTTGTTAGACTATAATTGAATTGTGTTAAGGGAACTGCAATTTTACATTAGAATGACTATTTACATAAGATTATATGGACTAAGTCTCAACTCGACCTAAGAGACGAGAGAGAAACTCTAGCTTCTCTCTATTTTTTTAGTCGGAATTTTCTACGATTATAATGGTTCCATCCAAATCATATGCTCAAGTTCTCCAAAGAAAAGGATCTGCATAATATGATCTCTCTAGAAATGAAGGTATTTCTCACCATCTGTTAAATCTTCCAGAACCGTATTATAAGGATGATATTACTCATGTGATGATTTCTTTAGAGTTATACAAGAAATTAATGGATTCATGTAAGTTGATGCTTTTAGGAAGGTTAACAATTGCAAGGGATCTAAAATCGATTACTGCTCAAGTAAAGAAGTCATCAGATTCATTTTGGCAAATGAAAAATCCATGTCTCATAAATCCAAAAGGTAAGGGTTTATATAGTTTGTTATTTGAATAAATTGATTATTTGCAAAAATCTTGGACTTTAGTTTCAATTAAATTGACAATAGGCCTATTCAAGCTTATGACTTGGACTAAAAATTTTTGCCCAAAAAATTTTGTTTCATTTAATGCGAGTGTCTGGGTTTAGTTTATTGATTTACCTGATGAATTTTGGCACCTAAGATTGTTGTTTGAGATTGCTAGAGGAGTAGGAATTCCTATAAGAATGGATCAAACCACCTTAGAGAAAAAATACGATTTATTTTCTAGAGTTCTTACTGATGTTGATTTATCCTCTTTGTTACAAAAATTTGTGGTAATTGATTACGATGTGTTTGAACAAATTCTCAACTTTTGTGGCTTTTATGGTTATAATGGTCATGCAATATCTTCATGCTAAAATATCAAAAGGAAAGTTCATTTCAACTTGCATGAAAAGCATGTGTGTAAGAAAAAAAGGTTTAAACAATAGGAAATTGAAGTCCTCAATGGAAAATATGTTGTAAGTAGTATGGCAGAAAATGAAATCACTTTACGTGAAAAGGAAGATTCGCCAAATCAGGAGGAAATTCAAAATAAGAACAAATAAGAGGTATCGCCTATCCAACAGATTATTCGCTCAACTAATTTGACTATTCAATACATTAGCGATCCAAATAATTCGGTTGGCTTAAAATCAGGTAAAAAAATATGAAGAAAATCCTAGTTTTGGGGTTGATTAATCAATCTCGACTGGAATAAAGGACTCTGAACTGTTGGGTGAGAATATTTCTCTAGCTACTAAAGGTGTATAGGTGGAATATCTGGATAAACAATCTTTTTAACAAGTTAATTTGTTTCCTAATATCGTGGAGAATAAATATTCTCCACTGAATTCTCATTTAAATATTTGGTTTACAAAATATTTAAATGCTTCAAATATGGAAAAAAAAGGAGGGTAGAGCCTAGAATATCGACTGGTATTAAGGATAGTAATAAGGCCAATTGCAATAAAATTCTAAGTCATATTCTCATGCTCCAGGTAGAATCCATTTTATGGGCCAAATGGAATTAATATTGTAAATGAGATTTCAATGGATGATGAAACGCTCGATAAATTAGGAGAAACGATAGTATAAAAGATAAGAATTATGATTCACATTCCAATGATGAAATGCCTCCTTTAGAGGACATTCCCAGGGATACCCTGAAGTCAATTTATACGTGGAGATTCCATAGTTAAATCTAGGAATATCTCCTAATACTGCAAAGCTTATGCATTTATTGTAGACTCGACTAGGAAGAACTGTGGAACTCAAATTTCCAATATTCCAATTATTAATTCCTTTAATGTTTTAGGCCGCTTGGAAGATTTGACAAATATCAATTAAGGTGTGGTTGACAGAAATAAAAATAAAGGAGGGATTAAAAAGGAGCACGTAGATTATTTTTTGTATGTATTTAAAGAGGAAAAATCAACTCTTAAATATAATTTAAGGTCATCCTTTTCTTGTTCTAGATTTTGAAAATTTGATTTTTTTGTTAGATTCTCATTAGCGCATGTAACAGCCTTGGTAAAGGATATTTCTCCTCAGTTGATAAATTTATTTTCTTGTGAAAAAATGAGATTATATGGTGCACTACTCCCTTGAATGTTCTTGATTTTTCCCTTCTAAATTCCAAGGTTGGAATTTGTTGTGATATTATATATTGCAATCTCCTAGATAATTATGAAAAAATAACAATTTCACATAAAGATGGACCCTTATAATCATCTTATGGCATAACTGGGATTCAATAATGATTCTTTCTGCGTTTTAAGAACGACATGATGATGTCAGTTTTGCGCTTAGGACAGGGAGTGTACATATCTAATTATAGACAACTTTCATTTCTGGGCATCATGCTAATGCACATAATTTTTATCGAGCAAATGGTAGTGTGAAAAAGGACATGGTTTTTACCATGCGAATTGATGCGTACGAGCAGACATTATTTTTACCTTGATAACCACAACGTGCGATAGAATATATTTTCTACCCGTGTGAATGGCCCCAATGAGCTTTTATAATTTAGTTAAATCTTGAGAACCCATGTGATAATTTTAGAAGTACCCCTTTACTCAATAAATTATACGGATATGTTGGGATTTAAACACATAGTAACTGAAAATAGTAGTACTCTAAACTCTTTAGATGCATATGAAATATTGACTTACACTTTGTGGATAGTATATGTGTTATTTGACCTTATGCGTAAGGGGGAAGTGTAATGATAAACAAATTAATGTCATCATTCAACTACTGTTAGGCTATTCCCTATGGGATTATTATGAATTAATAAACAATGTTGCATGGATCGATTCCGAGTTAAGGGTTTGGTATGTCGAGTAGATGGATGTATTGTTGTATGTATAAATTATAAATTTAAATGGATAAAAAATAAACTAACAATTGTAGAGCTTATTCTTTATACTCATGGTTGAGAGTTTTACTACTTGAGTGCGTAGCTATTATCGTGATATAGTTTTCTTGACCCATCGTGTTGTTGCAAGTGTTCCCATGTACCTGAGCTAGTTTCTTACTCGAGCACATTATCTTCCATTCCTATCACCATCGATCCTTGAAGATGTAAGGGTTATACCTACTCTTAGATTTGTGTTACTTATTTTGAGATAAACGAGGTTTACTTAATTCTTCATATTTATACTGATTTGTAAAAGATAATTTTTTTTTATATGTAGGTCCTATATTAAGATTATTTCCCTAAATAAGTCCTAGTGACTTTTCACCATCAAAATTGGTCATATTCCTAATTTTTTGGATATTTCTTTGACAAATTTACCCTTTTGAAACAAACCGTCTGTAACTTCTTGGGGGAAGCTACACAAGTGGTTGAACTTTTTTTCTTCATATTTGTAATCTTCAAAAATGATCATAACTTGTTTATTTACACGTCCATTTTTTACAAAATTAATATTTGTTAAATCTTCTCTCCGAGATCTATCAAACAAGATCCATGAAGCCCATAATATTTCAAATAAAAAAATCACCCATACAGTAATGTTTACAATGTGTACCAAAAAATCAAGCAGTTTTAAATCTGAGGCCTTTTTACAAACAGTAGCATTTACTATGTTAATATTACATAGACATTCAAATTTACCGTATTCATCGAAAAAGAAAATTCATAAATTTATCAAACTAGTTCAATGAAGCCCATAATATTTCAATGTAAAAAATTACACAGACAATAATATTTACTATGTGAACCTTTAAAACAAATTGCTTAATTAATGGTTGACTAGTCAATAGGAGTTAATTAAGAAAGAACTCTCAAAATAGCTTACATATAATAATACTTATTAACTAGGTTCTTACATTTTTTGCTAAGATTAACGAAAATACAAACAAATCATTTAAATGAATGGGCCAATTAATGTATAATCCCCAACACAAATATACACCTCAAATATTCATATGATTTAAACCTCCACCTAGGGACATCCAACTTTTTTCACTCTATTTTGTTTAATTTTCTTCCTCTGGCATAGCTCTTTATCCATCGCCTCATTTTTTAAAAGTTTGTTCCATTGATCGACTGCAATTTCAAAATTCAAAGGGACTCTATATTATATAGCCAAAATATCGGAGCTTCATGCCCCCTTTGAGAAATTTCTCTATAAAAATTTCCTTCGATATGTTCGCAGTTATTAAGCAACCCCAAAAATAAACTTTTTCTTTGAACGATTGGGGAA
Source organism: Sambucus nigra (assembly GCA_949130495.1). Taxonomy (NCBI): domain Eukaryota; kingdom Viridiplantae; phylum Streptophyta; class Magnoliopsida; order Dipsacales; family Adoxaceae; genus Sambucus; species Sambucus nigra. The sequence goes on along the minus strand of OX422213.1, from coordinate 361,582,747 downwards.
TGAAAAATTCTTAAAAAGTTGTTAAAAAAAGCCATCCTTGATGGCTTGATGAACTCCGTTTCAATTATCTACTTCCACGAGTCTCAGATGTTTTTTCCCAAGAGACAAACACTAGTATTAAAAGATATGGACATCATTTTTAGTGCCAATAGGATTATTCCCGAGAAGGGATCACCTAAGAGGATTCTTCTCATTTGTTAGGGAGCTGTCAGTAGTGGTGAGTGGGATTAATATGCACTTATTTCCCAATCTTAGATAGAGTAGTTGAGTAAAGCATTGGCGGAGAAGATTAATGTTCACCATTGGTATTAAAAATCCAGGTTGGCGTGCAGGAGATGAAAACCTAGGAGTTGCCCCATCATCATTTGGTAAGTTATCTCCATTGCCATTCGATATTATCTACAATAAAAAAATATTAGCGACATACATTTCATTATTTAGGGTCACTGTTATAAAGTAATGGGGATATTGATAAGGATGTTACGAGTAGAATATAATTTGGTTGGATGAAATGGAGATAAACAAGTGAGGTGTTATGCAATAAGAGGATAACTAGTAAATTAAAAGGAAAATTTTATAAAATGGGTATTAGGGTAGCGACCCTATATGGAGCAGAGTCTTGGGCTTTAAAGAAAAAACATAAATAAATTTTCCATGTTAGTGAGATGACGATTCTTCGATGGATGATAGGATTCATTAGAAATGACAAAATAAAAAACTAGTACGTAGGAGAAAAGTTAGTAGTTTCTCCAATTAGCAGTAAATTAAGAGAAAGTAGACTTATGTGGATTGGACAGAGGTTCCATAGACCATTAGATGCACATATAACAAGAGGAAGATTATTTGAAATAGTGGGTAAAATATAATGGGGTCACCCTAAGCTATTATTGGAGTAAGTTATTAGGAGAGATCTTAAGGAATTAAACTTGAATGATAATATTGCATATAATAGATTAGAATGGGAAATGAGAATCCATGTGGCCGATGCCATATGATGGAATTAAGGCAAAGATGATGATGATGATGAAAAAATATTAGCAACAAATTCATTATACAAATCTTTTTACGACTATATATTCGTAAAAACTTTCTTATAATATAAGAATTTAAAATATATTCAATGTGTTTGATCTCTATCCATTTCGTAGTAATTTTTAAAATTCTTTGAAATTTTTCATGTGGCTAACTAGGAGGAAGGGTATCTATGATTGGATGTGTAGATGCCCGTGACATGAACTCGGAATCCTTTCTTCTTCAACTTATTGGCAAGCTTAAATTTAACGTGCATATGTCGTGAGACATCACAGTCGTGGTTAATTCTCTCTTTACGTAGTTGTATCCATAGTGGATGAATTTTTCCCGCCTTCTCTAACACTGTAAGTAACGTGAACTTTATATCGAACTTATGGTGATGAAATATATTTATTAGTGCCTTATCCTAACTTTCTACAGGAAAAATCGAATACGTTTGATCAGATTCTCTTGGGAGAGATGAACTCCATGATTTGCAAGGTACTTAAATTATTCCATTTGCTTATTTCCATACATGTAAATATGAGTACCCTATATATGGGGCGCACTAATAAAATGTATAAGTGTGGTCCAATTGCAGCCTCTCGTACTTTTATTTCCAGTAATTATCACCGTGCTTCATTTTTATTGAGAAACATATACGAGAGTGTGACTATGAGTCCTATGAGTAATGACTCTAATTAATCATTAACTACTTATTGTCTTTTAACCAATCCAATTTAAGTTTATTTTATTTTATTTAATCCTAGAATTATTATGCATCCATCTGCCTTTTTTGCGTTCACCTTATCAACATCAGTAACTCCAAATTAGTTTATTTTATTTAAATTAATATTAAAATTACTATATGTCCGCAAAATGTACAACCCCTTCTAGAAATTTCCATTAACCTAAACAAAAACATTTATGGAGGAGGTAACATGACCACAACAATCAACAAAATGATTTGTGTGCATATGGGTATGTGTTATATGTGTGCGTTTACGTATACATGTATGTGTTAAAATTATGTGAGTTATACATGTGCACATATGTGTACGTGTTATATGTGTCTTTAGTATGTGTATGTGTTATACACGTGCATGCATGTATGTGTTATTGTAATACCCCATGATTTTAGGATTGAAAATTTAATTATATTTGGGAGAAATATTATTTTTTTAAATTGGAGAATTTTTAATTCTGGAAATGAGGTCAAATTTAAGGATGTTAGAAAGTATTTCGAATGACGATTCTGAGTGTGCGGTTGATCCCGGATGGGTCGATATAGTCGAAATGACTATATTTGGGTGTTATTTGGGTTCCAGAATATTTTAAGTTTGTTTTACTCCAATTGTAGTAACCGAATCATTTAAAGTTTGTATTATCATTTAAAGTTGGAGATCTTGGAGATAAGGTGTGACACCCCGACTAATTAAATACCGGGTAACTACTCCTTTATTAAATTAATTCAAAATGCCAAGTTGGCTCAGCTAATATCATCACTGTCGAAAACATTTTTATTATTACTAACCACCTAGTATTTAAAAAGTAAGTTGCCAAATTTTAATTAAAGTCTGATTAACATGCAACAAGTGAAATGAAGAATAATAACACCATTCACCATAACGAAGTAAATAGAATAACCATCACATAATGTAAATAAAGTCTAGAGGAAAACTCCTCACTACAAATCCACAAACTGAAATAATTAAACTGGATATTGAATCAATACATGCCAAAGTCTGAAAACTGTAATGGAAATGTAACTCTAATGGAACTGGGCCACATGCCCTAAAACTGCGGAATACTGAACATGGAATCCAAATGATAGAAGCATCTAAAAGCAAATCCCTGTAACTTCCACAAATAGCTACAACTCGTCATCTGAATGAGTATCCTATGCATGGTGTCCTTGTGGCTGGGCACCTAAAATGGTTTTACAAGAAAAATAGATTTGAAAGCAAACGGGTCAGAGCCCGAATGTGGAGATATTTTAAAAACCTGCAAGTGCTTTAAAAACATTTAAAACATTAAATGTAAAGTACATGTTAGGACGTGAACTCACATGATATTCTCACCTCTCGTCTAACTGTGCACTCCTAACGTAAGTACCCATCTAAAACGACACAAACCACTAGCTAAGTGACATCATATCTAGCTAGACTGTCATAGGTCCTACCCTTATTACTCGGTTCCATTAACATTATAACGATCTCAGTTAAATTGGTGTTTAACGTAAATTCAGGTTCTCATACAAAAGTAATACATCTCGTTATAGATTAGCCCCCTATGTTATTCCATAGTTACACACAATACCATATGAAAGTTCCCAGTTTATTACGCGTATATTTTCCACAACCTAAATATACAATAAAAGCACCCCGAGAATAAGCTGCGGTGCACACATACTCTCCTATCCATCCCGGTACATCACGTACATAAGGATCACATATTCCGAATCTCTCAAGAATAGTTCACAGATAACAACATCACAAATAATGGAGGCGAACACAGTCACATCACATGGGTCACGCACATACCTACGCTCCCACGATCAGCGGACTTATTAACATCCCAATAAGTCTTTCTCTGACCTATGTTCATCGAGGTAACCAGTCTAAATCCGGGAAACACAAGGATTAGAGGGCCCTAAGCGAACGCAAACCTCCCGTGATAGCAAGTATGGTAGGTATGTCATACACATAATTCATATACCAATACTAAGTAAGCACACATCTTAGTAATCCCGTAGTTTAATTATAGTACTTACCGCATTCTCTCACCAATCTAATATATACACAACTTATATAATCCCTGTCCATATTTACACGCGCCATAGTTTATTCTCACGTTGTGGTAAACACTCACATCTCAATCCCATATTAACCATTATTTAAATTACTCGTATATAATTTACTCCTCATAATAACCCAAATGTCCCAATTCTGTCAATATATTATCAAAGGAATGTTATCTCTATCCTCGAACAAGTTTATGGGACTCCAAAAATCAAAACAAGTCAAAAAGGCCTAAACTGCCAGCACGTTAGAAGTCTCGTTCGAACGAGGCTGTTCGAACGAGATTTCAGTTCGTTCGAACGAACTGTACCTTCTAACGAGATCTCGTTCGAACGAAGTTATCGAACGAAATTCCCTTTCGTTAGAAGCGAGTGGTCAACTCGTTAGAAGTTCGTTCGAACGACCTGGAGAGGTCTTCTAACGAGGGACCAGTTTCGGCCCAGATTTTCTCCAATCTCGTTTTTCATCCATTTTAACACCTCAAACCTCTTCCAAAGTTCATCCCAACAACGTTTTAGGGTCTCTAATTCATCCTAAACATATTAAAGTCACCTCCTAACATGTTTTAAGGAATTAATTCGTCCTAAACATCATTAAATCACAAGTCTCTACACTTTTCCCCAATTTTTCAAGAACATGAACCCTAAAATTTATAGATCCTTAATTTATCCAATCAAATCTGTTGTTATGTCTTACAAGATATATCAATATCAGATTAGTCCTCTAAATATGATTCTACATGCAATCCTTTCATCAAAATTTAGTATTCTACTTCCAAACTCATGGGTTTTTCATCATCTTCTAAGAACAAACATAAATTTGAATTATCTAACATGGAAGGAACATTATCTGAAATTAAATGGTATTAAATCACTTGCCTCGAGTGTCTCTGGATTTGGTGTTGATTTGGTAAAGCTTTTTCTGCAGAATTCCTTCTCTCTCTCCTTCTCTAAGCTTTCTTCTCCAATGGTGGCTAGGGTTTTCTTGGGAAGTAATTAGAAACCTAATTCTAATAACCTACGTAAACTATTGGGTTAACATGGGTTGGTTAGTGGCTTAGTGGGTCAAACCCACATCAGATTTACTTCACTAATTTTCGTCACTATTAATTCCTCAAAATACAAAATTACCAAAATACCCTTTATGTTGCCGGTATGGCTTAAAAATACCCCGGGACCCAAATTAAACCCCCGGCTAGTGTTTTCTGACTATCTCGACCCTTCCGGACGCGTTGGGGCACTCAAAACGACCATACAGTTAATAGAATTTTAAATTCACTTTTATAATTAAAATAATTATACCCTGACGCGACTGTCACACGCGTCCCAATAAAATGACCAAATTGTCATATATCAATCTCACGACAAATTTCATAATTCTATATTCATATAACATCATATATACTCAATATAGTCAAATACCAACTCACATCACGCTAGTATTTTATCCGGATTAATTCCCAATTAATTCACATTTAATTAATTAATCCCAAAAATAAATATAGCCAAAAATACGGAATATTACATAAGGCTTAAAAAGAAAATGGGATATAACAATCTCATTCTTGAGATTGAGAAAGCCCTAGAGAGAGAGAGAGAAGAGGAAAGGAAGAAGAGAAAGAAGAAAAGCTTGGGGATTTTGTCCAATACGTGATTTTGAGGAAGATTCAACCTCTACAACTTTGAGGAAAGTGATTAAACTTGCTAAATAATTCATGTGTGTCATTTATTTCATGATTTGTGGATAAAATATGGATTTTGGGTTAAAAATGTCAAAACCTAGATTTTGGGTAAATCTTGCATTTGAGATGTATATATATGAATTTGAGGTGGTATAATTAGTTGGGTTAACATATTTAGTGAGTTTTGATGTTACAAATTTGTATGGGTTGAAGAATAATGGAGAGAATATGATAAATTTGGTTTTTGGGAAATTTTGATTTTTGGAGAGAGACATTTTTGTAGCTGCCGAACAGGCCGAATCGATTCGGCCCCTTTTTGAATCGATTCGGAATGTTGCAGACTTACAGGTCTGAGTGATCGAATCGATTCAGTCGCAAGGTCCGAATTGATTCGGCTTAAGACAGACTCATAGGTCCTTTGGACTGAATCGATTCGCATTAGGGGCGAATCGATTCTCTTTGAGGACCGAATCGATTCGGATTGGGCTCGATCGATTTGGAAATAGGGCTATTTTGCGAGGTTTTTCTGGAGTGAGTTTTTCTCCCTTTCATTTGCCTTTATCGATTAGGAACCTTCAAATATGTTACGAGAAATACGTTTTGGAGATTTTTTAGGGAGTTTTACATATGATGAAATATTGGGGGCGTATCGAGTTGTTTCGAGAGAGTACAAATTGAAGATTATCGTATCAACTTAGTGGGGAATCCTACTACCATCAAGATTTCTATTTGGAGATAATTATGGGTCAATAAGAGAGAGGAAGTGTAGGCTTAGTAATGTTGGACTTCAGAATTAAATCACATATCTGATAACGTTAATGGTTCGTATGATCAACTGAACTGTAATTTGAATTGGGAATGTTTTAGCATATTACCGAGTAGAATGAGTTGTGTATATACTTATATCTGGGTTAATCACTATATATCAGTCTCTCTCTCTCTCTCTCTCTCTCTCTCTCTCTCTCTATATATATATATATATATATATATATATATATATATAGTTTGAATGATATATGTATACTTATTGTGTGAGCATACCCTCCAGTGCTATCATGGGAAGTTGTGCGATGTGGGTGAGGCCCCTATCTTCAAGAGCAGGGTACGTATAGTCCCCAGGCCATAATCGTCCATTATTTATTGCATGATTTTATTATGGGTGAGAAGTCTTGGGAATGATTCGTTCTCACTTTCAGGTTTGGAACTATGACCGCTTCCAATGCGATTTGTTTTTATTACCAGGGCAGTGTGATAATAGTCCGGTGTCTGGTAACCCGGGATAAAGTGAGTAATTCCTAAAATATGATAGCATTGTGAAGTATTTTTAACTCCATAAGTGATTGGGTTTTAAATACCTAAATGTATGCTAAGCATGTTATGTGTCCTTACTTGCTGGGTTTGAATGGTTGAGTTCTATGACTAGAGTAATGTTATATAGACCCTAAAGGTTTGCTACAATGTCTTATTTGTGTAATTAGATATTGTTGCTCCTTATAAGTAGTCAAAGTTATGTGTTGGGTACCGAGGGCGTAATGGATCTCGACGATCAACATTGTCAAGGAGTAGTGTATCGGGGGGTGGGTCCTTATATGGATTTCGCTTTGCGAGATGTCACAGACACGGAACTTAGTGAAGTATTGGGAGTGGGGAGAAGTTTAGTCCTTAGTACTAGGATTTATATGTTATAGCGAAACAATGCTTTATGAGAATATCTAGAGTAATACTCCAAATAATTAGCTGATGTTATATGCATCGTGCACCCATGGCATAATGAATATCAATGATCAACATTGTCAATGAGAAGTGTGTCGGGGGGTTCCTAATTTGCATTTCTCTTTTCGAGACGCCCCACGCACCAAATACAGTGCCATGTTGAGTGTTGGGATAAGTTTAGTCCTTAGCATTTGGATGCTAATAACTTGTTTAAGTTAATAACTAGAATCCGATGAAATCTAGTAAGAGTTATGTATATGTATATTTATATGTTAACATAAGTTCAGATGCACACTTGGGTTAGGGTAGAATAGGAAGTTCTGGTTATGTTTTTTATGATGGGTTATGCGAGTGTGGATTAGGCATAGGTTAGATTGAATTGTCCCTAGAATGTTATATTGAATTGTCCCTAGAATGTGTGGGGTAGTTTCATTCAGGACCATGCGCATACGTTTAGATGCGCGCTCTAGTGGAGGGGTGAGTTAAAGTTCTAGGAGAGTGCAATTCCACTTTATTCATGTTATAGTACATTTATAATTATTATGCATTTTAATGAACTTGCTAAAATGTTTTCACACCTCGAGCTCTAACCCGTTTATATTGTCTCTTGCTACGCATATATTGTATTATATTTTAGGTGTTCCTTTGTAAGGACGCCAATGATGTTTTCTATCCAGTATTCATCGAGCTGTAGAAGATGAGGACTGTTGCGGGATTTTTTTATAGCCCTTTCCTATCTTTGGTAAATCTAGTTTAGGATTCAGTCTGTTTCGGGTTTACACCCAAGGGTTGTGTACGTAGAACTTTTATATTTCTTTCCTCGGGTTGTTGTATTATCTGTGACCCGACAGCATATTTGAGTATTTCCTTCTTTGTATTGCTGGCATACTATAGGATTATTTCCTTTTATCTTAGCATGTATGTGTACCTTATCATTTTCAATAGTTATCACGTTATTGGTTTGTTTATGTTCATTGTATGTTTTAAAAAAAAAAATTGGCACTCGCTTTTTATAATATTGAGTAGTTAGCTATGTTTATTTTAGTATCGACAATAGATACTGAGAATGATCCATTTGAAGTTCCTGATTAATTACAGTATAGGGCTAGCCACCCGTTTTTATTTTAAGCAGGGTGCCACAGTTATAAATGTGCACGTGTATGTTATATATGCATGCATGTGTAACCATACAAATATCACATAAATATTAAAAGTTAATTTCATGTAATAAAACCCTATCAACAAACATACATGTAATAAAACACCATTTATTCAGTAGGAGGTAAACATTTTAGTCTCACACACACATTGGGCTACGAAAAATTGCTCGGAATTGATTATGGATTAAATTGCAGAACTCTATTTTTTAAAGGTTTGATTACAAATATATTTTAAGGAAATAAATTATCTAAAATGTAAGAAATTCTCCTCCTTTTTCTTATTTTTTAAATATTTTTCCCTAACCCTAAAAATTTGGATTCATCACAAAATTGGAAAATTAAACAAACTTATCTACTACAAAATTAGTCTCCTTTAATGTCCAAAATTATGAAATTGGCATTTCAGTCTTTCTCTTACACACACATTTCAGTCCCACAAGCATACATACACATACACATACATGAAGACAAACACACTTCATCCTCTCTCACACACGTACACATACACATACACATACACATACACATACACATACACATACACATACACATACACATACACAAATATACAAAAATTATATATGGTGTGCCTGAAGGTACACAAGAACTAAAAGACCGTCTAGTCAATAATCTCAGCAACAAAGTTTGTGTTGTGTTTTTGAAAATATCAAATTATTGGGTCGAACTTAAATTTGAGACAATTTCTCAAGCCAAAACTGACACTTAACTATACATATTAAAGTATGTACAATATAGTGTGTATATATATATATATATATATATATATATATATATATATATATATATAGTTCAGTGAAAATATCATAGAAGAATATGTGTTTTATTATGAGACAATTTCTCATAAAAGAATAGTCTATATAATTAATGTTCCCAAAATACGAAACATTAATTGAAAGGGCATATCTGATTTAAAGATCTTAGAATGGAGAAGAAGGTGATAAGACCTTCAAATTAGACATGCCCTTTCAAATCAGATACACCCTTCCTATTAATGTTTCGTATTTTGGGATGACTGTTCCCATATTAAATTAGCTCTGTTGTACCTCATGGTTTGAATACGTATTGATATCTTTCATTTTTCTTTATATATAAAGAAAATAACACAATAGTCTCATATTAAGTTATTCATTCCTAATGTAGATACGATTTCATATGGAAAGGATGTACAAAAAACTTTAGCAAATATTTACATAAAACCATAAATTTGTATATTTAATAAGTACACAAAGCATGTGGATGTTTTTTCGATGAGAAAAGTACGAAAACCTAGATTTAATGTTGGACCAAATAATTACTGTGTTTGATAGTTTAGGCAACTAGCATTGCAAACCAATGAAGAAACAAAAGATAATTTAATTTTAAAAAATATATACACAATTTGTAGCCAAAAATTGACAAATCAATAACCAACAAAAGTGACTAAAACAAAGTTTGCGTAAGACCTCAAACATAAATTGACATATTAAGCAAGAAATTATGTCGAATTTATACAAAAAACAAAAAACTAAATGAATTGATAAATTTATACTACATGCATATAAAAATCCATGTTTGCATAATGAGAGGGGAAAAGTACTTGAGAGAAAGATAGGCGGTGTTTGAATGGGAGAGATGTAGTGGCGGTGACCGATGGAGAGAGAGATAGCCGGGAGGGGTTAGAGAGAGAGAGAGAGAGAGAGAGAGAAATGGAAAAATAGATTAAATGTGTTTATGTATAGAGAGCGTGGTCACAGTGCTAGGACATGACCTCTGAATGTGACCATTTATTTTTTATGCATCATGAGCCTAGTCATCATGATGAGGTTGGTGAGGTGTAAAAAATAAATAGTCATGTCTTGGGGTCATGACCTAAGACTGTGACCAGCTCCCATGATAGTTTCAAAATGATCACGAATCATAACCATGACCCATATCAACTAAAACCTTGACATTTTTCATGCCTATGGTCATGGTCTAGGGTCGTGACCCACTTTGGTTGGAGTTTTGGATACCATTTGATCGCAGGTGTGCTGACGGGCCAAGATCGTGAGCATCTTGGTCACAGTCAATGGTCGTGACCACATTAATTTAATATTACCCTTTTTCTTGTTCGTGAACTTTGTCACTTTCTTTTGGCTTTGGTCATGGGTCTGGACAATGACTAACTGGCCATGACCATTCTCGATTTGTGTTGTAGTGAAAATTTACCAAGATATGAAGAGACAGTTCATATCGGAATGTACTACTTATTAGATGGTGAATGTATACCATCAGAAGCCTTCTAGTATGCTTCAACCTTTACCCGTTCCCGAGTGTAAGTGGTATAGCATGTCGATAGACATCATTATAGGGATACACTTTACTCATCAATAATATGATTTTGTATGGATGATTATTTATCGCCTTAAAAAGATGGCTACTTTTTGGACATCCGCACTAATTATTAGCTTACACAGTTATATATATATATATATATATATATATATATATATATATATATATATATATATATATATATATATATATATATATATATATGGGAGAGATTGTTTGTTTACACGGGTTCCATTATCGATAATTTTAGATTGGGTCCCTACATTTGTGACACAATTTTGGGAGTGTTTTTAGCAGACCATGGGAACTAAGATCCATCTTAGCATGGCATGACATCTACATAAGGATGGAAAGACCGAGAGGGTCAATCACACATTAGAGGATATGTTGCGGTTATGTATAATGGAATTCAAGGGATGCTAGGACGTCCATTTACCACTAGTGGAGTTTTGCGTATTATAATATTTATTAGAAATCCATTTCTATGGCCCCTTATGAAACACTATAATGGATACCGTATCGATCATCGGTATGTTAATAGGACTGAGGTGAGGGTAAACAATTAAGATGGAGTATATCCATGAAACTACTGAAAAGATTAAATTGATCATAGAGAGAGTACAAATCTCTCAAGATAGACGTAAGAGCTATATCGATAAGAGTCGAAAGATGATTGTATTTCAGATGGGAGAGCAGGTGTTACTGCGGGTTTCCCTATATGAGGAGATGCTTTTGACTCACACACAGTCGAGGAGATGATTTTGACTCATTCTTATATGAGGAGGTCATTTTGACTTATAAGCATATGAGGATATGATTTTGACACATTTTATATGACGAGATAATTTCTAACTTATTAAGTAATAATTTTTTTTGACTCAATGAAGTATGAAATTTATTATAAATTTTGAGGATGGAATTACTTTTGTTAGAGGGGAAGATTGTAATACCTCATAATTTTAAAATATTTTCTCCGGAACTTCAATGGATTTTAATTAATTAACTAATTAATTAATTTTGAAAATCGATGAATTTGAAATAATTATTTTGAGAGAAAACTCGAATTTTCTAACTATTTTGAGTGAGAAATAATGTTTTGTAAAAACTTTGAATTTGGACCCATTATATGGGGTTTAATTATATTTTAGAATTTTATTAAAGTACATGTTAGTTTAGAATTGTATTAAAATAATAATTAAATAAAAGAGAGAATTCTACTCTAGAGCATGGGTATAATGGTAACTATATCATACATAGGGATAAAATTAGGGTTAAGGGCATAAGAGTAAAGGCACAATTAGGAGGAGTTAGTTTAAAAACATTAAGATACCTGAATTCCCATTCTAAACTCACAACAACATCCACCAAGACTTCACATTAAATCATCTTTTCAATTAACAAGGCTTTTGGGGATGTTCTTGAAGAATAACTAAATTATTTGTTTAAGAAAGGATCCTTCTGCACATTTAGGGATTTCTTTATACAAATTATGATTTATATCCTTCATATAAGTCAAGATAATTAATCTCTCTCCTCTCATGATGTAAATGATGATTTTTTACCTAAATAATATTTTCATGAAGTATAAAAATATGCATAGATAATTAGGGTTTATCTCATGTATTAGAAAAATTGGTATTCGTTGTAAATCAATGAATAAATCCAACTTTTAAAAATTGTGTACTGGTTAGACCAGTGTAGTTTAATTGCTTTTAATTGGGGAATTTTATCTTCTGTTTGAATTAGGTTAAACTAGTTGAATTGGATTGAGATTTGGAATTTTATGAGAATATGATGTTCACATTGAAATTAGTTAGATTAATTGAATCGTGTTAAGAGAATGTAGTTTTGTATTAGTGTTAATGTAAAAAATTAGATTTGACCTAATTGTTTTAATCACAGATAAAGAGAATAAAGAAATAATAGGCAATAAAATTTTAAAGTGGTTCAGCCTTGCAAGAATGGCCTACGTCCACTGTTTTTGTTATTGCTGACTATTTATTTGGAATTCTCGAGGTATGGTTTTTCTCAAGAAATTCCGGTCCCCTTCCAATGAGGAGGTTACAATGTATTTATAGCCTTGAGGTTGTACAAATGAAAGGATAATGCGCTGATATCTAGTAGACATGTACATCTGCATGATAATAAATGAGCATTTAATGCGCAGTCGTCTACTTGATTATCATGATTGGAATGCTAAGTTGCTCGGACCGCTTAAGCTGCTCGGACCACCTAAGCAACTCGACACGCTCGAGCTGCTCGGGGCCACTGAGTTCCTCGTGTCTTTTTAATTGCTCGGTGGTCTTAAGTTGCTCAGTGATCTTGAGTTGCTCGGTAGAAGTATACATATTTTCCACGTTAGTAGACACGCGTCTGTAAGTGAGTAGTCCATGTCAGGAGACTAAATTTGGTATCAACAGAAGCCCCCAATGTGTCATAGTTTAATGTTGAAGAAAAGTATGGAACATTCTGCTTGGAAACTGCATTTGTTGTATAGTTTTTAAGAGAGCATTCGTTGTATTTAACTTCTTTTTTTGGGTGCACAGTATCAGGCCTCATAAATATTTTGAATTTTTATGACCGCTTCGATATTTGTGCTCTTTTTCTTCTTTTATCCACCGAATATGCAAACGTCTTTCTTATTAATCATTACCTTTTCTCTATTCCCGAGGTAAAGTATTTAAACACGACAAAAACTCTATCGTCTTCTACTTTTCAAACCCGTGTCTTCAAACTTTTCATTTCTTCTCTATCTTGTACGTTCGTTTCTTCCATTGTTCGTTGTCAACTAATTCAGTTTTCTCCTGTAAGATCTTCTTCCATCTCTTTTACTTATTTTGTTCATCATGGTTTACCCTGTTGAATCTCTTGACAAATTTTGTTCTGAATTTTCAATTCCTCCAAGGGTCATATTAGAAGAACTTTCTGAACCTTCTGACTATTTTTCTTTGGCTGAGGGATATTGGTTCCCTAGCCTCTTTGTGGCCGAATGTTTCTTTTCTTTTCCTCCAAATCCTTTATGTTTGGATTTCTATCAATATTTTGACGTTGTTTCTGCAAAAATAACACCGAATACCTGGAGAATAGTTAATGGAGTCGATAGGTTAAACCAAATTCATGGAAACCATTTAGGAATTATACAAATTATGTTTTGCTACAGATGGGTTGTCAGCGATAGTACTTTTTATTTAAAAACTAGGTTTTTGAATAGGGCTTTAGTTTTCAATCTTTCAAATGCCAATAGGGATTACTTTGAACATGGGGTTATTATGAAAAATTGGCAACATGCTCCATTAAATGGAGATGATGTATATCAGGGTCCCAGGTGTCCCCCTTATGGCAATAGAATAGGTTGTTTTTTATTTTTTGAAATCTCGTTTTCTTGATGTTTGATAAAATGTATCACTGACATTTAATTTTTTATTATTTACACTTGATAGCAAAAGAAAATCTCCAAAGTGGACAGAGGTTAATTTAAAACATTTGAAACTTATCTGGAGTTTGAACCAGTCTGTGGCCGAGGAACACATTAGGTTTGCTTCTTATTTGTTGCAGTACAAGAGTTATACTTCATCCTTTACTACTCGTCCAGTGGTGGTTGACATTCGCCAAGTTCTAGCTACTGATACTAGTGGGGAAGGTTCTTCTTCAGAGTCCAATATTCCTATTGGTGACATAATGAAGAGAAGGAAAGCTCCTTCCTTTTTCGACAAGTCTGATTTTCCTGCGGTGGAGGCAAAGAGAAGTAAAAAAGATGTCCCAAAAGAGGGGGTAAAGACTGTAGAGGTACCCCCTTCTGATGCTACCAAGAAATCTGGTGAGAAGCCCCCTGTGGCTCCGAGAAAGATCGTTGAAAAGCCCCCCGTCGTCCCGAGCAAGATTATTGCTATCACTCCTCCTAGTGAGGTTATTGTCATATCACCAACTAAGACAACGTCCTTAGTTGAGAATGCTCCTGTTCCTCCAAGGAGGTTAAAGAAAAATCTTTCTGAGAGACTTGCTGAACCAGCCTCTCAACCATCATCTGTTGAAGGTGGTGTTTCAACTTTTATTCCCCCGAACTCCACTGTGGGCTTAGTAAAATCTTGGACTATCCCAGAGGCACCTGACATTGAAAACTCTCTTACTCGTGAGAGAGTTACTGCTCTAGCTGCTCAACACATTGCTTCGGTAAGTATTATTGATCTTATCCTTTCATTCTTTTTAATTATATGTTCATACATTGACTTAAAATTATTTCTTTTCTCAGCTGGTAACGTGTTTCAATAGCATTGTAAAAAGGGATGAAGCCATCAGGGCCTCTAGTTCCTCGGATGGAGTAGAAAATGCTTTTACTGGATTAACCCAATATTTGAAAGACTCTCATCAAAAGTATGAGGAAAGTAAAGTTGCTTGGGAGAAGCAGGTTAAGTCCGTTGAGCAATAGAGAGATCGAGTTGTGGAAGCCTCCAAAGGATTTGAAACACCCTGAATCTTTGACTTACTTGAGTCTACATTATTTAGGCGTTTCAACTAATTTGGATATTGTGTCAAAACATATTTTTAGTGCAAGCCTTCTCCTTGGTACATCTTGCAACATTACTCGACGACTCAACTTGGCTCGACTCTACTCAACGACATATCCGAGTAAAGGTATTCACGTGTGTTGCACATTTGCACTTGACACATTAGGCACACATGCATATTTCTTGATCTATGATTTCTATAGTGTGACTTGTCTTGACAATGTAGACCTGCTACCTGCTACAGTCTTTGAGACTTTCGACTGCACCTACTAGAAGCCATAACAATGTATACCCATCAGATATTGGCTTTTTAACTTCGTCCTTTTGTGAGATATAGGTTTATTATTTTTTTAAACGTTTGGAAGGATTAGACTTGACCTTATCATTTTGTTCTCCTCTTGTCAGTTCCTCACCTACTTTCGTCATATAGTCTCAGAGGTGTATTTGTGAGAGAGATGTCGAGAACTGCTAACTTAACTACTTTGACCATTGGGAGAAATATGTTTACCTTAGTAACTTTCGGCTATACCACTGTACACATTAGTTGTTGGTTCATGTTTATTGTTTTTAAACATTAGGAGCCTTAGTCACTTCTTAGTACCTGTGACCGAACAGGACTTTGCCAGGTGTACTATATCTGTTACAGTCTTTTAACTATCTGATACTCTTTAGATCCTTTTGTCTTAGATTTAGTGTTCTATTGTATGCCACCTGTCAAAATTATATCCGTTGGAGACTTTGTTTCAACTAAAACTCTATACTATCTTGTTTGTTTCTTTAGTGGTTTTAGGTTCTTGAATATTTTATAACCGACTGAGTTTGTGGCATCAGTTTAAGTTGTTTAAGTTGTTTAAGTTATTAATTAGTTGTGACTCGAATTAATCTTGACCTTAGATTAGTAACTTTTAATCTGAACCCATCATTTTAAATGTTTCTAGAATATTGTTTTCTCACCTATATAAACTTCATTTGAGAGTTTATTTGTGTTAGCTATTCAGATTATATTTTCTAGAGTGAGAAACACAAGAGGTTTAATATTTTTAGAGAGAAAAATATAGAGAATTAGAGAGAGAATGTCTAAGAGAGAAGAAAGTATTATTTTACACACATTGTGTTCATTCTACTTCATCTTTATTCTATTTTTGTTTTGGATTCTCAATTATCTTGCACATCATCTCATATTGTAGAGATTGAAATATTGTGTTATTGTAGAGAGAATTTAAGTGCTTTCATGATGAAATATTTTTTACAAAAACTAGAATTCCTTAGATTTTTAGATCCGAACTTTATTGAATATTTTTATGATCTAAATATTCTGATTTTATGTTAGATGCTATATGATGTTTAAATCATAATTTCTCCGGATCTTGCATGTTTATTGAAAATCTTTTTAAAGATCTGTTTTTTCATATTTGTGAAATAATTTGAAAAACACTTTCCTCATAAAATTGAAAATAAATTTTTGAGAGATTGAGAACACATCTTAAATGATGGAATAATCTTGTTGTGTGTTCATGATAAGTGTTGTATGTATTTCTTATAAAGAATGTTTATAAGATTTTTGATTGAAAATTTATTTTGTAAGTTTTTGTAGAAAACTTAATTGGTCTTAATTGAAAATGAATTTTTCTTAAGTTTTTATAGAAAACTTATTTGCTTGATTACAAATATATTTTTGTTAAATTTTTGAAGAAAACTTATATGCTTGTGTTAAGAATTGAGTTCTTGCATTGTTGCATTTAGAACATATTCACTTACACGTTTTGCACAACTAGTATGTTGTTGAGAGATCAATTTTTGACTGAGTTGGAATTTGCTAAACAAGAAGAACGTAGTTAGGAAGTTGAGAGAACAACTACAGCAATCAGAACTGCAGAGAAGTTAGAAGGATACCAGAGGGTACATTCCTAAACTTGTATAGGTCTGATTTGTGTGTTTAGTTTGTTATATAGCTTGTAACCGATAATTCTTTTAAGTGAAATTTTTGTTTTACTCTGTAGAGGGAGTCGTGGTTGTTTTCTCGAGTTTGGGTTTTTACCACGTTAAAAAAACCATACTTGTTATCTTCTTATCCTCATCTTATTCTATGTATGATTTAGAATTAAAATTGTTACATGATTTAATTACTTGAATTGAAATAATTCTTCATATGAGATATATTGGATTGTAACTTAATAAATCAGATTGTAATTAATTTAACTTTTAATTAAATAAGATTTTATTGCTTTTATTTTCCGCATGTATTAAAATCTGATTAGTTAGATAATAAAGTTTTTCTTGATTTGATCATATACATGTTATTAGAAAAACTTGCATGAAATCAGAGTATGTTTATGTGTGCGTATGGAGATTGTTTCATAGGCGCATCTGAAGAAATGTTTCTTTCCTCATCCGGGAGGAGAAATTTTTCAGATTGGAGAAGAAATTGAGAGATTTGAGAAGAAGAATAAAGAGCTTGAGGCGAAGCTCAAGAATGTTGAAGATCTTGAGAATAAGCTTAAAACTGCTGAAGGGGAAGTTCTTAGACTTCATGATGTTGATCTTTAGAAACAGGAGGTGGAAGGGAAATTGAAGGCTGCCGATGAACTTCTAATTGAGAGGACTTCCTCGAAGAAGGCAAAAGGAAGAAATTTTGTTAAGAAGTCCTTCAGCGCTGGTTGGGACAAAGGTTGGAATAAAGGCCTGGCTGCTATGTCCTCTCAAATGGAGTTTGCCAGCCTTAAGTATTTCAGGGATGGATGGGTTGCATCTCTGCAGGAGCTAAAAGTCACTGAGAATTCTAAACTGTTCCAGCGACACACTCATGACCCTCCTCCCTCTCCTGGAGAAGAAGAATAGGAAGAAGTTACCTCAGAAGAATCTTCCATGATAATTGGGGACCAGGTCCTTACTGTTGAACCTTGCTCCGAGCAGCCCCAACCAGCAAACACTTCTGCCGAGCAGCTTTTATTGCCCTTCGAACAACTTTCATTGTCCTCCAAGCAACCAACCTCTTCATCCAAGCCTTCCGAGGAAATCTTAGAAAATAAGGAGAAGGTGTAGAGTTGTTCGGATCTTTCTTTTATTTTTTGTTGAATGTAATTTTGGACTGTGTAATTCTTTTTGTGATGAAATAAAATTCAAACTTTTGGTTGTTTGTCTTGACTTCTTCTTCTACTTGCGCTATCTGCATTTTTATTGATTCTTTCTATCTCTTCTCTTTACTAGTTTATGGCTAGGATGGAGCTCTTGTCATCTCATGACACCGAACTGATGAAAAAATGCAATGACTATTTCAAGGTTGGTCGTGCAGATCTGAATGATGCTCAAATCATTGATATCCTGGGTTCAGATGTTTCTGAATGAGCAGTTGAAGTTTACTAGTATTTGAAGTGTTTTCTCGATCATGTAGTAGCAAATAATGTGGCATATTATGAGATGATTGAAGATCTCCAGGGTACCATCGATGAACTCCAACAATAATTTAAGGAGTCTTCTACCCTTTTGGACCAAGGGTATGAGAAAAAATATCAGCAACTGAGTGCTGACAAAGGATATGATAAGTTTATCTCTACTTATGAGAAGAAAGAGAGCATTTTGAAACTTGAAGTTGAAGAACACAGGCATATCGCCAAGTTGTTGGAGCAGGAAAACCTTGTTTTGCAGGGAGAGATTAAACAACTTAAGTCTGCCGCATCTTCCTCGGGGGCCCTGGTTCCTGTCACTGATGAAGGTTTCTCTTTCTTGGAGGTCGAAAATGCCAACTTAAGAGATGAATTGGAAACTCTAAAAAGAGCTGGACCTTCCACCTCTTCTTGTGGACGGGCAAGATCTTCTTCTCGGGGATGAGTAAGGGCTGGTCGGATCTCTATTAAAGATGCAAGAACTCAAGAAGGTTTGGAAAATCAGGCAGTTCAATTGATGGCTAAGAACCAAGCTTTAGCAGAGATGTCTAAGAAGAATCTGAACCTCAGCGAGCAACTTTCCACATAAAGCTCTACCTTGGAAAATAAGGAAATCTTAATGAAGAATCTTCACGAGCAACTGGAGAGGTTAACTTACCAGTTCCACAAACAGCCCAGAGAATTTTGGATGGCTGGCTATAATGAAGCCCTTTACCATCTTGATAATCAGATTCAACAGTCAAATAATGAAGGGTACAAGAAGGGGTGGCTGAATGCATTGTGCATGTTAAAAGTGGAGCGGGGTCACTACTTATAGGATTATTATGATCCTGGATTGCTTGAGTTACCTGTACCTCCTTTTAAGCTCGATATGAGTTGGATTCCTGCTCGGGGAATTCCTCAGTTCTTGATTTCAAAGTACCTCGGCGATTACAGTCTTCATTCAAATTTTGACATATCTTGCCCAGAGCATTTGCTTGATCAGCCATCAGTGATGAATGTTCGAATGCTTCAAGATGTAGATTTTATAAACTCTCCTTATGCTTTAGATGATCCTCCTGCTGGAGTAGAACCTGTTTCGAAGGCAGAAGGGAAAAAACCAATAAAATAGGGTCTTTGATGTCATGACTTGTAGTTTTCACAGCATATGTAATTCTTCTTAATTTGAATGAAGAAATTTTTTCATCTTTTGTTATTTTATTTTCTTCTAAGTATTTTGCAGAATATCTTTGTTTGTGAATATAAGCATCATGCATATTTTGATTTGTTTTATTTTTTGATTATAGTGACTTATCACTCTTTGATTTTAAGCAATGAAACGACTTACATCCCATGATCCTGCTTATTTTAACAAACTGGAGTTGATTGCAATTGATTTATTGACCAACCGGAGTTGGTGGATATTGATTCCCGACCAATCGAAGTTGGAGGAGATAAATTTCTGACCAACCGGAGTTGGTGGATATTGATTCCCGACCAACTGGAGTTGGAGGAGATTAATTTGCCGACCAATCGGAGTTGGTGGATATTGATTCCCAACCAATCGGAGTTGGAGGAGATTAATTTTCCGACCAACCGGAGTTGGTGGATATTGATTCCCGACTAATCGAAGTTGGAGGAGATTAATTTACCGACCAATCGGAGTTGGTGGATATTGATTCCCGACCAACCAGAGTTGGAGGAGATTAATTTGCCGACCAATCGGAGTTGGTGGATATTGATTCCCAACCTACCGGAGTTGGAGGAGATTAATTTTCCGACCAATCGGAGTTGGTGGATATTGATTCCCGACCAACCGGAGTTGGTGGAGATTAATTTTTTGACCAACCGAAGTTGGTGGATATTGATTCCCAACCAACCGGAGTTGGAGGAGATTAATTTTCTGACCAACTGGAGTTGGTGGATATTGATTCACGACCAATCGGAGTTGGAGGAGATTAATTTGACGACCAATCAGAGTTGGTGGATATTGATTCCCGACCAGCCGGAGTTGGAGGAGATTAATTTGCCGACCAACCGGAGTTGGTGGATATTGATTCCGGACCAATCGGAGTTGGAGGAGATTAATTTGCAAACCAATCGGAGTTGGTGAATATAGATTCCCGACCAACCGGAGTTGGAGGAGATTGATTCCCGACCAACCAGAATTGGAGGAGATGAATATGACGACCAACCAGAGTTCGTGGATATTGATTCCCGACCAACTGGAGTTGGTGGATGTTTGTTCAGATCTTGATGCTCAGTGTGTAGCACTAATAGTCCGAAAAATTTCAACAAAAAGAGAGAAACTGGGTAAATAATTCAACACTTTATTCATACTGAAGAAAACTGCATTTACATAGGAATACCAACTACTAATAATACTTGCATAGATGCTCTGCATTCCATGAATTCTTAAATTCTGCTCCCTCCAAGGTTTCAATCCTGTATGTCCCTGGACGAACAACTTCAGTTAATCTGTAGGGTCTATGCCAGTTAGCTTCCAGTTTTTTGTGATTTGGAATTACTTTCTTTAGCACATAGTCTCCTTCCTTCAAATCATACTTCTTTGCCCTTTTGTTGTAAAACAGAGCTGTTCGTTGTTGGTATGCAGCATTCCTGATTGTTGCTTCTTCTCTAACTTCTTCGAGCATACCTAGATCTAATCGCCTCATCAAGTCACTTCTAGGAGAATTGAAATTCAGCACCCTGTGTATGGGTAGGCCCAACTCGACAGGTATAACAGCTGCACTTCCAAAGGTCAACATGTATGGAGATTCTCTTATTGCTGCTCGCGGTGTAGTACGATAAGCCCACAGCATAAAATGTAGCTCGTTAATCCAATTTTCCTTTGCATCATCCGGTTATTTTTTTTGAACCATTCAGCAACGTTCTATTCGTCACCTTAGTTTGTCCATTGCTTTGGGGATGGCCTTGTGCAGAGTGGGTCTTCAATATGTTTGACTGATGATAATATGCAGCGAACTCCTCATTGTTGAACTGAGTTCCATGATCTGTGATGAATGCATGGGGAAGACCATATCTACAAATGATTTTCTTCCAAATAAATTGATACACCTTGTCATACGTCATATCAATAAGAGGCTCAGCTTCTGCCCATTTAGTAAAATAATCCACAGTAATCACGAGGTATTTAAATCTTCCTCGGGTCATTGGAAGTGACCCGACCAAGTTTATTCCCCACATGACGAATGGCCAAGGACACGTGATGGGTGTTGGCAATGCTTGGGGAGTTCTTCGGATATAGGAGAAACGTTGACATTTATCACACTTCTTTGCGTAAGATGTACAATCAGCTCTCATCGTCGACCAATAATACCCCTGTGTTGTTATTCTTTGCAAGAGTGTGCAACTTGCTACATGGGCTCCACAAGACCCTTCATGGACCTCTTCAATTAAATTTTTCACCTCGGAGGGGTGGACAGATCTTTGTAACCTCGCTATAATTCCTCGATAAATGCCATTAGTCAATACATAATGAGCAGCTTTAAACTTCAATTTCTTGGCTGCGAGTCTATCAGTTGGCAAAGCCCCCTCCTCAATATAGGCCCTGATGGGATCCATCCAAGATGGTCCTAAATCAAGGGTAATAAAATTCATCATTAGATCCTCATTTATGCTCTGATCAGCTAGAATTTCTATAGGGATTATTCTTCGTATCTCGGTGCGTGTGGCTGAGGCTAACCGAGCTAAGGCATCTGCTCCTGCATTCTCCAATCTTGGTATTTTAATTAAATGCACTGCATTAAATCTCGATACAATCTCCATTGCTTTCCCATGATATTGGATCATTAATTCTCCTTTTGCTGCATACACTCCCAACATTTGATTTACAATCAACTGTGAGTCACTGTATATAACGACCTGCTTCGCTTTCATAGTTTTGGCTAGATTGAGACCCACGATCATATCTTCATATTCAACCTCATTATTAGAAGCCTTAAATTGAAAGCGCAGAGCGTACTCCACATCGATTTTATCATGGCTATTTAAAATAACCCATGTTCCATTGCCTGTGGTGCAAGAAGAGCCATCTATATATAAATTCCACATAGGTATCTTATTGTCAAATTCTTGGTCAGACAGAGTTCCTCGGTGGAATATTTGATGCTTTCTTTTATCCTCCTCCAACGCATCTCACTGCTCGTTGATTATCCTTTCTTGCTCATCTACCGACTTAAGTTGACCGGTGTTAAAATTTGATGATTCTTTAATATCATAGGCTGGTCGGTATTCAACTTCTGCTCTTCGGAGGTGTCTCGATAGGTGAACTCTGTGATGAAATCTGCCACTGCTTTCCCTTTGAGTGATGACCTAGGCTCATAAATTATATTGTATTCTCCCAATTCTACAGCCCAATACATATATCTTACTAATTTTTCTGGATTGTGCAGAGCTTGCCTTAATGGCATGTCTGTATACACAACTATAGTATGATCTTGGAAGTACGGTCTCATCCTTCTACTTGTTTTGATCAACAACAATGCTAACTTTTCCAGCCTTGGATATTTGATCTCTGCTCCTCGAAAGGACTTACTAGTGTAATAGATGGGTTTTTTCACTCCATCCTCCATTCTTATCAACACCGAGCTAACTGTGTTCTCTAAAACTGCTAGATACAAGTATAATTTCTCTCCCATCACTGGCCTGGACAACAATGGAGGTGCTCCCAAGTATTTTTTCAATTCCTGAAAGGCCTTCTTGCATTCATCATTCCACTCAAAAGACTTTCAGAGTGTTTTGAAGAATGAGAGACATCTATCAGTTGTTCTTGACACAAACCTATTGAGTGATGCAACTCGCCCTGTGAGACTTTGTACTTCCTTCTTCGTCGTCGGAGAACGCAACTCCAATAGAGACTTGATCTTTTCAGGATTCGCCTCAATTCCTCATTGGTTAACAATATATCCAAGAAACATGCCTTCTCGTACTCCGAATATGCATTTGATGGTATTCAACTTCATTTGATATTCCTATAGTTGATCAAAGGTCTGGCCTAAGTCAACTAGATGATCAGTAGGTTTCTTATTCTTTGTTAGCATATCGTCAATATAAACCTCCATGTTATGACCGATTTTCTCTGCAAACACCTTGTTCATCAAACGTTGATATGTAGCACCTGCATTTTTAAGTCTAAAAGGCAAAACATTATAACAATAAGTTTTCCTTGGGGTAATAAAAGAGGTACTCTCCCTATCTTCAGGCTTGTTTTAATCTGGTTATAACCAGAATAAGCATCCATGAAACTTAATAGTTCGTGCCCCGAGGTAGCATCCACCAGTTGATCAATTCGGGGCGAAGGAAAATGATCCTTCGGGCATGCCCTGTTAAGGTCGGTGAAGTCTACACACATCCTTCACTTGTTATTTTTCTTCTTTACCATCACCACATTTGCTAGCCAGTCATTATATTTGACATCCTCAATGAAAGAGGATTTTTGTAGCTTCTCTACTTCCTCATGTATAGCTTGATTTTTCTCAGGACTGAACACTCTTGTCCGCTGCTTTACTGGCTTGATTTCCTTGTTCACATTGAGCTCATGACACAAGAAATTAGGATCTATTCCTGGCATATCTTCATGACTCCATGCAAAAGTTTTCTTTTTTCGCCTTAGAAATGCAATCAATTCTTGTTTTATTGATTCATCCAAGGATGCACCAATTTGAGTTGTTCGTTCTGGATGCTCATTGTCCAGAATAACATTCTCAGTGCCCTCCATGACCTGTTCATTCACGAGTTGGGACTCGTCTCTAGGGTCTAATGTTTCAATCTTTGCATCTTATATTTGGTAGGTAGTAGTCTTATTTCTGGATTCTTCATGCTCTTCATACTCGACAAATGAATAGTAGCATTCTCGAGCTACTTTCTGGTCGCCCTTTACAACTCCTACTTTAAAATTGGTTGGGAATTTTAAACACTGATATACAGTAGGTGGTACTGCTTCAAATTTTTTTAATCCTACCCTTCCCATGATGATTTTGTAAGCTGATTGAACATTTTTATCCATTATAAAGAAGCGTACTCTTTCCATTCGACAAGCATGCCATGTACAAATAAGCATATCCAATTTGATCGTCCCAAGTGGAAAAACCTTTTCGCTAGTAAAAAAAAAGGAGGGGTCTATGGTATGGCTCCAACTGGGATAATTTCAAATTTAAACTGTCAAAGCATGGATAGAACATGATATCTGTCAAGCTATCATTGTCCACCAGTACTCGTTAGATTACCACTTCCTTCATTCTCATCTTAATCACCAGTGGGTCATCATGAGGATATAGTACGCCGTCCAAGTCATTCTTAGAGAAACCAATGACTAGTTTGTCCTTATTCACCTTCCTCGGGCGATCATCTTCAGCCAAATTTATTCGTTGAATGTATGAGCAAGCTTGAGCCTCATTGCGGTAAGCTTTTCTCTCAGCAGTCATACCTCCGCCTCCTGCATCTCCACCTGTAATTACATTACATTCAAATGATCTAAAATGGATAGAGAATACCTCACGTTCTGTCTATTTTGGTCTTTTGGGGAGATCGAGGTCGTCTTGGTCATCATTCGGGTCTTCTTCATGACTTCTTTTCTTATCTTCTTTTGCTCGACGAGGAGATCTAGATCTCTTCCTTGCTTGATCATTATTCTTTCCACTATTTCGATGATCAACATACTTGGTCAGCTTTCCTTGTCTGATGAGTGATTTAATTTCATTGTGAAGAGCTATACAGTTCTTGGTCGTGTGACCATGATATTTATGGAACTCGTAATATTTGGACTTATTCCTTTTGTCAGGATCTGCCTTCATTTTTTCTGGCCAGTTCAGCTCCTCGTTGTTCTTGATCTCTTCCAGAATGTGGTTTATATCTACTTTTAAAGGAGTATAATATCCAAATCTCTTCAATTGTTCCAATGCTTATTTTACTTTGGACTGATTGTTACCACCATTGTTCTTTTACTCTTTCTTCTTAGGCTTATTAACCTCAACCTTGGTTTCTTTGGTGTCCATATTCTTCTTCGCAACCATAGCTTCCTCGGCGTTCATAATTTTGGCTGCTTTTGCCATTAGTTCTGCCATGGTTCTAGGCAGATCTTTGGCTAGAGTGTAGTACAATTTATCTGGCAACAGTCCACTCATCAGAGCAGTAATTGCTATCTTCTCCTCGTAATCAATGACCTCGAGCTTCTTATTATTGAAACGAGTAATATAATTCCTGGTGCTCTCACCTGCCTTCTGTCTAACACTTAGCAAGTGTGTTGCTCGTTTGACTGGCTTAGCTCCAAAACAAAAATTTCCAATAAAGAGTTCTGCTAGATGAAAGAATGTCGCAATTTTCCCCCGAGGAAGGTTATTGTACCACATCTGAGCAGATCCGATAAGGGTTCTAGAAAATGCCCTGCATCGCATCTCGTCTGGAACAACATAGATATCAGCTGCTGCCTAGTATTGTTCTATATGGAGAATAGGATCATTTTTTCCATCATATTTAGGCATCACCACAGGAGCTTTGA
This sequence comes from Sambucus nigra, assembly GCA_949130495.1. Taxonomy (NCBI): domain Eukaryota; kingdom Viridiplantae; phylum Streptophyta; class Magnoliopsida; order Dipsacales; family Adoxaceae; genus Sambucus; species Sambucus nigra. The sequence continues at coordinate 361,556,661 of OX422213.1, read as the reverse complement.
ATTTTGATGGCATAGGAAAGTCCACAATCTCTTATATGAATGGACGAAAGTTCTTTGTAGAGGATTTTTGGTTTTATCCATCTCCCCTAATCTATCCTCCAACCTTTGAATTGATCCCTTCCATGCATCATTTCCTTCCTCGATCCTATTTGTTCGAGCAACTGATCGTGTTGAATTTTCCTCTTGGGATCTTTCATGATGAGCAGCTGGTCGTGATTGGGCAGAGCCTTCCTTTAAATCAGATGGTCGTTGAGAGTTCCTCAACATAGTCCTAGGGGGACTCCTATTCCTCCTAGGACCCAAATGATCAAAATGAGAGACTCTACTCAATCGTTCAAGAGCACTTGTCCTTTCTGGAGATAGAGTGATGTTTTGTTGAGTATTTGTAGCTCGTACCGAGGAAGTCTGTCCAGGCTGATAAGAAAGATCGTTATATCTCTCATTATAGTATGAATCGATGCGTCTGGACTGAGATTCCTATGGAAATAACATTTGTCTTTGTGAAGAGAGTAAACGAGTGTTTCTCTGAACGCTTCGTTGCCCTGATTGGGCTGGCACTCCGCCTTAAACAGTTTGTATGAGTTGACGCATAGTTTCTTGCATGGTTTTTTGCCCTTGAGCCAAATTAGGCATTATACCAGCCAGATCTTGAACATTTGGAGGAGTAGATGGAGGGTTCAAAGGGATCCCAGCATTTCAATTCCTGGATTCAGGATGATCAGCCATTGGTGATGAATTGTTTTGGTGAAAAATGATAATTACAGTCGTTTCCCACAGACGGCGCCAATATGTTAATGTAAAAAATTAGATTTTACCTAATTGTTTTAATCACAGATAAAGAGAATAAAGAAATAATAGGCAATAGATTTTTGAAGTGGTTCAGCCTTGCAAGAATGGCCTACGTCCACTGTTTTTGTTATTGCTGACTATTTGTTTGGAATTCTCGACGTATGGTTTTTCTCAAGAAATTCCAGTCCCCTTCTAATGAGGAGGTTACAATGTATTTATAGCCTTCAGGTTGTACAAATGAAAGGATAATGCGTTGTTATCTAGTAGACATGTACATCTGTATGATAATAAATGAGCATTTAATGCGCAGTCGTCTGCTTGATTATCCTGATTTGAATGCTAAGTTGCTCGGACCGCTTAAGCTGCTCGAACCGCCTAAGCAGCTCAACACGCTCGAGCTTCTTGGGGCCACTGAGTTCCTTGTGTCTTTTTAATTGCTCGGTGATCTTGAGTTGCTCGGTAAAAGTATACATATTTTCCACATTAGCAGACACGCGTCTGTAAGTGAGTAGTCCATGTCAGCAGACTAAATTTGGTATCAACAATTATAATGGATATTTATGTGAAATTATATGGAATAGTACTCCCTCAAATGTTCTTGATTCTATCAATTCTAAATTCCAAGGTTGAATTTTTTATGATATTATATGTCGTAATATCCTAAATAATTATGAGAAAATGATAATTTTCCATAAGGATGGACCCTTATAGTCACACCATTCTATCAAAGACCGAGACTTCATTTTAAGAAGGAAACGACGATATGAATATTCAGCTTGGGACAAGGGGTGTAAAGATCCAATTCTAGACAAGTTTGATTTCCCTATACTGCACGAATGGACATGATTTTGCCGTGTGAATGGTGGTATGCCAACGAACATGGTTTTTACTATGCGAACGACTACATTTTATACATGTGAGAATGGGCCCAATGGGATTTTGTAATTTAGTTAAACTTTAAGAATCCAAATGATAATTTTAGAAGTACTCCCGTACTAAGTAAATTCCACTTATACAGAAATGTTGGGATTTTAGAACGTAGTAATAATATAAATATTTTAGATGTTAATGAAATATTGACTTGGACTTTGTGGATAGTATATGTATTATTGATCTTCTGAGTAAGGGGAAAGTGTAGTGATTAAAATATTAAATTCATAGTTTGACTATTGGTAGTTTATACCGTATGGGCCTATTACGAGTTAATAAATAATGTTGCATGGGTCAACTCCGAGACATGGGTTAAGTATACTAGATATAGACAACTAGATGTAAGTACCGGTATATGTATAAATTCTGAATTTAAATAGATAATAGTTAAGCTAATAACTACAAAGTATATTATTTATACTAAGGGTTAGTGGCTTTACTACTTGAGTGCTTAGATATTATCTTGTTGTGGTGGGCTAGACCCATTGCGCTGTTGTAAGTGTCCCGCGTACCAAACCTAATTGCTTACTCAAGCAGACTGTCTCAGCCTTGAAGATGTAAGTGTTGTACCTACTTTTATATTTATTTTAGTTATTTTGTAAGATACTAGGTTTACTTATTTCTTCATAATTATATTCAGTTATAAAAGATAAATTACTGTTAAGAGAATGAGTATGTATAACATTTTTACTTGGGGACGTAATTAACTCTTATTAATTATATATCAATATTTTAGGATTTCTCATGTTCATCTTTACTTTGTTTTATCATTGATCTTTTTCTCTTATTACATGCTAAGGATGGAATTTAAGTTTATTTGACAAACTTGAACTTTTGAGAAATAGACTTGATCGATCTAATTATTAAAAATTATGGGGTGTGACATCTATTTGAACTTTAAAAACCTCTCTGACGGTTCAAGAAATTGTATGATTGTTCAAAGAGGATCATGTCAATACATTAGGAATGCATTGATTAGGATCACATATGATATTTAAGTCTAGGCACTGACTAGATCATTCTTTTAGGATCTAGGAAGTTTGCAAAGGGTGTATAGGCTCTTAATCCCAATGGTTCTACGAATTGTAATGCTTTCACAATTATTTACTTGATTGTTATCGGTGTGATTCAATTTTAATTGGATCTAAATCTCTACAAGTTAGGAAATCATTGTGCATGTATTTATAAGATCACTTTTCAGAGGAATGTGGATCGAGGAGATATCTTAGATTGAGATACTCCTGATAAACTTGTAGGTTTTAATTATATCAATAAACCTAACAAATGGATTTATATCTCTAGTGTATCAAATAAGTTAAGTCTAAGATCAAGTAATACCAAAGAAGTTGGTTGAAATTTATTAATAGCGAATTGATTTGACTAAGTAATTATTGAATGCTTACCATGACAACCTTGAAAACAAGAACTCATCATTTAAGTAATTTTGAGATAATTAAATTGCAGTGCAGTCATAATTATTTACTGGAATTAATTATGATTAAATGGAATGAGAAAATAAATTATGGGGATGTAATTTGGTATTTCTATGTATCTATTTGGGATCCAATTTAATTATTTACTCTTGGATCCTTAGTATAGTCCATTTACTCAAGCAGCAGGATCAAACTCTCTTGAAACCAAAAAATATAATTTTTTTAATATATATGTAGATCGTGCATCTCCGTGTCAAAACATTGAGTTATGCAATACGTCGAGGTCAAAATATTGATTCACTATTTGAGTAAGAGTGTTTTTGTACTTTATTGACGGAGATTGTTATTTGAAGACATGAAGACACCACACGAATTTGTTGACGGCATATATTGCTATAAACTAAGAATATGCTTTTGCGGAGTTTGATTAAATTTTGCCTATTTTACACCCTCGCAGGCTTCTAAATTGAGAGAATTTTTCAGAAAACTATTTTTGAAAAAATATTTTATGAGTGGTGTACTTGTTTTCATAATACGGATCAAGTCTCATTTTCTAAAAATATTTTTGGAAATTTTTTATCTGGAGACGTTGCACGGTTAAAAAATATAACCGCTGACACAGTGGCATTTTTACGACTACAAAGGATGCCTATGCAGAGGACCTTGTCTAAAATTCCACACTAGTTGGAATCTCGAACATGGAAAAAGTGCGCCGTGTGCATGACTTTGTTCATTTTTGAAAATTTTCTTCTAAATAGACTTGTTTCCCTCCATTTAAATAGAATACATTTCCCTCATTTTCAGAAAATCTGATCCAGGGAGATTTATGAGTTTGTGATGTTTTATTTCTCTCTCTAAACCAAACTTCAAAATACATTTCAGAGTTTAAGAGTTTTTTATTTAGAGTAATATCTACACTTGAGAGTTGTTTTTGAGAGATTTTAATCCATAAGTTAGCCAAAATTTGCATATACTTCTGATCACACACATGATCTATTGTTCGAAAGTTAAAGTGGAGGTGTTCGAGCTATAGAGAGTATAAGCGTAGTGTGGATCTAGGGCGAAGAATGGACTTTCATATTCAAGTGATGGAATTTCTCTTGGATTTTTCATTAGAAAAGGGGAGAGTTGTGATATTCATTGATAAATTCTCGTGAGTGCAAAAAATTGATTTATCTTCTATATTATGTAAAGGAATTTTTCAATTCAATGACATGCTAGGTCAAACCGAGGTTTCTTTACCCATAGGTTGTGGTTTTTCCTTATATTCCCGACGTTATGTATTTTTATGTGGTTGCCTGATGTTTTTAATGGGTTGGATTTATTTGTTTGATTGTAATTTTCTCCGATCACCTTGGGATGTTAAAAATTGATCTAGATATAGGTTTTGTGAATTAGAAAATTTAAATTGTAGGTAATGGCGGGCATGGTCCGGTCCAATTTTTGGTCATTTTAGGTGCTGGGCTGAATCATTCGGTCCTATATTTGAGAAGACCGAATTCGGACCGATTTAATCGGTTTAGCCTATTTAATCAGTGTAAGCTATTTTCAGTCCAGTTCGGTTAATAATCGGTCCACAAATAGGAAAAAAATTGCAAACTGTAAAATCCATCTACACAAGAAATATAATGGACAGACTTGGTAGGAGTGTCTAGTGAATATGAAAATGTTAACTACAAAGGCTATATACCAAACCGGTGATAGTCACCTAAATTCGTAGATTCTTCTTTCAATTATTCATTATTCTCTATTTTTTTTACTATTGGTATACTCGGTATTTGTTCTTTGTTTTGTACATTCTCAGTAAAAAAAAGGAAATCACGCGAGGCTTTGGCAGTACAGACAATTTGGAAAAAGGTGTGAAAGATAAATGCCATAAACAATCACTGCTACTTTTTCTTTAGTATGTTGGGTAATGGAAAGAAATCTCATAAACAATAACTGATACTTAACTATTCCTTAACAAACTTGTTAACAGTCTGTATGTATGGGGTATTTGAAATCAATCACAAGAAAATGAAGGTTTCTTTCATACCATAGTAGAAAATACAACAGTTTGGGAATTTAGGTTTCTTTCACACCATAGTAGAACCGAACATCATAAGGAAAATCAGGAAAAAAATAACAAATACCATTGGATCTTTAGTCGTCGATGTCAAAATAGTTACTGTGGAGTTGAGGTTCACTAGATCTTATGTTGGGTCGCTGGATCTTGTGTTCATGGTGGAGTTGGGGAGCGGCTGTGTTTTTTTAGAGAGAGAAGTGAAGTGAGGAGCGATTGTGTAGTGAGAGAGAGAAATTGAGAGAAAAAGAAAAGTGAGGTTGTGTAGGAGCGGGGGGTGTTTTTAGGGTTTGTTTAGTTATTTACTAAACTCTAAAAAACATATATGATATATTTATATAAAATTAATATATATTATATAATATTAAATTAAACGGTCTGGTCCAGTCCTTAGACCGATTTTAAAATAAATATTTTGGACCGAACTGAATATTTTGGGTTTCTTAATTTAGGACTGAATTAAGACCGATTTATAAAAAAAAAACCTATAAAAATGAGTTCGGTCTGATCCAATCGGGTCAATCGGGTCGGTCTTTTTTTTATCCACCCCTAATTGTAGGTGAACACACTGGCTTCCTCAAAACCTAGTTTACATAAGACCACTTCTAATACCTATACATAATGGTGTAAGATAGGGTTTTAAGCTTCATAGAACATAATTAAGTCTTATATAGGGAGAGTAAAGTACTATTCACTTTTTGTTGAAGGGATGTGGGAAGAGAAGGTCACATCTTTCCTAATCACCAAGTATTCATGTCCAGAAAAACCAACACAAAACGCCTTCTGTGGAAAAATCATATAATAGAATATTTGAGACTTTTGGTGCATTCAAGGAAGGTTTTTGATGACCTAAGAATATTAACAAGTTAAATATCTTCATCACTATATTGCCTCTGTATCGAATTACCTAAAAGGTCCACAAAGGTATTGTGATTCATTGTCTAAATTTATGCTTCAAATCTAGTTGTTTTATTTCTTTTGTGGAACATGGTCAATCAAAGATCAAGGGACAAAAAGGTTTCTTATATGTTCAATCTGCAACAAGTGGTATCAGAGCCCTCATTTTAGATTGGTGATGTTTCGAAAAAGATCCACGTTGCCCACTAACGAAAATTCTAGGTTCGCATATTAGAAATTGTACTTAAATATGTATTTTTTGTACTAACTTTGTGAAGGGGTTTAATGTTTATATCCATTTCATCACGGTCACATGAATATTATTTTATGTGAACGGATCATACACTAGTTTATCAGTGGTTAATTTTCTACTAGATTTGATTTGATTGTAATAATTAGGGTTCTTATAATTATTGGATTAATTGATGTATGTGAAGAATTTTGGGGGGTCATATAATCATTTAGATGTTCAGATCTTTTTTGTGTATTGAATTTTGACATTGGTGGAAAATAAATGGATTTTCGTTGACTTTTGATCAAGTTTGGAGGTTCGATAATGGAGTTTTCCTGGCTTTTGGAAGATCAAAATGATGCAGTTTTATCAAAAAGATCAAGAACCCTAGAACAAGAGAAACAGGACCGGTTAGAGCAAGGGCACGATCATAGGGTGCAAGTGAGACTGCGGCTGTGGATAGATCACCCTCAGGTGTGTATGAAGGGAAGATGTAGTTTTCTTTGTAATGGGACTCTATTTGTTAATAAATATGATGTGAGATAGACATTTTTCAAGGAGTTGTTGACCCAATGTGACTGTGCTCAATGAAGAAGTCTTGGACATGGTGGAAAAGGACTTTGTGTCCTTATTGAAACAAAATTACATGTGATTGTGATTATTTATAACTTTACCATCTCTTATTTAATTGTTGCACAAATTTGTTTGATGATTAATTAACTGACTTGGGGCACACAATTTTAAGGACAATAAGGAATTAATTTTAAAATCAAACCATATCATATTTTTTGGAAAATATGTTTTTATTCGTTCATTTATAAAATTGAATTATTTGGATAATTAATTTAAGTTGTAAATTAATTTATAATTTTGAGGCCTTACTTTAACTAAAAATGGGTTTAAATTTGAGAAATTAAAATAATGGGATCGAATAAGTTAATTTATAAAAGTACATTGGGAATTAACAAGAATTTAATTCAAGGATATATCATTATATAAATGTTTTTCAAAATATATTCAAGTTTATAATATTAAGTGGGATAGGTGATCAATATAAACCCAATGGTTTCCATCAGTATTTTAAAAACGTGACACGATGAATTCCTCTTGTTAGTATTTGGCTTTCCTCCCCATCACAAGAAATTAATCATGACTTTTTTAAAATTCTAAATTAATAGTTCTTTGAGATTGAATGTGATTGAGTTCAGTACCCCCATCAAGTCAGTTCTATACGGGTTGATTTTATATCAAGGAAAGAACTCATGGTACACACTTAACATGACTAATTGTACTCTCCCCATTAGATTCGCTATAATTAGTTATGGGACCAAGAGACACTTGACTATTCATTTATGTAAAATTAGAATTTCCCATACTATCCAGAGAACATAATTGAAAAATGAAAATATGTCTATTTTAGGGCGATGTGATTTTTTCTCCCATTAATAAATCTCACTTCAAAAGGAAAATAGGATGGTCGACGAGATTAGTTCTAAATGGAGATTGAGGGAAGACAAATTAAAATTTAATCAAAGTAAATTCTTACTTGTTTTATTTGACAAAAAAAAATTCAAATGATAATTTCAAAATTTCAAAATGGGATCAACATTTAACCCACTTGCTTTAATAATAAAGGAAAACAAATTAAATGAACCAAAATTTATTGATTGAAAAAACCTAGATATTTTCTTAATTGCTGAAGATTATAAGTTTGTTTCAATTGAACCATGCTATATCAACCCTGCAAATGGGGAAATCGAAAAATATGTTTAGGATTATTAGAAGTGGAAAAACTTGATTAGATTATTTGTTGATACATGTTGACCTATATTTCTAATGTGTTGCAACACTATCATCAGAATATGTCAATTGCTTATGACATGATTCTGAACCTCAAGGATATATGTGGAGATTAGAATTGCAGAACTGGAAGCTATAAATAGTGTGGTAAACACAAATATGGTTAATGGTACTCTCATTAGGGACCATATTATAAAGTTTATGTCAATATTTTGGGAACTATAAGTCCTTGGATCATAAATTGATGGGGAAACTAATATCAATTTTGTCATCCTAGCTCACCCAGACTCCTTTAAGAAGTTTTGCCTAAATTTTTAAATGAATACAGTTGACCACTCTTTGGACCAGCTAGTTAAAGAACTCCTCGTATGGATAGCATCATTAAACAATAGTTTAATGTTCAGGTTGCTGAGAGAGTCCAATCCTCTCCTATACTAAAAGGTAATAAGAAGACAAAGGTAAAGTCTCAGGTACAACTAATGGTGGTTAATATTGTGTTTAAGCCTCAAGTAAAAGGTAAATAGTCGAAAGAAAAGTATTATATCTATAAGCTACGTGAAAAAGTTGAAAAATGGAAGTGGTAATTCTTCTTTACTCATTGAGATATTTTTTGTGGTGATATCTACCAAAACCCAGTGTCTAGATTTGGGAGACACAAATTGTATATGAAATTCTTTATAGGGATTACAATTAGTTTAAGATCTCAGTGAAAGATACAAACTTCAAATCACAAGGATTTACAATAAGGTATCAATTTAAACAATAGGAAATTTTCTTCTAAATTTTAATGCATACAAAAAGTTAATTTTATAAGATTCTTTATATGTTTCTACTATTAGAATAAATTTAATTTTAGTTTATAAGTTAGTTATGAATGATTATTCAATTTATTTGTAATAAATATGTCTTCATAAAAATGGTAAATATTTAATCTGTTTTGGATCATTAAAAAATGATCTTTATGTTACAAAGCATGTCTCACCATAAATAATATATATTGAAATGAGTCACTCAAATGGAAAAGAACTTAAGAGAAATGAACCTTCTACATTTAACCAAACAAATCTTTTGCACTTATTCATAGGTTATATTAATACAAAAATCATTCAAAGACTAGTTTCAAAAGGAAAATTGAGTTCATTAAAAGTGTAAGCACATCCTATATGTGAATCCTATTTAAAGGTAAAATGACTAAGATGTTGTTCACAAACAAAGGATATTGAGATGAATATGTATTGGGGCTTGTTCATTATAATTTGGTGGTTTGATGAATATTTAGGAAAGAGGTCCGTATGATCACTTCGTTATATTCGTCGATGTTTATTCAAGGTTTTGGTATGTTTACCTTATGCACCACAAGTATGAAGATATTGATCAAGTGTAAGAGGATGAGGTGGAGCGTAGGCACAGTAAACTAATCCAAAATATACACTCTTATCATGAAGATAGTAACTCTTGGGAGAATTTAGGAACCATTTATTGGAGGTTAATTTTACATCCCAATTATTTGAACCAAGCATTCCTTAGCAAAATGGTGTAGCAGAGAGAAGGATTAAGACTCATTTAAAAATGTTTATATACATGATGAGTTATTCATATATACCAGATTCTTTTTGGGGTAATGCACTCGAGGTGGCTACTTATTTACTGAACTTAGTTCCTTTTAACATGATCTCAATAACTCCCATAGAATAGTTCACTGGTTACTAACCTTCTTTAGGACATTTTAGGTTGCCCATCAATTGTGTTGAGGAAGGATATAGGTAAACTTGAATCAAGGACATAATCATGTCTCCTTGTAGGTTACCCAAAAATAACAGAAGTTAGTTTATTATATAATTTTAAGGACCATAGATAGTTAGTAAGTAAATTTTTTTATTCTTAAGGGTTGATTATATGATAATCCATACACCAAAAAGAAAGTTAACCTCGTAATTGATAAGATTACAAGACTAAGTAATTATTTTAAAGCCACCTGTATGTGATGAAATACAGTCTGATATCAATAGTGGAATGTCTAATAGTAGTGGGAGTATTGACAATGACAAGGATACACATGTGACTTATATTTGACAAAAAGTGGAGCCACGTCGTAGTGGGATGGTTAGATGTCAACATGATAGGTTGGTGTATTTGAGTGAAAACTTTCCTCAGATACCACAAGAACATAGATCGGGTATTGGGAACTAAAAGAAGGCACTCTAAGATAATTATTTTGATATTTTTCTTAAGAATATGAACATTGAGATAAATTTGATGTATTCAAAATAGGATTGGGAGATTTTATAGTTTGTACATGGGATAAAACCCATCTAATGCAAGTGGATCTATAAGAAGAAATGAGGGATAACTAGGAGGGTGGGAAACTTCAAGGAATGGTTTGTTGAGAAAGGGTTTACTCATAAATAAGGGACTGACTATGAGGAAACCTTCTCACTAATAGCCATGCAAAATTCTATACAAAATATTTTATCCATTATGACTTATCTTAATTTCAAGATTTGATAAATTGGCGTCAAAACTGCATTTTGGAATGGGTGCCTTTACGAATGCATCTGTATGATGCAACCTAAGGGATCTATAGCAAGTGAATATGAAATAAAAGTGTGCAAGCTTAAGATATCCATTTATCGACTTAAAAAAGTATCTAGGTCTCAGAACATCCAGTTTAATCACATAAAAAAATCTTTTGGTATTAATCAATGACCGAACAAAACTCGTCTGTGTAAAAAGCGTGATATAATCATGTTGCAATTTCTTTTACTCTATGTACATAATATTATACTATTGGGAATGATTTGAGTGTATTATCAAGAATAACAGTGTGGTTCTCTAGTCAGTCCAATATGAAGGACTTAGAAGAAGCCAACCATATCCTTGTGATCAATCTTTCATATGGTTAGAAAAAAAGGTTGTTAGGATTATCCAAAACTGCTTATAATGATGTTGTGGTCACAAAGTTTAGCATGTAATATTCCAAGAAATTACTTTTTCCCTCCGGTATTGGAATTAATCTATCTAAGGATCAATGTCCTAAGAAACCTAATCAGATAGCGAGGATGATGAACAAACCTTATGCTTCGATGGTGGGAAACCTCATATATTCTATGTTGTGTACGTGATCAAATATTTTATTTACCATAAGCATAGTCAGTTGATTCTAGTCTAACCCAGGTGAGGAGCAGTGAACAACAATAAAACACATTCGCAAGTACATAAAACGGACTAATGGTTATGTAGTGGTTTACTTAGTAGATAGTCCTGTACTAATGGGGTACACAAACTCAGTTTTTTTTATCCAATTAGGATTCTAGTAATTTGACCTAAGTATTTTTATTTACCATAGTAGGTGGAGCCCTAAGTTGGATGAACATAAATAAATCATGCATTGATGATTCCACCATGGAAGCTAAATGTGTTATAGATTCGAGGCAGGGAAATAGGCAATTTAGCTCTGGACCTTCCTAGTGATTTGGGCATGGCTCCCTAAGTGAAATCGACTATTACACTTTATTATGAAAATGTTAGTGCGACTCATAACTTTAAAGAACTCAGCACTGATAAAAGGGAAAATAACATTGAGGGAAAATATCACTCAATATAAGAGATGATGCGTTGAGGTGACATCACTATGACCAATATTTCATCATAAGAAAACCTTTTGAAT